>QLOH01000371.1:600000-1050012 GCA_026901365.1 Sesbania bispinosa
TTTGTGGTCCCCATCCTATCTACAAGAAAAAAAAAGAAAAAAAAAAGAGACTACGCCCTAGTTTAATTTTTGTTTAATTTTTTTTATAAAATAGAAAACTTAGACTCCGTTCGGAGTAATTGTGAATTTTCAATTTTTAAAATATTAAACCAAATTTTTTTAACTTAAAACTAAAAGTTAAAAATTATTTTTTATGATTTTTAAAACGTCATTTTAAAAATAATAAAAAATATTTTTAATTTTGAGTTATAAAAGTTTGATTAAAATTTTTTAAAATAAAAACTGAAAATTTATAACCACCCCAAACAGTCTATTATTAAAAAAAAAACTTTTATAAATGATTATTTCCGTATCAACTACTTTAAAAACAATCAAGTTTGAAAATCATAAAGTGTAAACAATCTAAAGACATTTTCAATTTTGTTTTCAATCTAAAGCTATGTAAGTAAAACACAATATAAAACAAATTTATAAAATAATCTTATAAATACATTTTAAAAACTAAAAATAGATAAAAAGAAAGTATTTCAAACAGCCCACAATTCACTTCCTTCATCTTTTATGACTTTTTTATACTTCAATTCAATTTGTATGGTTAATCAATAGTAAAGAGGCCATAGTTTCATACCTAAAATTAAATGAAGCCTTCTAATTACGAGTGCAAATCCTCTTCATTTCCATGGAAAATGGAAATCTCCATTTCTTTTATGTCTCTAATGACACGTGTCTTGTAAATATTTAACGGTTCATATTTTAGTTTTGAGTAAATTACTCCAATCTCTCCTCTATTTTACATTTCCAACACAAAACCCCCTCTATTTTAAAAACTTACACAAAACCCTCTGTATTTTGAAAACCTACACAAAACCCCCCAATTAATATATTTTATTTATAATTTATTAAAAAATATTTTTAAAAAAACCCAACATTACCCTCAAGACACCCCTTCTTTCTAGTTGAATTATCAGATTTGATAAATGCAATAAAATCTTAACGTGAAAATTTATGTCTTTCTCGCGCAAAATTAAATATTCTCGTTCTCCTTTTTTTTTCGCTGCCCTAACGTTTATTATTTTACATATTAAGTTTTTTGATAATTTATGAAACTTTTTTTTATTAAGATTCATCTTAGTAAATTTATTTTTTAATCTATTAATACTTCCGAAATTAATCTTAATAAATTATTTTGGTTCATTTATTAGTTTCTGAGTTTTTAATTAAATTTTTATTATGAAAAATTTTAAAATAAATTTCTTTATTTTGTTGGTATGAAAGTGTGATTTTTGTTATTCAAAATAATGTATTTGAATACAAAAATTGTATGATATTATTTTTTTTTTGCGTTTTCTTTTACTCACTCACACAAACGAAAAAGAATAATATATTTATAAAATATAAGGAATTTGTGTAAGGTTTACAAATTAAGATATTTTTATATAGTAAAGAAAAATTCATAGTTAGTAAGAGTATTTTGGTCAATTTAATATAAATTATAATTGTTGACCGTTGACTAAAATTTCTACTAAATGTATCAGAAAAAATTGGGTTTAAGTGTAATGTACCTTTAAAATTGGAGGGGTTTTATGTAGGTTTTCAAAATAGAGGGGGTTTTATGTTGGAAGTGCAAAATAGGAAAAATTATTAGATGGTCCGGGACCACCACATCATCCATGATCCGACCAATTATCATTTGACAAATAAGTAAAATTCATGGTCCGACCATGAATTTTATTTTTAATTCCGACCAATTTTTCTTACGTGTCAAATATTGATTGGTCGGGACCATGAATAACGTGGTGGTCCCGGACCATCTAATAATTTTTCGCAAAATAGAGGAGAGGTTAGAGTATTTTACTCTTTAATTTTATAATTCAATTAAAAAAAATTGAACGGGAACAGTTGTTAGAAGAAGTTTGAACTCGAAAACTTGGAGGCACAAAACTATCTTTCTAGTTTGAGATTTTGCGTCCATAATCTGTATTTGTTGTCTAACTCCTCTTATAACATTCTTTCAAATACAAATTGACATAGCATTCCATGTGTGAAGGTAATTCCAAATTAAAGTATTTCCTAGCTGCTGCCTGCTTTAATGTTCTTGCTCTTTTATTTGCTTTGATACTGCAGTTTGTTTCCCCGAAAGTTATGGTTGTGGAGATTTTCTGAATGCTTGCCAAAGCCAATTGTACTTTAGAATTGGTGATTTAGTCAAACAGTTGCCGAATGGTGATTTTGCATTCTTGGAAAGAAAAGGCTTAGTAGATATATTTGCAATATGCAGACAAGCACCAACACAGTGCACAGAATAAATAATTTTAGTAGATATAAGCCTTCCTGCATTCGACGTCACCGTGCGCCTTTGCCTTTCGTAGTCTAGCATGGTTAGCCATCGTCCGCCGCACCGGTGAGGGTAAGTTCTTCTTCCCTTTACATTCGGCTAACTTTGCTAGTCTGTACCTAAGCGAGAGAAACTTTGCTCTGATTTCAAGCTCTTTTTGCATTGCATTTCGGGATCGGATCTCAAATTCAATCTGCAAAGGAGGGGCACAGTGGTGCGACCAAACAACGGAGGTGTGGTGGATGTAGTGACTGTGGCATGACAGTGGAAGGGCGACCGGTGAGATGCGGATGCTCATGGCGGGGCGGCGGTGGTCAAGTGTGAAGGAGCTATGGAGAACTTTCTTCTTTCTTTTCTCGCAGAATCTGAAACCGGTTTTTTTTTTTTTTTTTTGTTTTTTTTTTCATTTTTAATTTTAAATTGAATCACTTAAATCATATCTGGACCGTTGACCATCTTTAAAGATAGATGTCATAAGGAGAATTAGGGAAATGGACCGTTGAACTCACTAATGGCGGTGGAGACGTGGAGTGAGATAAGAGTGTTGATATATCTAATTTAAAACAAATCGAAAAAATAAAATAAAATAAATCAAAAACCGAATGAAACCAAAAATAAAAAAATTCGTAAAAATCAATTTTTTTTATTGGATTAGATTTCAGATTCTATGTTAAAAATCGATTCGATGCAATTCAAATCAAACTTATATACACATACATTATTTTACCTATAAAATAATAATATATTTATATTTGTTTACATATATATATATATATATATATGAAATTACTTATACTAATATACTTTTGATGATTTTATTATCTAATATCATGTTAATATCTCTATAAATATATCAATTTTAAATTAACTTTAAATTGGTTTTCATGTCACATGTTCTTTTTTCATGTCACATGGTTTTCATATCACATGTTCCCATTAAAAGTGTTCAATATTATTTCATAATTATAACACTTTTATCTAATATTTCTTGTATCTTTAAAAAACCGAAAACCGATTGGATTTAAAAAATAATCAAAACCGATCGGATGATGAAGTCATAAAACCACAATTATTGTACTAGATACTTTTTCTACAAAACTGATCCCAACCAACTGCGAACACCCTTAGAGTGAGATATTGGTAACTGCATGGATAGACACGGGTGGTGTGACCCTATTTGACTACAATATGGATGGTATATGTGGGACAATTTTCAAAGAAGACAAGCCCCTACCAGGGGTGTGCATTAGTTAGATTTGGTCGGTTTCGGGCTACAAAATCCCAAACTGCCAACACCCGATGCATGTAAATTATGGGCCGAGCCTGTCTGTGATATATCACGGTTAGTTCGGGTATAAAATGTAGCAGATTTTCAGCTATGTCGAACGGATTATTATGGTTTGGGCCGGTAAGATATTCTTTTGGGCCTCATCACAATTACATCTCATAACCCTAAAAAAATAATAAAGAAGAAACAGAAAGCGGTAGAAGCCCCATCATCATTGCTTGCTAGCACAAAAGCCTCATCATCACTGTCGTCACCGGGACCCCCAACCACTGCGGCACCGTCATTGACACATATAAACCCCTCCACGTCCCACCACGCAGAGGCACCATTGAGCACCGCTTATCTTTGTTGTGGTCGTGCATCCCTCCACTGTCAGATCTTACCCTCATTGTCCTTGTCTCAGTTGCACCATTGTACAACCAAAGAACCATCGCCAGATCCTATCGTTGTAACATCCCAAAATTTACGAACCATTTTCATTACCTAAATAGGGTTAGAAAGGTGTTTTCTAAAAGAAATTAGGAAAGGGGAAGGAAAACTAAGTTAGAAGCAAAGAGGAGCAAAAATCAAGATTTTGGGTGCTGACACTCTCGCTCAGGGCTCGCTTGAGCGCGCCTGAGCGAGGGTATCAACAGAAATGAGAGAATTATGTTATGGTTTGCTCGCCCAGGCTCGCTCGAGCGAAGCCTGAGCGAGAAACAGAGCCATAATGGGGGTTTCTGGATGAAATTCCGCCCAGTCTCACTCAACGCGCGCCCGAGCGAGAAATGCATTCTCGCTCAGCCTCGCTTAAGCGCGCCTGAGCGAGAGAAATGCAGAGAGAGAAAGAGAGAAGAAGAAGAGAAGCTTCTGTGAAGTCTATTAATCAGTTTGAGCATTCAAACTTGACTCAAAGACTTAATATCCTTTAGTTTTAATGATTAACAAATAAGAGTATATAAAGAACATAATAAGAACAAATAAGATTATATAAACAGATTCTACTAAGAACAGTATTGGTTTGTTGATTATGTTTCAGGATGGAATATTCACTATCTGAAGAAAAAGAGTAGAAGAACACATCAAAAGAAGAATCTGAATCAGGGGATCAGAATCAAAAGAACAAAGTGTAGAATCCGAAGAAGAGTAATCCACAACCAAGTTGAAGACTCGAAGGCTATCTGAAAAGAGTTGAAGAATAGAAGACTACTTAAAGACTCAAAGAAGCTGTCTGAAGCAAAGAAGCTGTCTGAAGTAAAGAAGCTGTCTGAAGCAAAGAAGCTGTCTGAAGCAAAGAAGTTGTCTGAAGCAACGGAGCTGTCTGAAAGACTAGAAGCTATCTGAAGTGTCAATATTCGTTTGAAATATTGAAGCCGTCTGAGATCCGACGTGGCACACTCACTGAAGACAACGAAGACTTTTGCTCTCTGAAGTATGCTGAAGAAAAGTCGTTCTCTACAAACACGCAACACTTTCAAAGCTTAAATTGGCAAAGTCACAGAGACCTTTCTTGGTACCTTTGAAGTTCATACACCACTGAGGAAATCTCTGCAACGTAGAAATTGCAGCAACAACGGTGGCAGCTTTATAGCAGCACCAACATTGTACTTTGTCAGAATTGTCAGAACACCCAGAAGCGTGTCTCACAACGGATTGAATAGCATTCAATGCTATCTCTAAACGGTGGTATCACAACGGAAATATCATCATCACCAATCCGAAAGAAAGCAGAAGAAAAGCTCAGGAGACTAAGCAGAAGCAACAAAGAAAAATGTTTGAATGAAATATTTTAATTCAAACATATTTTATCATCTGCAAGCAACATCCATTGAACAAGACATCACACCCAAAGAAGATATGATGTCAGGAGCAAATGAAAAAGGAGTATATACAGAATCGGCAAAAGGACAAATTCAACGGATATCTCCTAAAGAGACACTCCTAAAAGAAAACAGAGGAAAGCAGAAGAAAATAGATGAAAGTAGAAAGAAGCAGATTCAAGAGAGAGTATTCACAGAATTATATCAAGAAACATCTCTCATGAAGAAGAAAATATCAAGTGTCAGAACGGGATCGTCTGAACACTCATTCGCTTAAGGAGAAGCAACCGTTTGAGAAGCTATTACACAACGGCTATATGAGCCACATCATCAACATCTCAACGGTATTATGAATCATCTTCAAACGACTATATTTCATCAGAACATATAAATAGCCTCAAGATTGAATTTGAAGATGCTGCCGACCAATTGGTCAGTCAGACAAAATTGTTGATCAACAGAATCAAACTAGTTAATCAGGCTGAATGCCTCATGGTTAACAAGAGTTGACTTGAGCTTAAGTGGATCATGAAGATGTCAACGAAGTTTGATCAGAGAGTTGGTTCTCAATCAGGCTACTGACTAGCTGGTCAGTTAGTTAGGTTGTTCAGTTGGTCTGTTTGATCAAGTGAGTTGATTGTTCGAAAAGCAATCATGCTGAACAAATGACTATCAAACTGGGTACGATTTGAAGCTTTGATATACCTTGGTGTTCCTATGATATGGGTGAGAATGTAGCCCATGGAAACTAATGGTTTGAGAACAAGGCTGGAGCATCATTTCACATCTTAGTTAGCCTACTCTCAGAGGATGTATTCCTCATAGAAAGACAGGGATTGTACTTAATTCAAACACTTGTATCACTGTCTATCCTTGTACTTAGTTTGTAATGTCTGTATCCTGAGTGTGTACTCAGTAATCTCTATGTACAAGTAGAATCTAAGTTTAGAGGTTCTGGCGAACATCTAACTTGGATTGAGTAGTGAAACTACTCAACACTTTATGTGTCTGAGAGCCTGGAGAGGCTTGGTGGAAGAAAGAATACTTGAGCCTGAAGAGGCTTGACTGTAAAAGAATACTTGAGTCTGGAGAGACTGTACTCGTGATGTCTGGAGAGACTGTACTCGTGATGTCTTGAGAGACTGTACTCGTGATGTCTGGAGAGACTGTACTCGTGATGTCTGGAGAGACTGTACTCGTTGTGTCTGGAGAGACTGTACTCATATTCAAGTTTGTATCTGAGTTCAGATAGTGGAAAATCCAGTGGTGGTTTGCCTCTGGGACTGGATGTAGCTCACGGGTTTGTGGGTGAACCAGGATAAATTATGTGCCTAAGTTCTCTTTCCCTTAATCTCTTTATTTCCAGTTTTCATATTTATGTTGGGGATTGAAAAGTATTTTTCATAATAAACTTAACACAACTATTTCAATAAAATGATCTTTCATATGAACAAAACATGAGATGTCTCTCATATCATTTGAAGCATTACAAAGAATGTTCCTTGAAGAACTTATGAAATAATTTTCTGAAGTGAGTCTGGAAAGAGATCAGTTCAGAAATCGGGAACAGACTTCAGACAACCTCTAGTCGTCTGAAGTATTTCAGAAACTGTTCTGAAAATAATCTTTGTGATAATCTTCAGAAGATACTTTGAGAAACCTCTGTTTAAAGCAATCTTAAGCTTTAGAAGAAACTCTGTTTTTCTTATCTTCTGCACATTTTAACTATCTCTGATCTTAAGACTTGTTTTGAACGTTGCTCATCTTCATGATTTAAATTAAAGATTTCCAAAAACAATCAAAAAGCTTAAAACACTATTCAACCCCCCTTCTAGTGTTTCCTATGGTTCTAACAACTTCCACTCTTCCTTGGAGATCATCCCCAAGCTTGGATTCACCCCTTCCACCATTCCATCACTTCATTTTTCCCTACTCTTGAGGTGAGTGTGGTCACCCACTCACTTCCATTTTGATTGCCCCATTGTAAGCTTCATATTCTTCTCTCCCCTTGCTTATTTGCTTGATTGTGAGTGTCATTGGTTGATTCTTTGGAATTGTCTTGGCTGCTTGAATGATATGTGTAAATGCCCTTAAACCCTAGGCCATACTTAGTGTTTTAGGTTGTAAATCTCTATGGAATAGTTATTGTGTGTATTATGTCGTTCATGCTCAATGATGAATATAGTTATACTACCTTCAAGCATTCATGGGCCAATGGCCATCAAAGAATATGTTAGAGTCTTCGGACCATCACAGGCCTTCGGGCAATCATGTTTAAGAAGAACGAGGTTACCACATCGACCTCTCGGCCAAGGGGGGATGGGGTTCCTCAACCTAAAAATAATCAGTGGCATGACTCATTGATTTCTAATAAAACTTAATCATAGGTGGCTCTGGACGACGGTCCTTGGTCACATGGTGGAGCGCTCAATCACAGTCACAGATAGAGAAAAGACCCCGAGTGTCGAGTAAAAACATATCACAGTCATTTTTACTTGATTTCATGTACTTGTACTTTTGATGGAATCATGCATTTGTGAAGTCTATTAATCAGTTTGAGCATTCAAACTTGACTCAAAGACTTAATATCCTTTAGTTTTAATGATTAACAAATAAGATTATATAAACAGATTCTACTGAGAAAGGTATTGGTTTGTTGATTGTGTTTCAGGATGAAATAGTAATCAGAAACAGAAGATTAGGATCAGAAGAACAAATGCAGGATCAAATATAAAGAAGTGAGTCTGAAAGAGATCAGTTCAAAAATCAGGAACAAACCTCAGACAACCTCTAGTCGTCTGAAGTATTTCAGAAACTGTGCTGAAAATACTCTTTGTATTAATCTTCAGAAGATACTTTGAGAAGCCTCTGTTTAAAACAATCTTAAGCTTTAGAAGAAACATTGTTTTTCTTATCTTCCACATGTTTCAACCATCTCTGATCTTAAGACTTATTTTTTAACGGTGCCCATATTCATGTTTTAAATTAAAGATTTCCAAAAACTATCAAAAAGTTTAAAACACTATTCAACCCCCCCTTTTAGTGTTTCCTGTGGTTCTAACAGCATTATGTATGTTTGTTTCATCTCATTTGTCTGACTCCCTACACCGCTTGCTTTTATCACACTCACTAGGACTCTAGTCTCACCCCACGATGTGGGACATATATTCTGAAGGGAATCAAGCATGTGGTCAGGGTGCAACGGAATAAATGGATTCCCTCCCTTGTTATGATCATTAATGCAAAAACACGAATTAAGGCATAAAAGGTATGAAACATAATGACATACCTTATGAGGATTGTAAACGAGGCAATAGCAGCCACATCTCTAAAGGTGTCCACGCCAACAGCCGAACTAGGAAACCCTCCTCAACTCTGCTAGTAGTGTTTAGAGAGTAAGAGCGACTACTCATATGTCTAGGGTAATGCATCTTATGCTATATTTATAGAGTGGTGCCTAGGGTTTAACCCCTCACTCTATTAACCCTAACTTATATGGGCCTGACCCATCATGTTATAATTTTAATCAAATTAGAATTATTATCTTTTCCTAGCGGCTTATTGTATGCATGTGACCCAATAGGCTTTTAATATTTTGTTATGATATTAAAATAAAACCCTTTTATATTTAATATCATAAATAGTGAGCGGTATCTAGCAATACATCACTACCCAAATATTGAGATTATCAACAACTTTGACGAATCCTATTTTATGATAATTTATATGATCTGTCCCTTTGTCCAAATATCTAATTGAACACAAGGGCATGAAATGTGTCAACCTTGTATAGTTCAATTTATGTTTTCTTGATCCCCAAGTAGACTGTACAGAAAATAAACATCTCATGTTTATCCTCCTGAGCATGGCCATGCATTTTGCAGTCTCACTTTATCAAGAGGCTTACAGATATAACTCCTGTTGCATAGGAGGGACAAATTCCATCTAGGTCACTCACATCCCACCACATAATTTATTATGTGTCCAAATACCAACTTTATGATCACCTTGTTACAGGCAATGTTTGATGATATTCAAAACACATAATTTCTTATGTAGGAATCGTAGTGATTTCAGGTCAAAGGACTTCATATAACATTTATCAATTTAAGAAACGTTCATGACAATTATGTAACAATCTATGCAACGCTCTTAAGGTGGTGATAAGTGAAAATTAGTTGATAAATTAGAGCACTTTTTGGTTCACTTATCAAGGATAAAATGGTATTTTTGCCCCAGTTTAATCCCTTTTTATTAAATATTAGATAAATTGTATTTATTAATCTGAGATTTGAATTTGATGCTATTTTGATAGAAATATTGCTGATTTTTGCAGGATATTGCAAAGATTTGATTTGAAGGAAAGATAACATTAAATGAGGAAGATATCTGCAAGATTTGAAGTTTAATTGAAGGCATTTAATGAAGATTTGAAGATTATTTGAGAGTAATTAATGAAGATATCACTGCCAATTAAACAAGGATTCTGCAGACAACCTTCCCAATTAAATCCAAGATGCTAAATAAATGCAAAGATTTCATCAAGAAAAGGGAAACAAGGAAAAACAAATCAACCAAAACTAGTCTCGGGGAGAGATCAAGATAAAAAGAGAAAGTTTGAAGCTGCAGGACGCATTCTGCGCTTCAACCTGCGCTGTAGCGCAGGGTGAAGCGCAACTCTCTGGAACCTGTGCTGTAGCGCAGGTCACGCAGATTTGTTCCTTGTTGCCATTTTTTAGATAGATTTCTCCCCAATTTCCTTTGTCTTTCCCTAGCCTATAAATAGGACCTCATTGCACCAGATCAAGGTGTGCACGATTATTGTATTTCAGTTATATTCCAGTGTTAATGCACCAGTTCTAATTTTAGAGTAGGAGAGGAGGAGCGCTTCACAAGGATTGAAGATAGTGACAGCATCTTCGGTGGTTTGTATGACTACCATGTGTAGTTAACTCTCCATTAGGATTGAATGTAATCAATTCCATTTCCAAGTGTATGTTGAACTCTATCTATTTATTTATGCAGTTCCCTAACTATAATATTGGTAATCTTGTTCTGTGCTTAATTCCTAACTTCCGCGCTTGCGCCGGAGTTATAGGCTAGTTTGTAATTAATGTTACGACTAGGATTGAGTTTGGGGGAGCCTAGACATAGGACACTCAACCTCTGAGTGAATAAGAATACTCGGTAGCCAGTGAACCGACACATGGGCATTGCTAGTGATTGATGGGTAATGTGAGTACTCTAATGAAGGGCGTCTACAGGATAGACATGGTTATTAAATTACCGATAACAAAGAATTAGTTGATTGTCAATCCAGGAAGCGAACCGTGGATGTATTCTAATGAGTGATGGGTAGTGACAGTACTCTAGCGAAGGTGCGTCCAGAGTAGTAGGCCTCGTTTATCAATTAATTCTTTTACAAATGGAATAATAAAAGCATAATAAGCCGAGGGTAAGTCTGTCGCTTGGGAGAACCCGCATGGATTACTTTTGAGTGTGAGTGGCGCCTGGTAACTCGGGGTCTTAGCAATATAGTTTGTCTACAGTGTTATAGTTCAAAGCCTATAAATAATAGGTAGTCTCGACATACATGAGGGGTGTGATGAGATGAAGTTCAATCCTAATCCAAGTAAAGTGTCTCTAACTCTTCCTTTCTAATTCATTAATTATTGAATTTAAGTTTATAATTTCCGCAACAATATTCTCAAAAACCGTTGTTTTCCTTGATAAACAAATCACGAGTATACGTGAATTGACTGTTCCCTGTGGATACGATATCTTTCTTACTATTATACTACTGGATTTTTGGTTTGCTTGCCAGAAACCCATCAGGTGGATCTGTCAAGTACACTATTACTCTTAATATGTACTTATGTGATCACATGATATCTCATATCCATGATCTGTGAATTGTGATCATCAATGGACTCACATACTAGTCTAAATGCATCTTTGTCCTAAGATGATACTTGACCAGGGACTATTTTAAGAATAATTCTTTATAAGATCTCACGATCAAGTCATCTACTTGATTTCTTATGAAGTTTGAGCTTACTATTCTAAGGACATTAATTGTATTCTTAAAAGAATGAATTGCCTTTATAAAATAATATAATACATATGATGGATGTTTCAAAACATATAAGTCTTTAGTGCATATACCTAACAATATCCCACATGCACTAGAGACATTCAGACATAACTCTTATGCCTAATGATCTAGTGTGCCCTTCATGCTTCTGCTGCACAAGGGGTTTTGTTGATGTGGTAGAATCAACGATTGTTTCCTGCTTTGAACTTTTCAGGTCACAGTGCCACCATTCAAACATAACACATAACCTGATTGCGATCTAGAATCATCTTTGTCGGTTTGGAAGCCAGCATCAGTGTAACCCTTTACAAGTAGCTCTTCCTCACCTCCATATATCAAGAATGAATCCTTAGTTCTTCTCAAGTACTTAAGGATGTTCTTGACTGTTGTCCAGTGACCTTCACCAGGATCAGATTGGTATATGCTAGTCATGCTTAGATCATATGATATGTCTGGTCGAGTACATAACATGGCATACATGATAGACCCTATAGTAGATGCATAAGGAATCTTACTCATGTGATCTCTCTCTTCTTTACTGGAAGGAGATTGAGCCTTAGATAGGCTTATACCATGTGTCATAGGCAAAATTCCTTCTTAGAATCTTGCATGTTAAACTGTTTTAACACCTTGTCTATGTATGTACTTAGATTTAGGCCAAGTAATCTTTGTGATCTATCTCTATAGATCCTGATACCTAACACATAGGTCTTTTCGCCCAAATCTTTCATAGAAAAACAATTTCCTAACCAAGTCTTTACAGACTGAAGGGTAGGAATGTCATTTCCTATGAGGGGTATGTCATCTACATACAAAACTAGAAAAACCACTATGCTATCACTAACCATTTTGTGGACACAAGATTCGTCTTCATTTTTTAATAAAACCGAACTGCTTAACAACTTCATCAAAACGAAGATTCCAGCTTCTAGAAGCTCGCTTTAATCCATAAATGGATCGTTGCAACTTACATACCTTTCCAGCATTTTCAGGTATTACAAAAACTTCAGGTTGTGTCAAACACACATCTTCAAGAAGGCTTCCGTAAAGCTATCTTGACATCCATTTGGCAGATTTCATAATCATGGTAAGCTGCAATAGCAAGCAAGATCTGAACAGATTTAAGCATGGCAACTTGGGAAAAGTTTCATCATAGTCTACACCATGAATTTGCTTGAAACCCTTAGCCATCAACCGTGCTTTAAAGGTACTCACATTACCATCCATGTCAGTTTTCCTTTTGAAAACCCACTTGCACCCTATGGGTTTTATCCCTTCGGGTGGCTCAATCAAGGTCCATACCTTGTTAGTGTACATGGAGTCCATTTCAGATCTCATGGCATTAAGCCATTTCTCAGATTCTGGACTCAAAAGAGCCTCTTGGTAAGTCACTGGTTCACCTCGATCCATTAGTAATACATCCCCTTCCTAAGATACAAGGAAACCATATCTCTCAGGTTGGTGACGTACCCTATCTGACTTACGCAAGTCTTGCGCTACTTGAGCAGGTGGCTCCACAACACTTTGTGGTATCTGCTCTCATTCCATCATTGGCTCATTGCTACTCTGTGGTACTTGAATTTCTTCAAGTTCTACTTTCCTCCCATTGATTTTCTTAGAGACAAATTCCTTCTCTAAGAATACAGCAGTCATAGCGACAAACACTTTACCTTTGCTAGGATTATAGTAGTAGCCCTTAATTTCCTTGGGTATTCCACAAATAAGCACTTATCTGATTTGGGTCCTAGTTTATGTGAAACTTGGCGTTTCACATAAGCTTCACAACCCCAAATCTTCGTAAAAGACATACTAGGGTGTTTCCCAGTCCATATCTCATATTGTGTCTTTATAACAGCCTTAGATGGAACACGGTTTAGTGTGAAAGCTGATGTTAACAAAGCATGACCCCAAAAGGAGTCAGGGAGATCAGTGTAACTCATCATAGAACGAACCATATCTAATAGAGTTCGATTTCTCCTTTCTGAAACTCCATTCCATTGAGGTGTTCCAGGAGGAGTGAGTTGAGATGTTATCCCACACTCTCTTAGATAGTCATCAAATTGTTGGCTTAAGTATTTTCCACCTCAATCTTATCGAAGTGTTTTAATAGTCTTACCAAGTTGGTTTTTATACTTCATTCTTAAATTCCTTGAACTCTTCAAAGGACTCAGATTTGCGTTTCATTAGAGACACAAATCCATATCTACTGAAATCATCAGTAAAAGTGATGAAGTATTGAAAACCTCCTCTAGCCATCGTGCCCATGGGCCCACAAACATCACTATGTATGAGACCAAGAAGATCACCGGTCCTTTCACCTTTTCCGGTGAATGGGGTTTTGGTCATCTTCCCCAATAAACAAGGTTCACATGTCTCAATTGATTCCAAATCAAATGAGTCCAAATAACCATCTTGGTGGAGTTTGGAAATGCGTTTCTCATTTATGTGGCCTAAGCGACAATGCCAAAGATAAGTCGGGGTTCAAATCATTTGTTTTGACCCTCTTAGCACTTATGTTATAGATAGGCACTTCAAAGTCAAGAACATATAGTCCACTGGTAAACTTTGCACAACCATAAAACATATCATTCAAATAAATTGAACAACTATTGTTCTTTATTATGAATGAAAAACCACTCTTGTCCAAACAAGAAACGGAAATAATATTCCCACTAATGGCAGACACAAAATAACAATTATTTAGTTCAATAACTAGCCCAGTTGGCAAAGTTAAATAATAGGTTCCTACGGCTAAGGCAGCAATTCTTTCTCCATTTCCCACACGCAGGTCGATTTCACCTTTAGCCAATGGCCTACTCCTCTGCACATTCACACAAATGTGAGATCCACATCTGGTATCCAATACCCAAGATGCAGAAGTAGACAAATTGACTTCTATAACATAAATACCTGAAGCGGAAGTCTCACTTCCCTTCTTCTTGATCTCCTCTAGGTACTTTGTACAGTTTCTCTTCCAATGTCCTGATTGGCCACAGTGGAACCATTTTCCTTCCTTAGCTATCCCACCCATAGGCTTCAAAGCAGAGGTACTAGGCTTATCCTTGCCCTTGTCCTTTGGTTTGAAATAGGGCTTCTTGAATTTCTTCTTGCCCTTGCCTTTTCCAGGTTGGACCATCAATATGGTCTTCCCTTTATCTTTATTAAAGTTTTGCTCAGCTGTTCTCAACATGTTTAGCAATTCTGGCAGTGGCTTGTCAAATTCATTCATGTTGTAGTTTATGACGAATTAACTATAGCTGTCTGGCAACGATTGCGGGACAAGATTAGTGGCCAACTCTTGGCCTAATGGGAATCCAAGCCTTTCTAGGTTTTCAATGTACCCAATCATCTTGAGTACATGAGCACCTACAGGGCTTCCTTCTGCCAGTCTACATTGATAAAGTGCCTTTGAGACTTCAAATCGTTCATGCCTAGCTTGGACTTGATAAGGTCTTTTTAAATGCACGATCATATCGTACGCCTCCATGTTTTCATGCTGTTTTCAGCATTCATGGTAGCAAGCATAAGGCAACCTACATCGAGAGCACCATCCAGATGCTTTAAAAGCATCATTGTCAGCTTTCGAAGCATTTGCAGCGGGTGTTTCAGGAACGGGCTCTTCCAGGACATATACGTTTTTCTCTTGCCTAAGGACAATCCTTAGGTTTCTATACAAGTCTAGAAAGTTAATTCCAGACAGTTTGTCCTTCTCAAGGACAGATCGCAGTGAAAAGTTATTTGTTGTGTTCGTTGCTATGGTATTAACAGAAAATTATGCACGTAAGTATCATATAACAAACATATTTAATCAGGTCTTTAATTAAATATGCCTTCCACTATTTTGATTCAAAATAAGTACCCTCGATATAAAATCAGAAAATCCCATCACTAGATTTTCTAGTGGGCCAAGATCCATATTTCACCTAATTTTAAGTCAGCTTTAGCTGATCGTTTAAGAAAAGGTTATTTAGGTAGGAACACACTTCCAATTGTATCTCATACAACTCTTGGATAGTCAGGTGAATAACTCTTATTCTAATTCATCTTATGAATTAATGCCTAACTTAGTGCCTCTAGGTTTTTCAATCCTATTGAATATACCTACTTAAGTCAAAACCCAATGGTTGACAGTTGAATATTACTTTTATCTCATCGCGCCTCACTAAAATAGATAAAGGTACCCTGCTTTAGCAGACCCACTCTTCATCGATTCTAGCCTTGACGGATGTCATTCATTGGAAGGCAAAACATGACTTAATATTAGTGCCTCTAGGTTTTTCAATCCTATTGAATATACCCAATCAAAACCCAATGGTTGACAATTGGATATTACTTTTATCCTATCATGCCTCACTAAAATAGATAAAGGTACCCTGCTTTAGCAGACCCACCCTTCATCGATTCTAGCCTTGACGAGTGTCATTCATTGGAAGGAACACAAGCATTGAGGGATTTGATCGCTTTAATTTTATTCCTTTGTCAAACCATTTAACAAACATACAAGCATGCATCTCATACAAATAAATGATATGGTTATGGCCTCCTAAAATTCCAATACAAAATTACATCATGTATATAATCTTGAAGTCTCCATCAACATGTCTCCACATGCTCCATTGATTCCATGTCCTCCCGATTATATTACATAACAAGAAGAAACCTCGTTTAACATACGAGGGGATAGATATGAGAAAAGAATTACAAATATAATATAAGAGGTAAGGCACAACATGCAGGTCGTATTTAAATAAAACAACTAAGGCCATAACCGATCATCATCCATATTGATTGTAAAACAAGTGATATAGTTAGATGTATATATTGTGTGAGGCTGGATAACGGGCATACGAAATGATACACTACGCATTGTTAGCACGGGAGGCCGCCCCTTGCGGGGTGCGGGGCAGCGCCCCGACCCAAAAAATTGGATTTGATAAACCCTTAACCAATCATCAATAAGTGTCTCGCATCAAACGAATACTTCACGAACCTGTAAACAGGTAAGTCCCTCGTATCATTCGAATACACTCTTGTAAGCAAATTGATAAGTGGCATGTTTATCGCAACCAATATTTGGGTCGAGGAAAGGTTTCAACAATTGAACCCTTTGACACCCAATACATGAACTCTTCATGTTCCATGGTACCCTCTAACACCAGAACATATAAATATGTATATATATATATATATATCGCACATAAAACAATCAATAATGGAAACGATATAAACTGATACGCGCACGTGCTCTTCACCTGCGCTCAGCGTGGGTGAAGCGCAGGTTCCAGAATCAAATTCTGTAAGCTGCGCTTCACCTGCGCTTCACTTGCGCTCAGCGTGAGTGAAGCGCAAGTATCAGATTCAAAATCATGTATGCTGCGCTTCACCTGCGCCCAGTGCAGATGAAGTGCAGATAACAATGATCAACTGTATTCTGCGCTTTAAACAGTAAACAGAATATCACAATATTCAAAATATTAAAAAGCCTAAAACGTGTTTATCGCAAACCAACGCTCTGATACCAATTGAAGGGAATCAAGCATGTGGTCAGGGTGCAACGGAATAAATGGATTCCCTCCCTTGTTATGATCATTAATGCGAAAACACGAATTAAGGCATAAAAGGTATGAAACATAATGACATACCTTATGAGGATTGTAAACGAGGCAATAACAGCCACGTCTCTAAAGGTGTCCACGCCAACAGCCGAACTAGGAAACCCTCCTGAACTCTGCTAGTAGTGTTTAGAGAGTAAGAGCGACTACTCATATGTCTAGGGTAATGCATCTTATGCTATATTTATAGAGTGGTGGCTAGGGTTTAACCCCTCACTCTATTAACCCTAACATATATGGGCCTGACCCATTATGTTATAATTCTAATCAAATTAGAATTATTATCTTTTCCTAGCGGCTTGTTGTATGCGTGTGAGCCAATAGGCTTTTAATATTTGGTTATGATATTAAAATAAAACCCTTTTATATTTAATATCATAAATAGTGAACGATATCTAGCAATACATCACTACCCAAATATTGAGATTATCAACAACTTTGACGAATCCTATTTTATGATAATTTATATGATCTGTCCCTTTGTCCAAATATCTAATTGAACACAAGGGCATGAAATGTGTCAACCTTGTATAGTTCAATTTATGTTTTCTTAATCCCCAAGTAGACTGTACAGAAAATAAACATCTCATGTTTATCCTCCTGAGCATATTCATATGTGCAGGGTTCCCGTCTAGATGTTTGATCGGGAGACAGGAGCTGTTGGTTGGGCTTTATGGTGGCCCAACCCTTTTGTTGATAATATTTTGTATAATCATAGGATGATTATTTTGATAGGATAAAACAGTACATGTGGGGCCTTAGGGTGGCCTTTTCATATTCCAGGACATGTGTACGGTTGTATCCCGTTGTGCCTATTTATTTGATATCTTATTCTGAGCCTTTGTTGGCAACAGTATATATATGTATGGACTTATTGGATTTTCCTGCTTAAGTAACTATTGGATTACCTACGCGTTGTGATGTATTGTATGTGATATCATTAATGCGCGAAATAATTTCACGAATTTGGAAATAATGCATCCAACAAACATTATTTTCGAATCAAGAAATTAGGACGTTACATTATGGTATCAGAGCAGTTCAATCCAATTGGACTGTGAAATTGTTTGACTCCTAAAGTTAGCTTTTATTCGTATGCATTATTATTGAATTAAGAGACTGATCACCTTAATGTTTACTAATAATGTGTAGAGTGTAATGGCTGGCGGAAGGAGAGGCATGGCATAGGCTAATCCCTCATCAAATCCACCACCGTGTCCAACCCAAGACCCTGTGGCGGCAGCTCTGCAGACGCTTACTCAGATGATGGGGGAACAGAACGCGACAAATACCGCAATGCTTTAGGTGCTGAGCCGACCACCAGGGGAGACACCACCACTTGTGGTCGTCATGGATCCTTTTGTCCAAGGCTTGACTTGTTGAGATCTTGGCAAGCGTACCAATATCACAACAGTATAATAGTAAGTAAGAGAGTTGTCGTATCCACAGGGAACAGTACAAAAATAAATCCTTGTGATCACACTTATCAAGTAAGGGCAGATTTGAATGTTTGTTTGGGAAAATTGCAATAATAATTTAAATAAAAGATAAGAGAGAGAGATTTTGGATAGGATTAAGCAAATTACGGAAACTAGGATTGAACTTCGTCTATCGCACCCCTCTTGTATTTTGGAAATCAATAATATTTAAGAATTTGTAATCATAAATATTGAAGCACAAATAAATATTATTTCATAAAAGGTTCCTACAGATATGAAATACTCAGAAACAATTCATGCAGGTTCCCATTGTCACAAATTGCCCCGAATGAAGAACAGTTGTTAAAGCTATCAATTCATCCTGGTCCCCACAATGACAAATTGAGTGTTTTCACCAATCAGATTTCATAAACCCTATTCCTAGCGTATTTAAGAAATCGCATCATAACTCCGGTACACAGACGAAAGTTAAGCATTAAGAGTAGAATAAAAACACCAATATTATGAAAACAGAGATTCATAAATAATAAAGAGGATCCAAAATACAATTGGGGATTGAATCGACTACATTCAATCCTAAGGGAGAGTTTAGCTACTCATGGTAGCCATTACAAACCAATAGAGACTGTCACACTTTCTCTAGCTTCGAATCTGCTCAACGGCTCCCTCCGTCCCTGCCTGTCGTCTCAATCCCTAAAAGTGCCTTTATAAACTGTTCTAGTGGGCTTTTGAAACTCTAATTGCAGCCCAATAAAAATTTGGTTATGTTTCCTGCGCTCTACCTGCGCTCAGCGTAAGTGAAGCGCAGGAAACAGAGAGTATAGTTCATTTCTGCGCTCCACTTGCGCTCAGCGCAGGTGGAGCGCAGGAAACAACTTCTTATTTTCCTGGATTGTCATATTTTTGAAGCTTATTCCATCTTGTTCCTGTCCTTGTTGGTGCTCTTTTGATGCTTTATTTATAACTTTGCTTTTTACCTGTAAAATCAGCAAATATTCTATCAAAATAGCATCAAATTCAAATTTGACTTAAATAAATACAAGAATTGTATTTTAAGCCAAAAGGGGTAAATTGGGGTATAAATTCAACATTTTGTCTTCAATAAGTGTTATAATTATATAGGAATTTTACATAAATTTAACACTTATCAGCGGTGTTCAGGAAACACCATCCTCCATCTTTCACTGGAGCTTACGACCCCGAGGCTGCAAATTCATGGCTCAACGCCATGAATAAGATCTTTAAAGTCACGGTGTGCTCGAATGACTTCAAGGTCTGCTTTGCCACCTACATGCTACAAGGTGAAGCGGAAAACTAGTGGAAAGGAGTCGGAATTGGATTGACTCCCTTGGGGACTTCCGCTTACCTGGGAGGGGTTCCAAGCGGCATTCCTAGGGAAGAACTTTCCAGATCCTGTGAGGCAACAAAATGAGCTGGAATTCCTGCAGCTGAAGCATGGTAACATGTTTGTGGGCTAGTATGTGGCCAAGTTTGAGGAGCTCGCCAAGTACCACACTCTTCTCCAAGCCAATCCTAATGAGGGTTGGAAATGTTCTCATTTCAGTCGGGCCTGAATCTCAAATCAAGAGGATCGTGGCCGTTCTCCAGTTGAGGGACTTCTCAGCTTTAGTCACCAAATGCATGGTGGCGGAGCAGAGTTCGGTTGAGGAAGGTCCCAAGCCCCCTGTGAAGGCTTGGATGGACGGACAAAGAAAAAGAGAAGATGCGCCAACCGGGAAGAATCATCGGTCTCAGTTCCAGGGAGGAAAGGGCAAACAAATTGCTCTCCCCTCCACTCCTAGCATTCCCACTTGCCCTAAGTGTGGCAAGGGCCACCAGGGTGAGTGCTTGGCGGGCCAGAGGGTTTGCTTCTACTGCTGGGAGCCATGCTACATGATTAGAGATTATCAAAAGAAAAAGAAGGACCGACTCAAACCCCAAGCTACCGGGAGGGTCTTCACCCTCAGTGGCGAGACGGCAGCTAAGGCTGATAACCTGATGCAAGGTAAGTGTACTTTGAATGAAATTCCCTTAGTTGTTTTGTATGATTTTGGGTTAACCCACTTCTTTATAGCTTATGCTTGTGTGGAAAGGTTGTGTTTTCATGCTACCCCATTACCCCCGACCAGAGAGGCAATCCCCACCTCCCTTGTTTGTTTGAAATGCCCTATTGTTATACAGGGGAGGGCCTTTGAGGTCGATTTGATTTGTTTACCCTTAAGTGGCATAGATATTATTTTGGGCATGAACTGGTTGTCCCACAATCAGGTCATGCGTGATTGTTTTAATAAAGAAGTTGTTTTTCCTACTCTTCCTCTTCCTTAGAGGGAGAAACCATCATGTTTATTTTCCAGTTTACCTCATATCTCTGAATTCCTGTCTGGTGGGAGTCAATGTTTTATTTTGCTACTTTCCTCAACTGTAGAGTCTAAGTTTGACTTGAGTAGTGTAGCTACGGTTATGGAGTTCCAAGATGCTTTCCCTAGTGAGGTAACCACCTTACCTCCGAACCGTGAGGTTGAGTTTTCAATAGACCTTGTGTCGGGCACAGGGCCTATCTCTAAAGCCCCTTATAGAATGTCACCCTTAGAGATGAGCGAACTTAAGAAAGAGCTAGAGGAATTAATTGAGATGTTCATCGGACTTAGTGTGTCACTTTCTGTAACATCCCAAACCTAGGACTTATAAATTTTAATAGAAGCCTAGGTTATGGTTTTAGCCAAGGGTCAGAAGATATGGAATCGTATGAGGAGTTTGGAGTTTGGATGGTGATCAATTTAGGAGGGAGTTTGATTATCTAATGAGATTAGGAAGTATGTGGTTAGTAATAATTGGGGGGGAGTACAATGTGTTAGGTTTTGTCCATTAAGCGGAATAGGTTAACAATGGAGATTGTCCAAGGAATAATGGAATTGTGTAGCAAGATGTGAAGGAGGGAAGGCTTTGGATGAAGGATATCTAGAGAGTAAAGGATGGTAATAGGGGTAGGACGTTGGTTGGAAAGATAGAAGTGAATTGAGAGTTTGGGGAGCTGAGAATTTTCCAGAGAGAGATGTATTTGGCTACGCAGGGCTCGCTTAAGCGAGAAGTCACTAACAGCAACATATAATGCGATTAGGGCTCCATTCCTCTTCATTTTTCCTCCTCCTTTTCACTTCTTAGAGAGAGAGAGATATTTTAGAGAGAGGAAGGGATTTCAAGTGGGGAAAAGGCTTTGGAGCTTGGAGGAAGAAAAAGGGTGCCTTGGATCTCCACCTTCAACCTTTTTCAACTCCATTTTCCCTTTTCTTTGAGCTCCATTGAGGTGAGTACAACTCACACACTCTCACTTTCTATGGTTGTGTGTCTTGTGCATGACCCAATTCTCTAATCCCTCTTCTTCTTGCTTTATAACATGTTGGTTTATAGTGATCATATGTATTTTATGAATTAGGGAGGCTCATGTATCGAATATGTTAAACCTAGGATGTGAAATTTAGGGGATTAGGGTTTGTCTGCATTCTAATTGTTAATTTCACAATTTAATGAGATGATGAATTTGTTAGCATGCTAATTTGAGTTTTCATGAAAAATTATTAAGCCTTGAATTGTTTTATTTACATAATTTTAGCTAATTATTGATTCACTGATTTTGAGCATAATAACATTTTAAGCCGATTTCGACTGTGAGTAATTCAAGTCGGCCTTGGCCGTGAGTTAAAATTTAGTAATTATGTTAAAACACGACTTCGGTCTAGTAAGGTGGGATTCGTCCCCGGGAAAGACGTTTCCCGTAGTCTGAGTTGAGTTCTAACCATAGAAAGTGATAAGATCATGCCTGCTGGGCACAACAGTGAGTGCATCATGAGTTGCATCATTTCTCTGTTCATGTCAAGTGAGTTGCATTATGTTGTTAGTTTGTTATTAATTATCTGTTAATGTGTTTTAAGTGTTGCTTGTCGTATGATTGTTGTTTCCCACACGCTATACATGTTTAGTTGTACTTGCTGAGACTGTAGTCTCACCCCACGTTTTGGGGATATACTTTAGTTGTGCAGGAATCCCAAGTGATGATAAGGCAGGAAAGGTGATGGTGGAGCTGAGTTTTGATTTAGAATGGAAGCTTCTTGTAATAGAATTAGTTCATTTGTACTAATGGATGGTTGATTAATGTTGTAAATGTATATGTATATGTTTCTTAGCCGTGGAGGCTTATTTATGATTTTTGGAATATTCATGTTGTTAGACTGTACTGATTTTTACTGAGTTTCAGGTTGAACTTGAAATTGGTAACATCCAGTTTTTAGGGGAGACTTTGCCGGATTTCCGGTATGGATCTCATGAACCACACCACTCCAAGTATAGGTTCTTTCCCTAAGTTTAATTAAGATTTTCAGTTATTAGGAGATTAAGATGTACGTATTTGGACAGCTTAAGCTAATCGTTGGGGAGTTTAAGCGAATTGTTTGACGATATCGAAAATAGAACAAAATAATTTCAGAATTTCATGAATAGTGTCTCCAACGGGCATTATTTATGAGTTGGGAAATTAGGACGTTACAACCTTCAGTCCACCTCTACCACGCATACGAGACATTTTTTTTCCTAATTTTAATAAGTTTAAATTAAATATTAAAAAACACACCCATAAACTATATATAGATTGTATAAATTATATTAAATAACTAAATACAATATATAAATTATAATTACCTATAATTGCTAATTATATAAATTAAATCATTCTAATCTATATAAATTAAATAATTACTAATTACCAATTACTTCTAATCTATATAAATAATTTCTTGTAGTGAATTATATTAAATAGCATACCTATAAATATATCACATTAAATAAATTAAACAACATACCTATATCACATTAATAAACTAATAAAACTAATAAACTATTGATTATTAATAAACTAATAAACTAATAAAACTTATAAACTAATAAAACTAATAAACAACATACCTACTAAAGCAATGTTTAAAACTAATAAACTAATATCCATAACACATTAATAAACTAATAAAACTAATAAAGTATTGATTATTAATAAACTAATAAACTAATACCTATATTACATTAATAAACTAATAAAACTAATAAACTATTGATTACTAATAAACTAATTAAAACTATAAAACTTAATGGTTTGCGACGCTAGAGACGGAAGAGGGAAGGAGGTGCAAAGGGACCTACGGGCAACCGATTCAGAGTTCAAAACGAACCTATGAAGGAGAGGGAGTGTTTGATCGGAGAGATTTTGAAAATGAAAGAGAGAGAGGGAAAGAAACAGGGCTTGAATGGAGAGGAGGAAAGGAGAGGAAGGAGGAGGAGGAGGAGGAGGAATGTGGAGGAAGAAGGAAGAAGAGGGGAAGGGGAAAGGTTTTAGCGCGTATTAGAATTTAACGTGGCGACGGCCTGACCGTCGCTACATTAAAAATTGATTAGCCACGCCAAAATTTAAATTTTAATTCGTCGCTAAGTTTAATTTTAATATTTTTAGGAAAAAATTAATTAGTTTTTAAGTGTAGTGACGACCCAGTCGTCGTTACCATCGTTACGTAGCGACGGCTTGGCCTTCACTAAGTATTAATTGCACTGAGCTGCGCATTTAATGTTGTAGCGACGGTATAGCGACGACTTGGCCGTCGCTACGTTCCCCGCGTCTAAATCAACGCATTCTTGTAGTGAGAGAGATAAGACCCCTACTGCTGGGTTAGCATTTTTATGTTAAATTTAGTTCAAGTTATCATTGTTTATGTGAATTAGTTGTCAATTCATGTCGTTACTACATTGTTGCATATCATTCTGTGTATTATGCTCATGCATGCTTTGTTTTGCTCACTGAGGCATTAGTCTCACCCCGTTGTGAGTTTACATTTTAGATCCCCAGGTAGGGTCGTTGAGGGCCTTGATACAGATGGAGCATAGTGCCTATTTGGCTTTGGAGCCACCTTTTTATTGTATTTTGTTATGTTCCCTTTATGTATATTCTTTTGGATGAATATTTAGTACATGTGTAGCCATGATGTTTCCGCTTTGATAGGACACATGTATTGTAATATCCATTTTACAGTTGTACATGTAAATTCTTAGATTATGTTTAATTAAACATTGGATATTAGTTAAGCAAGTCTGTATTATTGTTATGGTATCGTTAATGTCGCAAAAAATAATTCCCTAAATTCGGGACTTATGCTTCCAACAGGCATAAATTATGAGTTCTGGGAGTTAGGATGTTACACTAAATGGGTAAGAGAGAAGGTCTCAAGTTAGTGAGAACACCAACAGTCTGAGAGAGAAGAAGAGAGAGTAATTTCTCTTATACACAGAGGTGCCACTAAAACTGCAAATTCAAATTTATCACTATTGGATCTAGCTGAAATTTTGACAACGGGTTCGGGACATGTGGTTCTTCATCATGAATGGTTGGATTGTTTATACGAGATTTGAGTTATGAGTTATTCAGTTTATGCAATAACTTTGTTTTTGGGGGGTTTTCATCTTCTTGGTTCTCTATTTGTAAGCTTTATGTTGTTTGACTGGATGTTAATTAGCACTCTTTTGTGCACTTGATTGAGACTCTTTTGTTCTCTTATTTGATCTTAGTGGAGTTATTTCTTTGGTTTGGATGACCCATATTTTTACCTTTATTACATTGAGGGGTTTTTACGTTAAAAAATTTAGTATCTCTTTTGTGATTGTAATGATTTATTAATTGTTTGTTCATTTGTTGTTGTTCCTCACATATTCTTGAAAGTTGGGGGGATTTTTTTCGTTGCATTTACTATGTGATTGGGTTCTTTATTGTTTGTGTTGTTCCCCAACACATGGTCGTCCACTCTAAACAGACCCAAAATAAAAGGATAATCATTGAAAAGATTTTGGCAAAGAAAAAAGATTTGATGGTAATTTATTATTATTTAATTATTAATTTATATAAATAATATTTTAAATTTTCTTAATTATTAATATGAATTTGCTTTTTATTTATTTTTTAAAAAATTAAAATTAACATAAATATTTTTATATCTGTGAGAGAATTACGAGTCAAAACTTCTCTAGCTAATTAACCTCGTTAATCTGCATTTTTCTTGTAGTGTCTTACATATCTACAGTTTAATAACCGTGGTCTATTTATCATCCATATTTTCTGCATCGTGGCCTAATATAAATAGACCACGGTTCAATACTTAAATTTTAAAAATAGGAGAAATTGTATATACAGTTGTCCACATGTATAAAAGTGTAGTCTTTTTCATGTTTAAGCCACTGTTATTTACCTGTGGCCAAGAAAACCGTGGCCTAAAGTCAAAAATGCTGTAGTGTGATTTTTTTGTCTAGGTTGAGTTTCATTTCCAGCTTCCAAATTTAAAAAAAATAAAAAAGAGAGGAAATCAAATTAGAATCAAATTTTGGGATACTAAAGTGTGTATATTTGAGAATGAAATCTTCTTAAGTTAAAAATTGTGTTTTAAAATTAATAGATTATTATTTGATTTGAGTTGAGAGAAGTAGTTAAAGGGAGATGGAGATTTTAATAGAGAAAAGGGAGAAAATAAAAATTACCTATGTGTCCGTTTGGTTTATATATAATTGAGTAGAATTGATTCTAGAAATCATTGATTGAGATTAGTGATGCATGTTTTACAAAACACGTAGGATGGAAGTGCAAAACCATGGTCACTTATGTCCGACGTGCTTCGTAAAACATGCATCACTCATCTCAACCACAATTGATTTCTAGAATCAATTCTACTCAACTGTAAACCAAACATACACTAAAATCAATTCTGCGAAACCATGGTTTGCACTGTATCAACGATAAAACAAACCGAAACTATATAGTTTGGTTGAGAGGGAAATAAAAGGGAGAAAAATTAAAGTATATTATTTATTTTTATATTCTTATAAATAGTGGGAAAAAAACAACAGAATAATCCTTAACTAAAATAACTTGTGAAAATATTTCTGAATATATTTATAAAAATAAAAATATAAATTAACACAAAAAATTGATAAAACAAAATAATTAATGTGAAATCTTAACCTAATATTCTCATATATTTATGTTCTTATTTCTTACTACCTAATAACCAAAACAACACTCCGGGCCGGTTCAACATGTTGGGAGGCCTCAAGCAAAAAAAATTATATTTGGACCTTTTAAAAAATTATGAAATGAAAAAAAAAGTCTTAAAAGTTAAAATTCAATTAGTAAAGATTGAACCCCAAACCCTTGAGGTGGAATTACAATTTACAAACCAATATGCTAGGCCTAATAACATTAATATGTGTTTAATAAAGGATATTAGTGACAATTAGGGACTTAAAGCAATAGTTTGGGCCACCTTATCCTTGGAAAGGCTCCTGACAACGCGGGTAAAAGAACTAGTCTGGCAACAATGTGAACAGAAAATGAATTAATGAATTAGTTGACTCAACTGTGATCTTATCCAGCAGGACAACTGAATTGGACCAGCAACCACACTTCTGATCAACCCCTGAAAATGACATTTACTTAACAGTAAGCAATGGAACCGTAAAGCAACCATATACCCTATCATCAAATCAAGACTATTTACAACTGAATCCGTGACCCACCTACACGGCCAAACCCACCGGTCCAAGTCAAACCCTTGCATGCATATCCCCCAACTCCATCACAACTCACAACCAGTTTTTTTAGCATATATATCTACCAAGTTTGTGCCTTTCGCTAGCTAGCTTCCACCCAGTCACACACTAGTACTCTCGATCTCTTTTCTTTCTTCCACCTTTAATTTCACTGTTATTAATTTTAGTGCAATCCACACACCAACCTCAGCACAAAGAGCAAAACATATAACAATGAGAAAACCTTGTTGTGACAAAGAAGGTACTAACAAAGGTGCATGGTCCAAGCAAGAAGACCAAAAGCTTATTGATTACATCCAAGCTCATGGTGAAGGCTGTTGGCGTTCCCTTCCAAAGGCTGCTGGTTAGTTAATTATCTCATATACAACAATATATTATTCATTTTTCTTCATTCAGTACGTACTATGTGCTTAGATGAGTGTATATTGATTTCATAGAATTGAATTTGTTTAAAAATGAGTTTATATATAGTGATATATGATTTATTTTTAAAAACTTTTTCAAAAGTAAGTTTATATTGAAATTTAGTATAAATGTTTTAACTCAATACAAAAGTTATAATTTATGAAGTCTAATCTAATTTACGTGAATTTGAAGGTAATTAAAATTAATATAAAACAATTTTTTTTTTTTTTTGCTGAAATCACATATAAAAAAAATGAATGTGAATTTGGAGGGAATCAAGGTCCAAACAAGTTCTCAACCCCCATTAAACTTACAAATTGAACATGCGGTTATCATATATTCAGGGTTGCATCGTTGTGGCAAAAGCTGTCGGTTGAGATGGATAAACTATTTACGACCAGACATTAAACGTGGCAACTTTGCTCAAGATGAAGAAGACCTCATCATCAAACTCCATGCCCTTCTTGGCAACAGGTACTTCCTTTCTCTTATATATATGTATGGATAATTTATTTTCTTTTAATTTTCTAAAATGTAAGGGTACGTCAGTGGACCCTTATCATTCAATTTAAAGACAATTTGTACTTTAGATGAGTTTTATTTCCCTTTACAACAATCATGCATAGACATTTCAAAAGTTTTTACATTCATTTTACACTCTCAATTTCTCTAGATTTGTCGCGTCATATATTCATTTATAACATTTTTTTTTAAGAGAGAAAAATGATCGACAACAAAAATCAAGTACCCATACTCACTCAATATAAACAATTTAATAATTTTACAAATTCCATAGAACATTATTCTTCCCTTTATTTATTATAAAAAATTGTGACCTAATTCAAGACAAGAAAAGTCGACTGGGGTTCAAATATGCAACCTCTTAAATACTATATCCTATTTTAATTTCACTCGACCAACCATCTGTGTTATTTTATTCTTCCCTTTCGTTGCATGTCCATATTATATTGCTATATTTTTCCCCTGTTCAGAAAAGGTAAAGAATTGAATTTGATTTAATGGGATAATATGTATGTTGTTATTAATTAGGTGGTCACTGATAGCTGGAAGGTTGCCAGGACGCACAGACAACGAGGTGAAGAACTATTGGAATTCTCACATCCGGAGAAAATTAATAAAGATGGGAATTGATCCAAATAACCATAAGCTACACCAAAGCTTCCCAATTCCACAATCTCACAATGTTTCTTCAACCATGAACAAAGAGCATGGAGCCCCTTGCATAAAATCCTATGGTTCTGATGATGATAAGATTTCGGACGACACACAAAGTTATAATATTGTAGAGGAAACAGCAATGATTTCTTCATCACCTCACTTGAATCTTGACCTCACCATTGCTGTCCCTTCACCTAGACTTCTTTATCCTGTGGAAGATGAATCTAAATCTATTTCTGAGTTCAATAAAACAAGGAAAAACATCGATGAGGATTCCCCTCCCACTCTTCCTCTGTTTCGATAATTTAAATATTATATATTGGGGTTGATTTATATATGTAAAAATTTATATATATAGAGTCAAATATTATTATGCACTTCTTTTTTCCAATCCCTTTACTTGTCTCACCCAATATATAAAAATATAACACGTTAGTTAATTGTTATATTTTTATTTATGTGGGAAAATGAAAGAGATGGGAAAAAGAATAGTAGATGATTTCAATTTCAAACACTTTATGTGTGTGCTTCATTATTTTGATCGTTGTTGCATATGCATTTATGTGAATTTGTCATTAATAAGACAATTAAATATTGGCTAGCTGAAATGCAATCAATGTCATTGTACTTCTTTTGTAAGTAAATTTGAGACAATGCAGAATTCGAGTGACGATTTCCTATATATGATCTCAATGAGAGAGATATATGTTAATTTCAGTTTCATCACTTCATGTATACGTACTCAGCTTAGTTTTGTCTTTTGACAAAAAAAGCAGAGAACTATATTTTTACAAATGCCAGCTTGATATATTTTCACACTCCACTATTTTACATTTTGTTTATATCTTTTTTTTCTTATTTCTTTTTATTGTACATCACTTATCATATTTTTTTTATATTTCTCTTTTTCACATCTATCACTCCCAAATATGACACGTAGAAGAATCATTTTCCTATTAGTTTTGGATAAAATGGAGAGAGAATTAAAGATAAGAAGTAAAGTTGAGTTTTCTTCCGAAAAGATATTAATATGAAAAAATTAGGACTCTACAAATAAAATAGTTGCTGAAGGTTAGGGGTGGGAATAGGCCAGCTGGCCTCTCAGGGGCCTGCGGCCTGGCCTGGTCTGACTCGTTTATTAAAAAGGTCAGGTTAAGGCTTCTTAAAAGGCCTGTTTAGTTAAATAGGTCAGGCTTCAGACCTATGAAAAAGCCTATTAGGCTTAACAGGCCGGCTTGTTTAATATAATAATATATAATATATTAAATTAATTATATAAATGACTATAAATATAATTAAAAAATTTATAATATAGTAAAAAATTAGAATATATTAAATTAATTATATAAAAAAGTCAGCTTAAAAGGTCTGCTGACCTGCATAGGCTTATAGGCCCGTTGGTAGGCCTTGTTATAAAACAGGCTTCTAAACAGGCTTACAGGCCAGACCAGGCTTTTTTGCAGGCTAGGTCAGACCTTACAAAAGGCCTGTAACAGGTAACAGGCCAGGCTCAGGCTTAAGAATTATGAGTCAGGCCAGGCTCAGGCCTGCCAAAGCCTGGCTGACCTGTTTCCACCCCTAGCTGAGGTATATAAATTGTCTGATATTTCAGTTGAAAATAGATTCTACTTTTGTACTTGTAAGATAATATAATAATAAGAAAAGGAACTCTAAAGTTAAATTCAACTGACTGGTGAGTGCATGGTGAGTGGTGACCCAAAAAAACTAGAACTAGAGCCATGGACAACTTTTCTCTTTTTTTGTGTACTCTTTTCAATCATGCAAGGAATATTTATTTTTATGGGTTATGAAACAAACGCCATCATGTATTAGTCTAGAACCATTTTTCAGTGGGATCCATTTTATTTCAAAAAGTAAAATAAAAAAGGTGAAGTCTTATGAGGTAACTAGCTAGCTAGTTTACATCAAAATCAAGTTACAAAGTATAGAGATGTGTAGCATTAATTCAAATTCACGATTATAATATGATTTTGATATTAGCGGCTTGCGATTAATTAAATGTTTTAAAAATCAAACGGCCGGTTAGGTAAAGAAACAATAATAAATCATTTTATATTTAACAAATATTTATGGATAACATAAATTTATCAAGTCTTGTGATAAAATATAATTTTTATATTGTATAAAATAAAGAAAGGATAATAATTATTGATTCATATAAATCTCACTTAACAATTTGAATCTTTAGATAATTTTTTTTAAACCACATGTATCCTCCACGAGAGACAATCTCATTTGAGTTGGGAACATCCGCATTATGGTGGTGCTAACTCTCGAACCCGAGACCTTGCTTAAGGGGAATCAAGCATGTACCGCTTGAACCAACCTCGTTGGTGAACCTTTATATAATTGATTCATAATTATCCTTTACTATACTAGTAACTTATATCCCCTCACCCTAAATTTTAAACCAACAGATACTAGTAACTTATATTTTATATATTATTGTTATTTCCACATTTATATATATCTATTTTTATATATATGTTAATACCATAATTATTTCGACTAGATATCGAAATAATTTTATCTTCCCAATGAGACATTTCAAGTGCTAAGATTTGAAGATGAATCAAGAACATGAAGGGAGTGGAAGGTCTCGAAGTAGTTATGAGAAGTTACCAAAGAGACGTTATTGGAAGTTAACAATAGTTTAAATAGTTTTTATTAAATAAGTGTGTTTAAATGTATAATTGACATGTGTCCAGTAGGTGGCAAAGTTGTATAGATTAGTAGCTGAGAATATTGTCTACAAATATATGTTTGTACAATGTAAAAAGGGTTGGATCCATTTGCTGAAAATCTCTACAAGCCTAACACGTCTATCCATCAGCGACTACTGACAAATAAAATCGAAAGTGTGTGATCTCTCCATTTTAATTAATGCAAGGTCTTCTCTTTACTTTCATCTTTTATTTTTCTGCATCTCTCTTTTGCTTCTCCTCTTTCGAAAGTCCAAGTAAAATTACCCCTAAAAAGAATCGTTAAGAGATTTTTTATCTTGTCCCCATATTGTTCTTAAGATTATTATTGTTACAAAAAATAAGAGTAAACAATATATATATATGTGTGTGTGTGTGTGTGTGTGTGTGTGATATATCTAATGAGAAAGCCTAATTTATATAAGAGTGAGAGAGATCAACTTCAAACATGGAATAAAAATGGATAGATGAGATTAAAATAGCTCATTAGTAACTCACGTGCCTTTCATCCTGAAATTTCCTCCCAAAAATTCCCAATTCCTTCGTATACATCGCCAGCAACTAGAGCCACCCCACTCCATCTACATCTAGCTCTCTTAATTACATTGTTTCAGACCTTTTTTTTTTTGTATGTGCAGAGGAGTGCTGAGCCAATTTCTTTCTGGAGCTTTTTGTTTACAACAATTGTAGATCTATAACAAATCTATATATGACAAGTGTGAGGAAGTAGAGAGGGTCACAGAAATCCATGAAAACATTTGGTTAACATGGATTTATACCTACTTTTTTACTTGAATTTGGTTAAATGAAAGATCAATTGATTTTTAATTTTCTTTGCGGAATTTGATGCTAGTTGGTTTTATCTTTTTTACTTATGGTTTGGCCTCATGAATGGAAAGGGATGGCTTAGGTTCACTATGACTCTCGTTGTTGGTGATGCATATATATATATATATGTATATGTATGTATATATGTGTGTGTATATGAAGGTTTTGGGGAATTTATGGGATGAAAGGCAGAGGTTACTAATTAATGGGTTATTTTAATCTCAGCCATCCATTTTTATCTAATGATTGAGGTTGATCCCACATATAATAAAACTCACTTGAACATTATATATTGAATGTGTATGATAATGATCATGTTACTTATTAAATTATTCTATTAAATACACAACTCAATTGAAAATAAAAATTTCATCTTTTAATCTCTTTTTTATTAATGTAAAATTCACTTTAATAATTTTATTAAATGTATAGCTTAATCATTTATTATATTGATTATACATTATAATACACTATATTGATGTAAAAATCTTTCTTTATCAATTTTTTTTAAAAATAATCTTTAAATAATGTTGTTATCAAGTTCATAAAATAAAATTCAAAGAAACTATTAAGATAATTTAAATCTTTAATTATATTTTTTATATTAATTTTTATATATTTAAACTGTAATCACTTTAACATATTTTTTAAAAAACCAATCTTATAAAATACTATAAACATAAAATATAGACAAAATTAACTTAAATCTCAGTAGGAAGAGTATGACCCCGAGCTTGTGTGGAACCCCCACCTTTTAAAAATATATCATTCACGTGTCTTTCACTCAAATGTTTAAGTTAAGTTGTTGGATGGAGAATACATAAATGATATTACCTCCAGTTCTATATATAAAAAATAAAAATGAATTTTTTTTTGGTTTTATATACGAAACATATACTATTTTTAATTGCATTAATTTAATTTATTGTGAATAGTTAAAGAGGTACCCACTCTTTTACTCATTTAATACTATAAGTATTTTTGAAAAAGAATTAAACTCATGACACTGTTAAATTATCACAACAGATTTTAATATATTTCTTTGGTCTCTTGATGATTTTAGTCCAATGTATTTGTAACACCACCAACAACAGCACAACCCTTGTTAGAATATACACCAACTTTTTGGGGCGACGATTGAAGATCAAGTTAGCACATATATATAATTCATAGATATATAAATGGAAAGCAACTTATATGAATCAGCTTTTCTTAAAATCACCGATATATCCGACAATCAAAACTATACTATCTATATAAAATGAATGGCTACGTTTGGTTTAGTTGTCAAATTGGTACCTAGGTTTTCTTGGTTTCCTATAATTCGGTAGGAATTATCTTTTCAACAACGTACGGGGTAGAAAACAAACATTACAAGTGGGGAAATTCTGGTAAAAATATCTTTCGGCATGATGGGCATCTACCATTCAGATTCACTTGTGTGAGCTGTGAGGCAGATCACAATGTCACGTGGAAATGGCTCGTTGCATGCAGATATATATATCATAGGGTCGAGGGGCTTATTACTTTTGGGGTTTGTTGGGATGAGAATGGAGAAAGGAGAATGGTCCTTCCAAGCTAGCTATAGAAGAAAATGACGACTGAGAATAAAAGTTTGGTTTCGTTCGTTTTCCAGTTCTCAGGCCAATTGAATTCAGACAATTATACGCACATACGTACATTCCCCTATGAATTAAAATTTTTATATCACTAAATATAAATGCTTTATAGGATAGATATTTTACAAATATCCCACCATAAAATTGAAATTTGCATCATGTCATGCTCATATAGCTAGACTTCATATTGATCCAATTTTTTTTTCACTTCATCAATTTATATTAATTCAAATTAATGTATTATTACATGGTTTTCTTCACAAATAAAATTTATTTATTTTTATCACATTCACACACTTGGTTATTTAATTTTGTATATTTGAGGAAATAAAAGAGTCAGGAAACTCGAATAAATTTTCAGCATTACAATAGTATTGAAGACTTAGTACTCCCCTCATCCCTAAAATTTAGTTAAACAAATATGTATCTCAAGAGCACTCTGGGATGAGATACAAATTCTTTAATTGGGCTCTTTTTAGCATTGCAATTAAAGAGTTTTGAAAAAGCAAATGAAACAAGAGATGGGAATGATGAACTAGTGTGCTTGTTGAATTCAAAAGGACTGAACAAGAGTACATTAACACTGAAAGTAAATTGTAGAAAACGTAAAGATACAAGAAATGTAAATAGTGGTATGCAATCCCTACTTGCTCTCTACAACTAGATGTCTTGATCTCAGGATGGATGCTCTGCCTTCAGGGTGCTTGAGTCTTCAGTTTTGCGGACCACCATTTATATTTTTTGTATCTTTATGTTTTCTGCAATTTACTTTGAGTGTTAATGTACTCTTGTTCGATCCTTTTGAATTCAACAAGCACTAGTTCATCATTCCCATCTCTTGTTTCATTTGCTTTTCCAAAACTCTTTAATTGCAATGCTAAAAAGAGCCTAATTAAAGGATCTGTATCTCATCTCAGAGTGCTCTTGAGATACATTTGTTTAGAATAAATTCTAGGATAAACAACGCCAAACTCATTGAAAGAGACGGTGAAGTATTCATTCCAGAACCTGAAGCTACTGATGAAAACGTTGAAGTATGGAAGAAATCAGTCTTGATTCCTACCAATGCTGAGGGTCTGCGCTTAGCATCTCTTGGCCCATACGAGGTTCCTCCCCAGACCTTGCAGTTCAAGGATTTATAGAACTTCTATCCGTTGGAACCCATTCTGGCATTTGGGAATCCTGTGCGCGCAGATTTCCCGGAGCAAGGAAAACAACTCTTCAGAGCCAGGCCCATGGCAGACAAGAAGTTGTATCTTCCTTGGCTCGAGAAGGTTCAAGCTAAAAAAGGGGGACTCTAAAAAAGGTTAAGGATCTATGATTTAATTCAATTGTCTCGAGTTTCTCTAGAGCATTACAACCAAAACCTGCTCTTGGATTCTTTGTATTTATGGGATCGAGGGTACTTATACCTTTTTCCTTCCTTGTGGGATGATCACCCCCACTCTTTTAGACGTAGCTATTATTATAGGTCTCGAACCTTGTGGTGAGACTTACCTATTACCTTTTTCTTGTCCTGAGCTTTCTATAAAAATGCAAGTATAAAAAGAGTGAATAAATTGAGAAGAAGCGAGGCCAAGTCAAGGTTTCGAGTGACACATACCTTAGCTTTATCAGGAACCTTATCAGTTCGAGCTGTTTTTGCTTTGGGGGCACCTTCATTGTCTTGAGAAACTGAGAAAGATGACAAGTAATAAGGCATCTTGCAACTCATATATCTAAAAATAACTTAGGGTGAAATAAAACTAAGTTACCTCGTTTTTTCCTCTTGGTCTCTTCCATATCATATTTGACCTTTGTAGTGAGACGACTGAAGCATTCTTCCTTCGAGCAAGCCATTGCAGATATTCTCTTCACTACTTCTGCTACATTGTCACAAGGACTAATGTCCTTACCCTTCTCGAAAAGGGGAATGGGTATATCCTGACACAAACCAAACTGCCTAGCCACTATAGGCTGATAATGAGTGAGGCAAGGGATGGTTTGATCGTAATGAGGAATTAAGATGAGTTGGTTGCGAAGGACCTCATCCCATTTTTGGTCATGAAGGGGCTGGTCGCTGGAACACTCTTGAACTATATATGGGTTGTTGAACCCACATGGGTCCTGAGCTTCGAGCAGCATAAGGAGCAAGGGAGGAATCAAACTCTTCGCAGTGAAGAAAGTTAGCCATAAACTGTTTCAAACCATCAAGTGGTATAAAATGTTGGTGGACAAAAAAGTTGTGCACAATGAGAATGAGGTTCGTCAAGAATCTGTTCAAAAAGTACAAGAGGTTCTAAGGGCTCAGCTATTAGAGAAAAATTGCAAGTTTAAAAAATCCTCCGAGTCTTTGGCAAAGGGGGAGTCCCGGACTGAAGCTCAACAAAAAGAAATCGAAGAGCTGAAGGTGCAATTAGCCAAAAAAAAATAGAAGAAGACAATTTGCTAACATCAGCGCTTCCTAAATGCAAAGAGCAACAGAAGAAATTGAAGTTAGAACTGAAGGAAGAATCTGCCAAACTCCTCTATGTACTTGAAGCAATCCCTACTTGCTCGTTGCAACTGGATGCCTTGATCTCAGGATAGATGCTCTGGCTTCAGGGTGCTTGAGTCTTCAGTTTTGCGGACCACCATTTAAATTTCTTGTATCTTTACGTTTTCTGCAATTTACTTTCAGTGTTAATGTACTCCTGTTCGATCCTTTTGAATTCAACAAGCACCAGTTCATCATTCTCATCTCTTGTTTCATTTGCTTTTCCAAAATTCTTTAATTACAACGCTAAAAAGGGGCCAATTAGAGGATTTGTATCTCATCCCAAAGTGCTCTTGAGATACATTTGTTTAGGCTAAATTCTAGGATAATTGTGTGGTCAAAATTTTTTATTTTAATTTAGAACAAATTTTAAATTAAGAAAAACTTACCATGCATGGGTAGGTGTCAACATTTTAATGGAGGGAGTATCTACTATTATAGCATTGAAAAATATTTCTAGGAACTCACATCCAAGGGATGTAATTACATCACTTAACAATTTTTTATATATAATGTAAAGTTAATCTAGCTAATACTTAGATCATATTAATTATATTATCTTCACGCATGATTATATATATCAAATTTTAGAAATTTTTACATTCTTAAATTTGTAATCTAACTGTAGATATTTATTTATATAACATATTATATGTTAAAACAAAATGGTATAGTAAAATATATATAAATTGATATTTTATTGTGCAAGACCACATATATTCTTTACGGGAGACAATCATCCTTGAACCGGGTAGAATTACTTATATGGGCGGCAAACCTCTTTCTTCGAGTGTTAAACACAACAACATACCCAAAGGTCGAAATTGAGACCACTTGTTAAGCTGGAACAACCCCCTAACAGTTAATCCACTTGCTCAGTCAGTGGTATATAAGTTGGTCTTTTATTTGATTGAATGAAATTTTATAAAGTTGATTTATTTCCTAAGATGAATTAATGAAATTAATTAATCATTTTTTAAAAAATTATCATGTGGTATAAGAGTGTGTGTGTGTGTGTGTGTATACATGATCAAATGACACCATGTGTCAAATTGTAGACTTACACCACTTAATAACTTTTTACAGAATGTGAAATTGGTCAATCCAACCATTGAATCATATCATATTATCCTCAAAACATGTATATCAAATTTTATATAATTTAAATTAAATACTTATAGGTATGTTATCCAACAATGCACATTTACTATTATTTTATATAACATATTGCACGTTAAAATAAAGTAGTGCGATGGAATATCAATTAGTTTTTTATTTATATGAAATTTGGTAAATTAGATCTACTTCATAAAAACTTTTAATTCAACGTTTGGATTGACCAATTTCACATTCTATAAACGGTTATTATGTGGTGTGAGTCTACAAGTTTAAAACCTGGTACCATTTGATCCTGTCCCTATCTCTCTTCCCCCCCCCCCCCCTCTCTCTATACACACACACATACACAAAACAAAGACAAATATGTAAAAAAGGGATTGAAATCCTTTGTCCCATTTTCATGTACCATCTTCCTGTCCCACCAAGAATAAAGTGACAACTCAATTAAAAATCCAATTCAGCATTACACCGTCACTGTTAGTGTTAGTAATCACTTTGTTTATTCAGTATACCGCACCCTTTTTTGTAATCGTCCCTCCAAGTCTCCTACTATTTGCATAACATATCTCTTTGAGTCTCTCTCTCTCTCCTTGCTGTGTGAATGTATCCCCACGTTGCTAAATTCGTGTGAATATAAAAGGGGATTAATTACCACATTCAAATATGAAGCTATGTTTTAACCCCGTTCCAATTGGATGGCCTCTTCCATGGATCATCCTAGTTTAAGTTTTAAAGAAGAGTATAAAAATAATTTTATATCTTTAACACAATAGTTGTATAAAATTTAGTTTCTTCCTAATTTGATTTTAGACTTTGTGAGTTTGATGGCTTTTGGTAGGTTAATAGCAAATTTTGCAAATTAGAAATTTCATCTACTAGTCCTCAATCGGTATCACCTTGGATTTACAAGATCGCTCTTTAGCCTTTTCAAATTAGCAGCAAAACTTAGTCTTTTCCCTCACACAAAAAAATAGCAACAAAACCTTCATCCTCAACAGAGGAATTGGTGACCACTTGGGTTTAATTTATGTACTCTATTGGCAGTTGCATTTCCTTAAGATCTTTTCCTGAACAGAAGTGGAAGGAAGACAGAGCATGTGAAAGAGAAAACTGCATAGGAGTTGTAAGGGGAAGCGGTTAATGACATGAGGTTAGGTGGGAATGTTGAGTTTGGCTTTTAATTGAGTTGTCACTTTATTATTGGTAGGAGAGGAAAATGTCATAGGAAAATAAGACAGAGGATTTGAATCCATAAAAAGAGGTAAAAAGGGTACCTCAACACTCACAACAAGGTTCAAACGGTCCAGAACAAATACTACTAAAAAACAACTATTCAAATTGAAACTTGGTAAAATAACATATTATGGATACACCAAACTAACAACAAGGAAACACTATGCCCAACAAAATATACAACACATGACATGAAAGTTGTAAGCATTATCACCAAAAGCAGAGTGTTCAATTGCATTTTTTATAAAAGTAATTGAATGTGTAACATCCTAAAATTTAAGAATCTAGAGTTATAGTTATAACACTTATAATTCATATTAAGAAATTTGGTTCAAGAGAGAAAATAAACGGAGAATTGAGAGAAAAGAGAAAATTGCGATTGCATGAAATGATAAAAGTGATTGTTACAAGAGTAGTATGATTTTATGCAAAACGAGAACATCTTGTAGAAGTCTTTGCTAAGGATTTTTTCGTCTATCCTAACATTTTTCAAGGAATTTCTAACTACTTTCCTAACCAATGTAACTAATTTCCAACTAACTTTTATATCTTCAATGGCCCTTTACAAGCTGGAATTGCTAGCGCTTCAAGATTGATTAGGGCAAAGTGAGGGATTTCATTACATTTTTGAAGATTTTTTAAAATGCAACTAATTATTTTTCTGCTTCTGTCCATGTTACTATACATGCACGCCTTTCATCAGTTACACTTGATTTACTATGAGCTGCAATAGTCCTCCATGAATCTTAATTCCATTTTTGCTAAAATGGATCTAGACATAAAAAGAAAATATGACAAATATTTGGGTAATGTGCTCAACATTAATCAACTTCTTTATTTTGGAGTAATCCTTGATCCAAGATATAAGCTTCGGTATTTGGAATGGTCTTTTAATGAGATGTACCATGATTTCCCGAGCTTTTTAAATGATTTGTGCTCTAGTGTGAAAAACAATTTTTTTTATATTATATTCTTGGTATGTTCAATTCCATGAGCTGCAAAATAGGGTTGTACAATCCACTTTCAGTCTATTGCAAATGAGTTCACATGAAACCAGCCCTTTTGAAATTGCTACTCAAGCTAGGATGCATGCCTTTTAACAACACTTGAGGGAGAATAACTCAATTGACCAAAAGAATGAACTTGACAGTTACCTTAGTGAATCATGTGTTGATGGGGGGTGACAAATTTGATGTGCTTGTATGGTGGAAATAGAACTACTCTCGTTTCCCTTAATTGTCAACCATTGCTAGGGATGTCCATACTACTCTAGTTTTTACTATGGCATCCAAGAGTGCATTTAATACCGTTGGAAGGATTTTGGATGTGTTTTGAAGTTCATTGAGGCAAAAAATGGCCAAGGCCTTGATATATGCCCAAAATTGGATAAGGCCTTCTCTTTACCAATTCAAAGACCTTAACATTGTTGAGGACCTAGAAATCTCTGAAAAGTATTAACAGGTATGAGTTCATTATCTTTTGGTTCATAATTTTTTTGCACATGTCTTCATATTCAGTAACATTTTTTTGTTTTCAATGTTTGAAGAACTTCAAGGAAGGGGTTGAGGATCTACAATAACCCTCGATCGTTTATTACTACAATCCCATCATCATCTCAATCACAACCAATAATTGGTTGTGACTAGACTTGCTGTTAACTGTAAGTTCTTTGTGTCCATCTTGCTCAATTATACATTATCTACTTTGTTTATTCAATTGCACCATTGAATAAAAATATTTAATTGTGATACTTTTGTTATGTTTTTAGTTTTCTGATTCAATTCTATGTTGTAATTAGATGTTATTCATGCCATCTATTTGGCTTGTAATTCCTTTTAGGCCAAGCATACTAGTAACCTATTGTTGGTGTAGTAAGTGAAATTTTTTCCAAGTGTTGGAATCAATAATATGCTGTCAAAATCGAAGAGAAGTATGAGTATATTCAAGAGATTTTTTATTTTTTAAGGAGAGTTCCATGAGAGATTGGAAATCGAAAGGTTTCTCTGTTCAGGATGTATGCATTTCGATTTTCAAAATAGAATAGAAGACTAGAAGAAGACTCAGGACATTTTGAGTAGCATGTATGTAAATTGAAAAGAAGAAAGACTTCAAGAAATCAAAAGCAGAAGAGAGACTCAAGAAAGAGATGAGAAGCACAACTCCTGAATAACTTAGAGAAATTATCAAATGTATTCAAGGATTTGGTTCGAGGATCAATTACCAAGATTTCAAATTAACAGTTATTGGAAGTTTGATATTCAGGACAAATTCCAAAACCACAGTGAAACATCTTAAACAGTTTTAAGAAGTTAAAGTGACTTATGTCCGTTAGAATACGTGTCATTCTTGTATTGTGCCAACACAAATGTAGTTATTGATGTATCTTATTGGCATTAGTTAGCCATTAGGATTAGAAATCTATAAATAGAAAAATTGTCAATGTAACAAGGGTTGGATTTCATTATTTTGAAACTCTCTAAAACACCAAACCTCCATCTTGAGTGACTAATTAGTTACAAAGAGATAATCAAGTATGTGATGCCACGCGTCTTTCAGTGAATGCAATTGTTATTCTTTACAATTCTATTTTTACTTTCTTTGATCTTTGTTTCTTTCAAATTTAGTTTTATTATCTGTTCATTATTCATCTTTTCCTGTCATTCTTTTTCTTTCATCTCTTACTTCTTTCCACTTATTTCTTTCTTCGATTCTTTCTACTGGGTAAACAATAAGTAAGTTTTATTGCAATTTTCAGACTTCACATAAATAAGTTTTAAAACCACTAGACACTATAAACCTACTTTTTAAAGTCCCTTTTTGAGTACTGGATTCTAAGTCCCAGATTGCTCTTAGAATCAAAAGTGAATTAACACTTTCAAGAGAATTTTCACTCATAAATACATATGCTAATTTCCCGGTGACCTGTAGTTTTTTTGGTGCAATGAGTACACGTTTGAAGTTTTTTGTAAATGTTTTAGGTTTAAGTTTCTTTATGTAAACTATATTCACTAGGGTTGTTCTTGGGTCAGGTTGGGTAGGGTTTGCAAACTTTTTGGACCCGGATAGAGCATGGGACACGGGTTGGGTCGGTTCGGGTAGAAACAATTTGTGGGTTGAACCCGAATCGAACCGAGTAGGACTGGGTCGGTTCGGGTTGGGTTCTCGGGTTGGGCCTATTCGTTTTGGGCTAGTTGGGTTGTTACAAAAAAACGGTTTATGTTGTTTTAATTGTCCAGAATCTCCAGAAATCAGATTTGCACATTTTATCATCATAATATTGCTCTAGAAATCAGATTTGCACATTTTAGGGAATAAATTAAAGTTCCATGTGTGAGAGCCGGAGGATGATGAGGGCGGGGAGTGATCGTCGGTGCTAAGAGGCACAAACAAGGAGCGACTCCTGACAGGCTTCTAAGCAAAAAGGGACACATGGATGAACCGAGCCCACACCCGAATGAGAGGGATTCAGAGGTTGTGCAGGTATGAGACTGTATAGTTGAGGATAGCTTAAAAGGAAATTGTTGTGGAGAACTATACCAACAAGATGCATCTTCTTTTCAGAAGTCCAAAACATAAGAACTCCATAGTTAAGCATGCTTGGCTTGGAGCAATTCTCGGATGGGTGACCTTCTGGGAAGTTTTCCAGAAAGTGTGCAAGTGAGGACAAAGCATACTGGAAAGACTCGTGTTGGTTTGTGGGGACCCTCATCACTCCTGCAAGCGACTCGAGGGCGTTACACTTATCACCCTGTCTTTTAAAATGATCCCAAGCAGTACTAGATTTTCTTTTGTTACCTGTCTCTGTCTCCTGTGCAGATGAAGCATCTTGTGTTGGAGCTTCAACAGATTATGGGGGGCTTGACCTGGTTGTTGCACATCATCAATAGTCATTGGATTTTGTGGAGTAGAAGTACTCATAGTGATTGGAGTGGAAGTACTCACCACTTGTGTCTCTGTTGTCCCAGAAGATCTCGTTTGTTGCATATTCTGGTTTTTATCAACCATATCAACTGCAACATTTTAAAAATAATATTAGACACAATAGGTACTAAGCAAAGCACCACTAAAATATCAATAATGTTTCATGAATTAGAGACATAAACAAGTCAATTAAAAGCATAATCAGTACATTAAAAGCATAATCCAAAAATAAACTAATCTCAATAGAAAAGTCATAATAGGAATTAGCAGCCAAAAAAGTTATACTTTAGAGGAATGTAAGTATGCAAGAAAAACCCAAGACCATCTTAAGAAAGAGAAGGGTGAAAGCTAATTATAAATAGCAATATAATAATATGAATGCCTACTTTGTATCATTTTATTTTTAAGGGATGCCATCTAAAGCAATTTCCTTTCTAGAGCAATTTCGCTCAAGCGAGAATGCCATCGCTTGAGCGAATTTATTAGTAAAATTGAGAAAACTCAGTTATGGTCTTTTCGCTCATGCGAGAACAACCACGCTCAAGCGAGAACAAACTCGCTCAAGCGAGATAAGGGCAACATCAAAGGATGCTCTCTGGAGTAATTTCGCTCAAGCGAAATTGTGATTTGCTCAAGAAAAATTGCCCCAGAATTAGGAGAATTCTCTCTCGACATTTCTCGCTCAAGCGAGGGGATTCTCACTTGAGCGAGTATGCGAAAAACAGAAGGCACTTAGTATGCTCGCTCAAGCGAGAAATCCTCTCTTGAGCGAGAATACGCAAATTGGGTTTTTAATGCTGAATTTATTATAGCTCAGTTCATTTAACACCTTTTCCCCCTTTTAATGAGGGAAGCTCCTAGAGAGGGAGTGCTTTTAGGCTAGGAAGAAGGAGGAGAAGAAGGATACTTGCTCATCCACACCCCCACACCTTCCTCCCCCACTTGGATCTTGATTTAGGTGAGTATAGCTCACACACTTCACCCTCTATTTTGAATGAGAACTCCCCGATGAACCTTATTATCTACTCCCCCTTTTCTTTGACTTGTGGTTGTATTGTTTGTATGTATTGGTATGTGTGTTTCCATATGTATGGTTCGATATTGTTAAGGGTTGATTTAGGTTTGCTCCAGTTAGGGTTTTGCCCATGGTCATGTGATAGCCTGCTTTCCCTATGGGTCATGTTATCTCTATGTTATGATTGAGTAATACACTTGGGCTTTGGCTCCCAGATAACAAGAAAATGTATTTTGAGCTTTGACTCCTAGTTGATAAAAATGAATTTGGTCTCTGCCCCAATTAACACTTAAAGCAAGATTGGACTTCGGTCCCCAGTATTAATGGACTTCGGTCCCCAGTTAAAACATGGGTTTCGGCCCCTGGTTAATGGCGGTGATTAGTACCCAAGGAAGACGTTCCTTGTAGTATGAGCTTAGGTCTAGACCTAGTAAAAGACATAAGACCCCGTCTGCCGGGTAATGTAGGTCAGGCATATCATGTTAAGTTATGAGTTGAGATTTATTATGTCATGTTTAAATTGTGAGATTATCTGATGCGTAGCATATGCCTTCTTCCATACACTTCATATATGGATAGTTATATTCACTGAGACATTAGTCTCACCACATGTTTTGTGGCTATCATTTAGATTCATAGGGTCCCCCTCAGGCTAGTCAGTGAGGGAGCCGAACCTTTGGAGTCGCATGTATTTTGGATGTACTTAGCACACTATATATTGTGATATTTGGTGTAACTACTTGTATTCTTTTGTGGGATATAGTTGTACATGTGTAGCCCCTAGGCCTTTATTTTTTGTTGAGAGCACATGTATGGTGGTATCCTAGCTATGATTATTATGATGTAAATAATATATTGCTATTGAGTCTTGAAGGTAATATTTGTTTGATTCAGTTCATGTAAATGTGAATGGTTTAAGTAATGTTGGATTGCTTAAGCACGCTTGTTATGTGTACGTGGCGATATCGATAATGGCGCGAAATAATTTCATAAATTCGGGAATTTTGCCTCCAACGGGCATTATTCTTGAATTCAGGAATTAGGACGTTACATTATGGTATCGGAGTAGTTCAATCCAGTTGGACTGTGGATAGATAGAATTGTCTGAAGTTAACTGTAATCTTACATGCATTATTGTAAAATGTGGAGACTGATCACCTCAATGTTTTGCTAATGATGTGTTTAGGATTATGGCTAGTGGATGATGAGGCAGATCCCGATGTTCTCCACCACATGTGCAGAACCCTGATCCCATAGTTGCAGCCCTTCAGATACTCACGACTGCTATTGAAGTGGGAGCTTCAATCACAAGAAGGGGGTTGAATTGTGATTGAATAAAATTTTCTGTAATTTCATTCAATACTTTGTCTGCTCAAATTGATATTGGCTTAGTATTGAAAGACAAACTTCCAGAAGATAGATGTTAGTTTAGATGAAGTATGCAGAAGATGATATCCCTTTATGGAATCTTGATGAGTACCACTTACTTAGGTATTAATTAGTTTTTCAAAATAATTTTATGCATGTGCAATAATAAAGGAGAGAAGGGAAAAGAAGATTGCACACAAGGATTTTATACTGGTTCACCTCTTCCAACTTGAGGCTACGTCCAGTCCCTACACCTGTAGGATTTTCTCACTCAACAATCAAATTACAACTTTCTTAGGTAACCTTACCACTAGTATTCTATCTCTAGCCTCTTCAGGCTTAACTCAACTTCACTCACACAATTTTCAAACTAGATACTTACTGCAGAACCTTCTGCAGAAGATCCAGCAACCAGAATATTGCAAGTACCTTCTGCAGATTCTGTTTTACAGTTGAGATCACCAAATCTCAGTAGACCTCACTCAAAATCTTTCTTCAACTGCTCACAAGAAGAATATGCACCTGCACACTTATTTTGAGACTTTACAATATAAATAAGAAAGAATAAAGAACATACAAGGCTCAAAGTAAAACAATCTTTGCACAGCAGAAGCAATATGATGAGCCAAGACTCTCTCCAAGGCTTTTAAGACCAGAAACTTGAGAAAGAAAGGAGAAAGAAAGTTTCCAAAAGATATGACTTGTAAATCTGCAAGATTTATGCTTCTTCTGGAATGAGGTGCCTTCAAAGTGGGGAGGAAGTCTCCTTCATAGAAGGCTGAAAGGAACTAGCCGTTGGAGAACTCCCTGGACCTCCAGCTGTGTTCCTTGTCCTGTCTCTGTCATGTAACAACTGTATTCTGCACACACAGTTGTCAAGTTTGACTGGCTGCACCTTCTGAGGTGTTATCTTCTGCAGACATGAAGCCTTGTTAATTTTGCAGCCATTTCTTCTGGGAGCATACCATAGGCCATGATTTACTTAGCATAATTTATTTAAAATGTATTTGACCCAGCTGCATCTCCAAAAATGATAAAAACAGAATTTAATGAATTCTGTTTCTTCTGCAGCAGTCTGACAGCATATTTCTTCTGCAGAGTGAAAAAAACTTGTGGACTCTGTGGCCATTTCTTCTGTAAGCATTCTGGGAGCTTTGAATTGATTGATATAAATTGTTTCAGCTATATTTGCCTCAGCTGTAACCCCAGAAATGAGAAAAAATGGCATTTACTACATTCTGCTTCTTCTGGAGTATTCCTGACAGCTTAAATCTTCTGCAGACTTTCCTTTTTCTTATGCAGAGATTTTTCAATGACATGTGATCATTTTAGAGGACTCCATAGTATGTTTATACTTGAGTGAAACTCTTGGGAAGCTTAGGAAGTCATGATTTTCCAGCAAAGAGCTTCTTCACTTTTCACAAAAGTGAATCTTCCTTCTAATATGTCATAACTTGATTTGAGTCTGGAATTTTGGTTCTAAGGGATAAATTGAATTTATTCTAATTATCTTTATGTCTAGACTTCCCTTTCCTGCTCTTTGGATTTCTTCTTTAATTTCCAATCAAGTTTCTTCTATAGAAATGCATCTTCTGCAGCTTTGCTGTAACTGCTTCTTCTGCAGCATGCATAAATTCTATTTCTTCTTCTGGAAGTGTGGGAACTTGTTCAATGCTTCTTCTCCAATTACTTTGTTTGCATTAGTAACACTCAGAATGAATATGCTTGAATTGATTAAGTGTTCTTTCATATTCAGAAGGTGTCATGTTTCATGAAATGCTCCTTCTCATGCTTCTAGTGGTCTTGAATGATCCTTCTAAAGCTTCAACTTTGCTTCTGAAGGTTGATACAACTCAGTTTAGTATTCATGGGATCTTAGATGAACTATCTTGACCTTCTTGAAGCTAAGAAGCTACTTCTTGAACTTGTTTCATCACTTTTGACATGAAGCTCTATGTGACATGCTTCTAGACACATATTCTGATATTAAATGATGTTTATGATCTTTGCACCTTCCTTCTGTAACTTTTCCTATATTCTTTCAAGCATTCTCAAGTGAAAGCATTAGTAACAAAGTATTCAGAACACTTAGAATATTGTTGTGAAAGTTTGTTGTCATTAAAAGCTTTGCTCAAAGGGTCTTGGACCTTACAATCTCCCCCTTTTTTATGATGACAAACTTTCATGAACAAATTCTAAGTTTTCTGAATGAGGGAAATAATAACCAAGTGATTTAACAATAAAGAATTAAATCTCCCCCTGAATTTGTGCCATTTGTAACAAAAATGGGATTTAACAATACAGAATTATTTCTCCCCCTGAATTTGTGCCATTCAGATAGAAATTTGTTATGATTGAATCTTTATATTCTTCTCCCCCTTTTGTCATCCATCAAAATGAGCATGAAAATGATAGGAAAGAATAAGTTCTCAGCCTAGGCTACTTAAAATATGATGAATTATCTAAATAAGATCAAGTAGCAGTCTTTTATATATATCTTAAGATCAAGTAGGCATTGGTAGAACATGAGAAGCACTTGCTTATAACACAAATGTGTTAAACTAGAATTTGTACTACACAATCCTTACTTCTTTCTCTTACTATCTTATTACTAATATGTTGAAGATATGATCCCTTTATCCAAACAGACTTGAATCATCATTAATAGGGGCTTGGACTTTATCTTAAGATGATGGGACATAAGAATTAAATATAGGAGAGACATGGAATTGATTTACCATATTAGTCCCAAAGGTTGCCTATGGAGGCTCTATCCTTTTCTAATGTACCCTATTTCTTTTTCTTCTTCCACTTTATGACCCTATGAGAAGCACTTTCTATAGATTCTTCTATGCAAAGAAGAAATAATCTTATTCCTTTTCTACATCATCAAGTGGATATTTTGTGAAACCTAAAAGGCTTGGTAAAAAAGCATGTCATATGAAAGACATGTACAGATTCATGAATATACCCATGAGTGAGTAACATTGAGTATCCGTTGAGATCCTTCATAAGATATTGATCATTACTCCTAAACTTAGAAGTTGCAGCAAAAATGCTTTCACTTTGGGTTATAACTCTTATTTAGTGAGTAAAAATGAAGGCAACAACTCCCTCATAGGCATTGAAGAATGTGAGAATACCAATAGAAAAAATTCCATCTCTCTTTTCTATCTCTTCAAAAGCATGATTTTTGCTTCTAGATGGGGAAATTCACCTTCTAAGTGTTCTAGATTGGGTAAAGAAAGCTCATGTTGAACTTAGAACACATAACATATCAATCAATTATGCATTTGATCTTTAATAAAGCTTTATCTTTCTTCTAGAAGATGTTTAGAAAAGATATCAGCAAGTTAAGACTTTGTCTCAACATATTTCAATTTAGTGTCATGCTTATGACCATGATCTCTAAAAATAATACTTGATGTCAATATATTTTGATCTAACGTGATGCATGGGATTGATAGATAGGTTCATAGAACTTTCATCATCACATAAGATTGGGATTTCAGTGTACCTCAGGGAGTAATCTTCCATTTAATGCTTAAACCCTAACATTTGTGAATAACTTACTTGCTGATATATATTTTGCTTATTCAGTGGATAAGGCAATAGTATTTTGCTTGCTGAACATCCATGATATGAGAGATTAACTAAGAAATTGGCATTCACCATTTGTGCCTTTTCTCTCAATCCTAACTCCATCAACATCATAGAATCCTACAAGATCAAAGCTTGTTCCTTTCTTGTACCAAAAGCCAAGATTAGTAGCTCAAACAGGGAATCTAAATATTCACTTTACAGATATGACATGAAATTCTTTTAGGAGAATATAGAAACCTTGCACATAATTCAATTGTAAATACAACAACTTACCTACTTGATATTGAATATAATAAGGAAGGAATCATACCTCTGTATTCTTTTTCAGAAACAAACCTACCACATTCATCTTTATCAAGCAAAGTGGATGGATGCATTAAAGTTGTCATTGGCTTGGCTCCATCCATTTTGAATCTTATAAGAAGATCCTTTGTAGACCTTTCTTGAAGAGTGGAGATTTCATCACCATCTTTCTTTCTTAGTTTCTGATCACTTTACTTTTCTCATCCATCTTGTTTTTGAAAACTCATCTTGTTCCAATGATGGATTGATTTTGAGAAGGGGAACTAGTGTCCACACTTTGTTCTTTTCAAAATGTTCAAGTTCTTCTTCTAATGTATCTCCAATGATTTTATCATAAGGGTGAGCATTAACTTTGGTTTCCAGCTCCTAGGTATGGATGGATCATTGGAAGCTTGTTGAATATTCCCCATTCTGTTTCTCATAATTTAGAATCAGAATCTACATCCATGTGTTTCTTATCCTTCTTCTGATCAACTTTTGATCCTTCTTCTGATGCTTCTGATCCTTCTTCTGATGATCTTCTGACTTCTACTTCTGAAGTCAGGTTTATTCTTCTGGTTTATATTTGATTTTTCTATTTCATCTTCTAAACCTATAGTTCTTTATTTCTCAAGAGAAGCATCAGAAACAACATGTATACTTTCCTCAATAAATTTGATTTCTATAGGCTTTTTGAAGTTAGAGAATATGCAAGATAGATAGCCTTATTTGAATCAAACTTACCAATATAGCATTCACACCCAAATGTATGAAAGTATGAAATGTTTAGACTGAAATGTTTCACTTTCTTTTTAGTAGTGACTATTTTCAAAGTATAGCATGAAATGCTTACAACCTCAGCCCAAAAATATTTTTAACACTAGAGTCATTTAAAATGGTTCTAGCCATTTCTTGTAGTTTCATATTCTTTCTTTTCACAACTCCATTCTGTTATAGAGTTCTAAGGCATGAAAAGTTGTGAGAAATGTCATTTTCATCAAAGAAGGCTTTGAATAAGGAGTTTTTAAACTTCCCTTCATGATCACAACTCACATGAGCAATATTGGATCAACTTTTTCAGTTTGGACCTTATTGTAGAAGCTTCTAAAAGATTCATCCTTTGTGGTTAAAAACAAAACTAATGTGAATCTTGAGTGGTTTATCAAAGTCCCACCTTGAAAAGTCTTTTGAAATAAGAGATGATATTTTATCACAACAAACATCATATAGATTTTTCATAAGAAATCATCTCATTTAGGATAATATATTCAAGGATGTTCTAATCAACAAGTTACTGCTCTAAATCATGAAAATCTCACTGACTTATGTATTTAAAACTGCATTAATTATTTTCAATTCACATAAGTATGGGATTTCACCATAATAAACTAGAGATCTCAAGCTTTCTAATAAGATAAAGATCATGCAATTTGGATTTTCCTATCCCAAGATATGATGCATTTAAGTTGACTGATTTATCACAAAGTGCAGAATGGGACAGTTCTATTTTTTGATGCACAAATACAAATTCATGCAACAAAAAATTTAGATAATTAATGGGATTAAATTATTATGTATTATCTTTCAAATCCAATTGGTTTCACTTGAAAAAGATTTTCCTAGCTCCAGTTATGAACATCCAAATAATAGTAGGCTCAAATATGATCATAGAACAGAACAACCTATTTTAATGACTTACTGGGAATAATTTAGATGTTATAAAATTCTGAAACTTTCCAGTTTAAAAATAATATAAATCAGTTTTCCAATGAAATTAGTTTCATTCAAATATCACTTTTGTAGCCCAAGTTATGATCTGATGAGGTGGACTGCTTTCTATCAGAATTTATAACAGAACTGTTATATTCACGAATTTATTGGGACATTTGTGGTTAAGATAAAATTCTCAAACTTTCCAGTTTAATAATATCATAAATAAGCTTTCAAACAAAATTGATTTCACTGAAAAAGCATTCATGTAGCTCAAGTTATGATCTATTGAAGTGTACTAGTTTATATCAGAACTTATGACAGAACAACTGTATTCATAATTTTACTGGGACTTTTGTGATTAAGATAAAATTATCAAATTTTCCAGTTTGATACTACCATCAATTCCTTCAAAAAAAATTGGTTTCACCTAAAACAGACTTATGTAGGTCAAGTTATGTTCATTTAAAGGTAGCTATATCAGAATTTTAAACTAGTATTATAGCACATTACTTTTGATCTTCTAATCATTTTCTTTTTATGCTCAAGACTAATTAGGTGATTGAATAGAATGTCCATATAAATGTCAATCAATGATAATCATTCAATCACCAAATATGCAAGACCTTAGCATAAACTTATTAGGAATGTGCTTAAAATTGACTTTTAAAAATATGCATTAAGGATAGAAATATTTGATACCTTGTTCTTGGTCAATTGAACTGTACTTTTTCTTACCCATTGATTCATTCTAAAAGTCATGAACCTTGGAGATTTCACACTAATCATTTGAGTAGCATTGGCTAGAGACATGTTCCTTCTTTGGAGGGAACATTTTCATTTAAGCCTTGGAAGTATTTCCTTTAGCCAATGGTCCTATCTTCTTGAGATTTTTTTTTCTGCATAACAAAATTACTAAGGAGACATTTTGGTACCCATTTCATCTTGGGTCCTTGAGTGTTAGTGGTTGAATTCTTAAAAGATTTAACAACCCACACCATTGTATCTCTCATATAAATAGTTCTTCTAAAATTGCTATATAAATTTTTACTTCTAATCCCAGAGAACAGAACCTTCTTAGTAGATGCTTCTTCTAATTTCACAAAATGTTGGTTGGAACATAACCTCATAGCCACTGTCACAGAGTTGACTTATGCTAAGAAGATTATGTTTTAACCCTTTTCACATAATACACATTATTAATTTGGGTAGAATTGTTCATACCTATCTTTCCAATACCTTTGATATGTGCCTTGTTGTTGTCTCCAAAGGTTACTGTTCCACCTTCCATTCTGTGTAGTTGAATGAATTTGTTTTTGTCCCCAGTCATATGTCTTGAGCATCCAATGTCCAAGAACCATAGCTCTTTCCTCTTGAGTGATCTTGCTTGTTCCTACATAAGAAGATAGTAGAGATTTAGGTACCCAAATCTTCTTGGGTCCTGGGTGGTTAGATACCTTCCTTCTGAAGCCTTTTGGCATGGACAAAAACAGTTGTGAATCTTTGAGGATGAATCTTGATTAAAGCCTATTCCTCTTTTATCAGAGGTTTCTATACTATTTCCAATTAATTTATTCAAGTTGTGTGTACTATTAACAAACTTACTTAAATCTGTTTGTAATTCATCAATTTTCTTCTGCAGAAGATAGTTTTCTTTCTGTAGTGATGCAGACTTGGTATCTTCTCCAGAGTCAGTTTTAATCAGTTTTATTTTTTCTGATAGTTTAAAGTGAGACTGTTGAAGACATTGATTTGTATTAACTAATCTTTCATTGTCTTCTTTTAATTTTTCATTTTCCTCTTTGGTTTTAACTAATTGTTCCTTAAGTAGTGCACACTTTTGAGCTAGTGTGTGTGAATCAGTTAATAGGTTTTCAAATGCATCTTCTACTTCTCTATATGCAGAAGGATTGTAAGTTATTACCTCATTGTCTTCATCATCATTTCCAGCCATGAGACACAGGTTAGCTGTTTCTTCTTCTGCATCTTCTTTTAAGGAGCTTTCTGAGTCATCCCTTGTGGCCATCATGGCCCTTTTCTTCTGGAACGTTTTTGAGTCCCTTTTTAATTGAGGACATTCTAATTTGAAATACCCTGGCTTATTTCTCTCAAAGCAGATAATTTGTGCTTTGGAGTTCTCTGGTTTTTGTCCTTCTTTCTTGAAGTTAAATATCCTTTTTCCTCTGCCCTTCCTTCTGATCAGCCTCTGAATTCTTTTGGAGATAAAGGCAAGCTCATCATCATTTTCAGATGATGTCTCATCCTCTTCAGAGTCATCTACTTCTGTTGAAGTTAAACTGTTTCTTTTGGAGGTGCTAGCTTTTAGAGCAATGGACTTCCCTTTCCTTGGTAATTCATCCATGAGTTCTTGCTCATGAACTTTTAGAGATCCAAGTAACTCATCTAACTTTAAGACAGCAAGATCTTTGGCTTCTTGGATTGCCGTTACCTTAGGTCTCCAAATTCTTGGAAGACTTCTAAGGATTTTCCTTACTTGTTCTTGATTTGAGTAGCTTTTCCCAAGAGATTTCAAATCATTCATGATGATTGTAAATCTGCTTAACATCTCATCTATAGATTCATGTTCAGCCATGTTGAACATTTCATATTGAAGAATCAAAATATTAATTTTTGATTCTTTGACTTGATCAGTTCCTTCATGTGCAATTCTGAGTGTTTCCCACATCTCCTTTGCTGTTGAACATCCTACTACCTTGTCATATTCTCCTCTGCTCAGAGCACAGAGAAGGAAGAATTTAGCTTTGGAGTTCATAAGATATTTTTGTTTATCTTCTGAAGTCCAATCCTCTCTTGGTTTAGGTTGAGGAGCTTCTTCTTGGACTCTTGATTCTCCTTCTTTAGGCTGAACTGGAATTCTTGTTCTTCTGACCATTGGAATGAAATTTCCTTTTTCAATAATATCCCAAAGATCAATATCTTGGGATTCTAGAAATAGTTTCATTTTATCCTTCCAATAGTAGTAGTCCTTTCCATCAAGAACATACAAGGCTCAAAGTAATACAATCTTTGCACAGCAGAAGCAATATGATGAGCCAAGACTCTTTCCAAGGCTTTTCAGACCAGAAACTCGAGAAAGAAAGGAGAGAGAAAGTTTCCAGAAGATATGACTTGTAAATCTGCAAGATTTATGCTTCTTCTGGAATGAGGTGCCTTCAAAGTGGGGAGGAAGTCTCCTTTTATAGAAGGCTGAAAGGAACTATCCATTGGAGAAATCCCTGGACCTCCAGCTGTGTTCCTTGTCCTGTCTCTGTCATGTAACAACTGTATTCTGCACACACGGCTGTCAAGTTTGACTGGCTGCACCTTCTGAGGTGCTATCTTCTGCAGACATGAAGCCTTGTTAATTTTGCAGTCATTTCTTCTGGGAGCATACCATAGGCCATGATTTACTTAGCATAATTTATTTAAAATGTATTTGACCCAGTTGCATCTCCAAAAATGATAAAAATAGAATTTAATGAATTTTGTTTCTTCTGCAGCAGTCTGACAGCATATTTCTTCTGCAGAGTGAAAAAACTTGTGGATTCTGTGGCCATTTCTTCTGTAAGCATTCTGGGAGCTTTGAATTGATTGATATAAATTGTTTCAACTATATTTGCCTCAGTTGTAACCCCAGAAATGAGAAAAAATAGCATTTACTGCATTCTGCTTCTTCTGGAGTATTCCTGACAGCTTAAATCTTCTGCAGACTTTCCTTTTTCTTATGCAGAGATTTGTCAATGACATGTGATCATTTTAGAGGACTCCATAGTATGTTTATACTTGACTGAAACTCTTGGGAAGCTTAGAAAGTCATGATTTTCCAGCAAAGAGCTTCTTCTTCACTTTTCACAAAAGTGAATCTTCCTTCTAATATGTCATAACTTGATTTGAGTCTGGAATTTTGGTTCTAAGGGATAAATTGAATTTATTCCAATTATCTTTATGTCTAGACTTCCCTTTCTTGATCTTTGGATTTCTTCTTGAATTTCCTATCAAATTTCTTCTATAGAAATGCATCTTCTGCAGCTTTGCTGTAACTGCTTCTTCTGCAGCATGCAGAAATTCTGTTTTTTCTTCTGGAAGTGTGGGAACTTGTTCAATGCTTCTTCTCCAATTACTGTGTTCGCATTAGTAACACTTGGAATGAATATGCATGAATTGATTAAGTGTTCTTTCATATTCAGAAGGTGTCATGTTTCATGAAATGCTCCTTCTCAAGCTTCTAGTGGTCTTGAATGATCCTTCTAAAGCTTCAACTTTGCTTTTGAAGCTTGATACAACTCAGTTTAATATTCATGCGATCTTAGATGAACTGTTTTGACCTTCTTGAAGCTAAGAAGTTACTTCTTGAACTTGTTTCATCACTTTTGACATGAAGCTCTTTGTGACATGCTTCTAGACACATATTCTGATATTAAATGATGTTTATGATCTTTGCACCCTCCTTCTGTAACTTTTCCTGTATTCTATCAAGCATTCTCAAGTGAAAGCATTAATAACAAAGTATTCAGAACACTTAGAATATTGTTGTGAAAGTTTTTTGTCATTAAAACCTTTGCTCAAAGGGTCTTGGACCTTACAGCTATTAGAGAGCGGACTGCCACCAATGTGGTTGTTCTTCAGGAGATTTGTGCACGTCCGAGGGAGACACCTCCACCCAACCAGTTATAGTCATGGACCCCCTCCATCCTTTTCCGGAGCTTACTATTTTGAGGCAAATGATTCATGGCTCAATGCCATGGAGAAGATTTTTGATGTCATGGGATGTGTGGATGAGTTCATGTTCTGGTTCGCGACTTACATGTTACAGGGAGACGCCGATGACTAGTGGAAGGGAGCAAGGACCCGTTTGGATTCTCTAGGGACACCTCTCACTTGGGTGGACTTCCAAGCGGTGTTATTGGAGAAGTACTTCCTGGACACTATCCATAAGTAGATGGAAGCTGAGTTCCTACAGCTGAAGCAAGGGGGTCTATCTGTGGGCCAGTTTGCGACCAAGTTCGAGCGACTGGCGAAGTATTCTACTTTCCTCTAGACCATCCCCAATGAGGGTTGGAAGTGCATCCACTTTGAGGCGGGCCTGAAGCCCGAGTTGAAGAAGATTGTAGTTTCTTTTGAGCTAAGGGACTTTCTTGTTCTGGTCAGCAAATGTCTTTCCCTACAAGAAAAACGCAATTTAGCTATGGCTTATGGCTGTCACTACAAGCGAAAAGCCATCTCTACAGGCTTAGCGACGACTTAGCGACAGCCACATGGACGTCGCTACAAAGCTCGTCGTAAATGCAGTAGCGACGAGCAAAGTAAGTTGTCGCTGCGTAGAGACGGCTTGGCCGTCGCTAAAGTCGTCTTTAAAATCATGGTTGTCGCTACATATTACTGTTTTTTTTAATCTAGCGACGACTTTAGTGATGGCCAAGGCCGTTTCTAAAGATATTTTTTTCAAAATTAAATTTATTATTATTTATTTTATTTTAATATTTAGAGTTTTGAGTGTATTATTTATTAATTTTAAAATTATAAAAACAATACTAAATACTATATCAACACATTGACAAAAGAAAAAATATATATATATAATATATATAAATAATTTATTCAAATATAATATAATAAAAGTATAAAAAAAAACATAATAAAAAAATCAATGGCGGCGACGACGTTGGGGTTGTGGTTGGGTCGGCTCCTCATCCAGTCATCCTCATCCAATGGATGCTCATCCAGGACGGCATCGTAGTGGGGGTGCGGCTGAGCCTGAGCTGCAGCCTGAGCCTCCAGCAACTGCTGCATCTGTTGTCGAAGTCGTCCTAAGTCATCCTCAAACTGTGCAGCCTTCGCTATAGCCTGGCGAGACCCCTGCCTTGCTTCAATTACTTCTTGGCGCAACACCTCCTCAGTTGAATGTTGTGACTCGGACCCGTCACTCCCGCTGGTATGAGCCCGAGACTCCTGAGTGAGGTTGGTCACACCTAGACGAATGTTGGTTGCCAAATCCCCGGTGCCATAACAGCGGCCTCGGGTCTTGCCACCCGCAACATCCCTCCAGATCTTCAGGTTGGTGGAGGCATCAATCATGGAGGTGTCCCCCATCTGTGACTCCACCTCCCTTAGGCGGTCCTGGTAATTTGTCTGTTGAGGTAAAAGTATAATTAGTTAGCTATATATTCAATTGCAATTATATGAAATTACATAAAAAAAACACTTACATAGGTGGACCGCGCTCGGTCATCTACCCAGCCACCACCCTTTTTTATATGGGTGGCAACGAGAACTCGTCGGGCTCGACCTCCCGCCCAAGCTGTCGAGCCTACACAAAAAATTACACAACTAATTATTTTTACAATAAATAGAAACATAATACAAAAGAGTGTTTGTTTATACATACCATATCCAACGCCACCTCATGGTGGGCCCTGCGGCCCATGGTGTGGACTGCCCCCCGCTTTGAGAAGCCTTGTTGCTCTTGTTACGAGCGGACTTCCCCTTGAATTCCTCAGAGTTCCAATAGGCCAAAAGACCCTCCCAGACCTCCTCACCACACCACGTGGGCCTCTTCCCAGCCTTCCAGTCCTTGTTCATCATATCTCGAAGGCGACGAGCGGCCCTCTACTCGTACACCTTCTTGATTTGGGCCTCATGAGAAGGGTCCCAAGTAACTCGGCTCTGCAAAATAAAAATAGGGTAAGTTATGACAAATTGACATAACTTAAGAAAAAAATTTAAAATGTTTAGGGTTTATAATTACTGTGAACTCTTCCCACCACCTATCCCTTACATCCTTTGGGGTGACCTCCCACAGGTAGTGAGGACCCCGGAACTGAGAACGTATCGCATGACCAATGGCTGCGATAGGTGGATTTTTAGGCACCCAACTACAAAATAAAATATTCAATTTTAACAGTTAAAACAATTAAAGATGTTATATTAATATCAATTCTAAAGAAGGAAAAAAATAAACAAATTCACCCCTTGATAAATGTTCGGATAATAACCCGACCTTGAGCGTCTACTTCATGAGGTCGGCTTGAGTTGGCACCCTGGAACCGAGCTGGCTCCCCATGAGATTCATGTCAGCGTCTCCATCCATCTGATCTTGAACATCCTCAGCGTCCAGCTCGGGCACAGCGTCCTCCTCCACTAGAGGCATCTGAACTAATCCCGGTGTCGGGATGAACCTCATTCCATCGAACTCTGGAGCAGAAGGTGGAGGGGAGGAAGAAGAAGAAGAAGACTGGATAGCGGCAGCCGGAGCCGCTGAAGTAGATGGATGCATCGGAATCTGATCTGAGTGAGAGAGGATGGCAATCTCCCGCATCGCGCGAACTGCCTGTGCTCGTTGCTCGCCCGGAGGGATAGACCTCCCTCTACTTTGTGGGATTTTCTCTCCACCTCTACCACACATCCTAGGCATTAATTTTTTCCTATCAAGTATAGACATTATATAAATTAAATAATTATATAAATTAAAATTAATAATTCCTAATTATATATATTAAATAATTACTATTTATAAATTACTAATATACTAATAAAACTAATTACTAATATACTAATAAATCTAATAAAACTACTAAACTATTATTTAAAAATAAATTAATTAATTACTAATTACTAATATACTGATAAAACTAATTACTAATATACTATTAATTACTAATAAATTAATAACTAATATAAATTAATTACTAATTACTAATAAATCTAATTACTAATTACTAATATACTAATAATTACTAATTATTAATATACTAATAAAACTAATAAACAAAATACCTACTAAAGCAATGTTTAAAACTAATAACCTAATACCTATATCACATTAATAAACTAATAAAATAAATAAACTATTATTAACAAATAAATTAATTAAAACTATAAAACTTACAAGTTGCGACGCCGGAGAAGGAATGAAGATAGAAGGAGCTGTAAAGTCACCTACAGGCAACTATTTTGATTTCTGATCGGTGAGTTTTTTAGAATAAAAAGAGAGAGGGACATAAACAAAGGGGTGGCCGTAGGGGAGAAAAAGAGAGGAATAAGGAGGAGGAGGGTGAAAATGGAGGAAGAGGGGAGGGAAAGGGTTTTTGCGCGTATAGCATATAATGTAGCGACGGGCTGGCCGTCGCTACGACCGTCATTGCGTTTAAAATTCATTAGCGCACACCAAATTTAAAATTTATTTTTAACGTAGTGACTACCATACCGTCGCTAAGGCCGTCACTACGCTTAATTTTTAAGAAAAAAATAAAAAAAATTGTAAGTGTAGCGACGGCATGGCCATCACTAAGTGTTAATTGCACTGAACAGTGCATTTAATGCTATTACGACGCGTTAGCGACGACTGATGGGCCGTCTCTACAAGGCCGTCGCTAAATTACAAATTTCTTGTAGTGTTTTGGTGGTTACAAGACAAGGTTGTAATGTGATTTAATTCCATTGAGTGCCTTGTCAAACTAGCCGTTAGGAAGGCTTGCTTCATGTGCATGAACCTAGACCTTTTCGGAGCTACATGGAGACCCTCCACTTAGTCAAAGGTTGCAGCCAACATGAGCTTAAATGATTGAGTTATATGTCATCAAAAAGGGTTTAACAAGGTTGTAATTGGCTGAATGAATAGCCATCAAAGTTGTGGCCAACACCATGAAGAAGGAGGTTACAAATTGATTGCAAACTTGATGAATTGGAACTGTTTTGTGCGGCCACTTTATGGCTGATTCAATAGCCACTTTACTTCATGTTTGGTGGTTACAATTCAAGGAATAATGCAGCCACATGTGCCCAAGATGCTGGCTGGAATTTGCGGCCAACTAAGCTAGTTTAGGCCGAGTTTTATTAGTTAATTTTGTCTCTTGAATTAATTTAATTTCTAGTAATGTAATTAGGGATGCATGGGACTTGCATGAGGGGTATTTTGGGGAGGATTTTGCGTGCAAACCCTAGCTGGTTGCATGACTCTTGAATTACCATGTAACTCTTATAAAATCCATGCTTTATGCATGCAAGATTTTTAGAATGATTTATGCAGAAAATTACCTATCTTATGAGAGTGTTTCTCTAAATTTCTTGCCTAGCCAAGAGTCGAGATTTATCAAAGGTTCATTGCCTTTGTGTGTGTGATCTCAAGGACTTATCTTTCAAGCCTTGGAAGTGCGACGTCCATCTATCTTTACTTCTTGTTCATCTTCTTCTATCTTTGACAAGAACCATTTTCTTTTGCCTAAAAGCTTGATTGTATGCGTTTATTACTACTCAAGTTTGAAGGCTGGGTGAAATTCTTGTTAAGAAAAGCATTTGTTTTCTTCAAGTTTCAATTTCTACGTTTTATCAAATTCAAGAAAGGAAAATAAAAGAAAATAGAAAAAGAAAGGAAAAGAAAAGTGTTGAAAAAAGATATTAGGTTTCAAGAGAATAATTCAATTATCAGCCTGTTGTTTCTAAGGTCCAGAAAAATTCGAATCTAAAGGTTCACATCAAGAATGGTCTCCAGAAACTGTCAAACTCTTCTCTCCAACTCCGTATCTGCTCAAAAACTCCGTGTTAATCTCTCTGTATCTGAATGTCGTCTTCATCCCTAAAAGTCTCTTTATAAACTGTCCGATGACCCGTTTAAACCCTGTTTGCAGCCCATTTAAAATTTAAGTTACGTTTCCTGCGCTCAGCGCAGGTGAAGCGCAGGAAACAGTATCTGAACAAGCATTCCTGTGCTATGTCTGCGCTGAGCGCAGGAAACAGCAGCTGACTCCTTTGAATTGTCATTCTTTAAAGCTTATTCTACACTGTCCCTGTCCTTGCTCACTGTTCTCTTGATGCTTCATTTGTACCTTAGCTTTTCATCTGTAAAAATCAATAGATTCTTCATCAAAATAGTATCAAGTTTAGATTTAATTCCAATAAATACAAGAGCCATATTTTAAGCTAAGAATGGTGAAATCGGGTTATAAATTCAACAATTCATCATCAATAAGTGCTGTAATTTACCTGGAAATTTACTTAATTCTAGCACTTATCAAACTCCCCCCAACTTAGCTTCTTGCTTGCCCTCAAGCAAGAAAAATCAAATACAGACAGTTAATTTCAATTCCTAACTATGACTCAAACTGATAGGAATACAAAATCAACATCTCTTGCTAGACAACTATGACTCTTGATGCCTGTTTTCTCATGGTGGTTGTAGCTGTAGTTTTGTGGTGAACTCCAGTGTTGCACCACTTGTTTCCTTAAACCATCTTCTCTTCAATCCTCCAGCTTTGCCGACATTCTCACCAGAAATTGATATTGGTCTTTTTCTCTTTTTGAATCTGGGATCCACCATTGATTTTCGCAGTTATTTTCTTCTTTTTGTCAATTTCTTCTGACGATTCTTACGAATCTTTTTATTTCACAGCTTGTGATTACTTTGCCGATCAGTTATCTCTCTCTTGATCCATTGCAATTGTGGCTCAGTGTTGGCATATGAGACTCCCTCAGTAGAGTCTTCCTTCAAGTAATCTGGTTGTTCCTTCTGTTGTGGAGCTACCTTGAACACATTGAAGGTCACCTCATCATCCTGTGTGCTGACCATGAGTTTACCTCTGCCAACATCAACTACCAGCTTCGCCGTTTTCATGAACGGTCGACCCAAAATATGTTAGTGTATGCACTAGAGACTTATATGTTTTATTTTGAACATCCATCACTTGTATCATATTATTTTATAAAGGCAATTCATTCTTTTAGAATTTAATAAACATCCTTAGAATAGTAAGCCCAAACTTCATAAGAAATCAAGTAGATGACTTGATCGTGAGATCATATGAAGAACTATTCTTAAAATAGTCCTTGGACAAACATCTTCTTAGGACGGAAGATGCATTTAGACTAGTATGTGAGTTTGTTGATGATCACATCTCATAGATCATGAATATGAGATATCATGTGCTCACATAAGTACATATTAAGAGTAATGGTGTACTGGACTGACCCACCTTAAGAACGTTGCATAGATTGTTACATAAGTGTCATGAACGTTTCTTATATTGATAAATGTTATATTAAGTCCTTAGACCTGAAATCACTACGACTCCTACATAAGGAATTATGTGTTTTAAGTATCATCAAATGTTGCTTGTAACAAGGTGATCATAAAGTTGGTATTTGGACATATAATAAATTATGTGGTGGAATGTGAGTGACCTAGATGGGATTTGTCCCTCCTATGTAACAGGAGTTATATCTATAGGCCTCTTGATAGAGTTAGACTACAAAATGCATGGGCATGCTCAGGAGGATAAACATGAGATGTTTATTTTCTGTATAGTCTACTTGGGCATCAAGAAAAACATAAATTGAACTATACAAGGATGACACATTCCATGCCCTTGTGTTCAATTAGTTATTTGGACAAAGGGACAGATCGTATAAATTATTATCATAAAATAGGATTCGTCAAAGTTGTTGACAATCTCAATATTTTGGTAGTAGTGATGCATTGCTAGATGTCACTCACTATTTATGATATTAAATATAAAAGGGTTTTATTTTAATATCATAACCAAATATTAAAAGCCTATTGGGTCACACGCATACAACAAGCCGCTAGGAAAGATAATAATTCTAATTTGATTAGAATTATAACATAATGGGCCAGACCCATATGTGTCAGGGTTAATTGAGTGATGCTAAAATCCTAGCCACCACTCTATAAATATAGTATAAGATGCATTTCCCTAAACACACGAGCAGTCGCTCTTACTCTCTAAACGCTACTAGCAGAGTTGTGGAGGGTTTCCTAGTTAGGTTGTTGGCATGGACACCTCTAGAGACGTGGCTGCTATTGCCTCGTTCACAATCCGTAAAAGGTATGTCATTATGTTTCATGCCTTTTATGCCTTAATTCGTGTTTTCGCATTAACGATCATAACAAGGGAGGGAATTTATTTATTCCGTTGCACCCTGACCACATGCTTGATTCCCTTCAATTGGTATCAGAGCGTTGGTTTGCGATAAACACGTTTTAGGCTTTTAATCATTTTGAATATTGTGATATTCTATTTTCCTGTTTAAAGCACAGAAAACCAGTTGATATCTATTATCTACGCTTCACCTGCGTTGAGCGCAAGTGAAGCGCAACAAACAGGATCTTAAAACCGGAACCTACGCTTCACTCACGCTGGGCGCAGGTGAAGCGCAGGTGCGCGCTTCAGTTTATTTTGATTCCTTTTAATTGTTCTTTTGCGCGATGTATATATATACGTTCTGGTGCTAGAGGGTCCCGTGGAACATGAAGAGTTCATGTCTTGGGCGTCAAAGGGTTCAATTGTTGAAACCTTGCCTCGACTCAAATGTTGGCTACGATAAACATGCCACTTACCCCGCAAGGGGCGACCTCCCCTTGACCCCCGCCCGCTGACCGGGCAGTGGGACCCCCTGCTAACATTGCGTAGTGTGTTATTTCGTATGCGCGTAATCAAACCTCGCTCAATATATACATCTAAATATATCACTCGTTTTATAATCAAAATGGATATTGGTTTTGCATAATGATTGGTTATGGCCATAGTTGTTTTATTTAAATACGAGTTGCGTATCGTGCCTTACCTATTTACATTCCATTTGTAATTCTTTTCTCATCTCTATCCCCTCGTATATTAAACGAGGTTTCTTCTTGTTATGTAATATAATCGGGAGAACATGGAGTCAATGGGGCATGTGGAGACATGTGGATGGAGACTTCAAGATTATATACATGATGTAATTTTTATTGGAATTTTAGGAGGCCATAACCATATCATTTATTTGTATGAGATGCATGCTTGTATGTTTTTGTTAAATAGTTTAACAAAGGAATAAAATTAAAGCAATCAAATCCCTCAAAGAGAATATTAAGTCATATTTTTCCTTCCAATGAATGACACTCGTCAAGGCTAGAATCGATTAAGTGTGGGTCTGCCAAAGCAGGGTACCTTTATCTATTCTAGTGAGGCGCGATAAGATAAAGTAATATCCGATTGTCAACCATTGGGTTTGACTTAACTAGGTATATTCAATAGGATTGAAAAACCTAGAGGCACTAAGTTAGGCATTAATTCATAAGAGGAATTAGAATAAGAGTTATTCACCTAACTATCCAAGAGTTGTATGAGATGCAATTGGAAATCATGTTCCTACCTAAATAACCTTTTCTTAAGCGATCAGCCAAAGCTGACTTAAAATTAGGTGAAATATGGATCTTGGCCCACTAGAAAATCTAGTGATGGGATTTTCAAATTTTACATTGAGGGTACTTATTTTGAATCAAAATAGTGGGAGGCATATTTAATTAAATACCTTATTAAATATGTTTGTTATATGATACTTACGTGCATAATTTCTGTTAATAGATTACCATGGCAACGAACACAACAAATAACCTTTTATTGCGATCTGTCCTTGAGAAGGACAAACTGTCTGGAACTAACTTTCTAGACTGGTATAGAAACCTAAGGATTGTCCTTAGGCACGAGAAAAGGTTGTATGTCCTGGAAGAGCCCGTTCCTGAAACACCTGATACAAATGCTTCGAAAGATAGTAAGGATGCTTTTAAGAAGCATCTGGATGATGTTCTCGATGTAGGCTGCCTTATGCTTGCTACCATGAATGCTGAACTCCAAAAACAACATGAGAACATGGAGGCGTACGATATGATAGTACATTTAAAGAGACTTTATCAAGGCCAAGCTAGGCATGAACGATTTGGAGTCTCAAAGGCACTTTATCAATGTAGATTGGAAGAAGGAAGTCCTGTAGGTGCTCATGTACTCAAGATAATTGGGTACATTGAAAATCTAGAAAGGCTTGGATTCCGATTAGGCCAAGAGTTGGCCACTGATCTTGTCCTGCAATCGTTGTCGGACATGTATAGTCAATTCGTCATGAACTACCACATGAATGAATTTGACAAACCACTGCCTGAATTGCTCATCATGTTGAGAACAGCTGAGCAAAACATTAATAAAGGTAAAGGGAAGGCCATATTGATGGTCCAACCTGGAAAAGGCAAGGGCAAGAAGAAATTCAAGAAGCCCTATTTCAAACCAAAGGACAAAGGCAAGGATAAGCATAGTACCTCTAATTTGAAGCCCGTGGGCGGGATAGCTAAGGAAGGAACATGTTTCCACTGTGGTCAATCAGGACATTGGAAGAGAAACTGTACAAAGTACCTGGAAGAGATCAAGAAGAAGGGAAGTGAGACTTCTGCTTCAGGTATCTATGTTATAGAAGTCTATTTATCTACTTCTGCATCTTCGGTATTAGATACCGGATGTGGATCTCACATTTGTGTAAATGTGAAGGATCTAAAAAGGAGTGGGGCATTGGCTAAAGGCAAAATCGACCTGCGTGTGGGAAATGGAACAAGAGTTGCTGCTTTAGCCGTAGGAATATTATTTCTGTTTCTTGTTTAGACAAGAGTGGTTTTTCATTTATAATAAAGAACAATAGTTGTTCAATTTATTTGAATGATATGTTTTATGGTTGTGCAAAATTAAACAATGGACTATATGTTCCTTGACTTCGAAATGCCTATCTATAACATAAATTCTAAAAGGTTCAAAACAAATGATTTGAACCCAACTTATCTTTGGCATTGTCGTTTAGGCCAGATAAATGAGAAACGCATATCCAAACTCCACCAAGATGACTATTTGGACTCTTTTGATTTTGAATCAATTGAGACATGTGAATCTTGTCTATTGGGGAAGATGACCAAAAACCCATTCACTAGAAAAGGTGAAAGGGCCAATGATCTTCTTGGTCTCATACATAGTGATGTATGTGGGCCCATGGGCACAATGGCTAGAGGAGGTTTTCAATACTTCATCACTTTTACTGATGATTTCAGTAGATATGGATTTGTGTATCTGTTGAAACACAAATCTGAATCCTTTGAAAAGTTCAAGGAATTTAAGAATGAAGTACAAAACCAACTTGGCAAGACTATTAAAACACTTCGATCAGATCGAGGTGGAGAATCCTTAAGCCAACAATTTGATGACTATCTAAAAGAGTGTGGGATAGTATCCCAACTCACTCCTCCTAGAACACCTCAATGGAATGGTGTTTCAGAAAGGAGAAATCGAACTCTATTGGATATGGTTCGATCCATGATGAGTCATTCTGATCTCCCCGACTCCTTTTGGGGTCATGCTTTGTTAACAGCAGCCTTCACACTAAACCGTGTTCCATCTAAGGTTGTCATAAAGACACCATATGAGATATCCACTGGGAGACGACCTAGTATGTCTTTTATGAAGATTTGGGGTTGTGAAGCTTATGTGAAATGCCAAGTTTCAGATAAGCTAGGACCCAAATCAGATAAATTCTTATTTGTGGGATACCCAAAAGAAACTAAGGGTTACTATTTCTATAATCCTAGCGAAGGCAAAGTGTTTGTCGCTAGAACTGCTGTATTCTTAGAGAAGGAATTTATCTCTAAGAAAATAAGTGGGAGGAAAGTAGAAATTGAAGAAATTCAAGTACCACAGAGTGGCAATGAGCCAATAATGGAACAAGAGCAGATACCACAAAGTGTTGTGGAGCCACCTGCTCAAGTAGCGCAAGACTTGCGTAGGTCAGATAGGGTACGTCACCAACCTGAGAGATATGATTTCCTTGTGTCTCAGGAAGGGGATGTATTGCTAATGGATCAAGATGAACCAGTGACTTACCAAGAAGCTCTTTTGAGTCCAGAATCTGAGAAATGGCTTGATGCCATGAGATTTGAAATGGATTCCATGTACACTAACAAGGTATGGACCTTGATTGAGCCACCCGAAGGAATAAAACCCATAGGGTGAAAGTGGGTTTTCAAAAGGAAAACTGACATGGATGGTAATGTAAGTACCTTCAAAGCACGATTGGTGGCTAAGGGTTTCAAGCAAATTCATGGTGTAGACTATGATGAAACCTTTTCCCCAGTTGCTATGCTTAAATCTGTTCGAATCTTGCTTGCTATTGCAACTTACCATGATTATGAAATCTAGAAAATGGATGTCAAGACAGCTTTCCTAAATGAAAGCCTTCTTGAAGATGTGTATATGATACAACCTAAAGGTTTTTTTATACTTGAAAATGCTGGAAAGGTATGTAAGTTGCAACGGTCCATTTATGGATTAAAGCAAGCCTCTAGAAGCTGGAATCTTCGTTTTGATGAAGCTGTAAAGCAGTTTGGTTTCATTAAAATGAAGACGAACCTTGTGTCTACAAAATGGTTAGTGACAGCATAGTGGTTTTTCTTGTTTTGTATGTAGATGACATACTCTTCATAGGAAATGACATTCTTACCCTTCAATCTGTAAAGACTTGGTTGAGAAATTGTTTTTCTATGAAATATTTGGGCGAAGCAACCTATGTGTTAGGTATCAGGATCTATAGAGATAGATCACAAAGATTACTTGGCCTAAGTCAAAGTACATACATAGACAAGGTGTTAAAACGATTTAACATGCAAGATTCTAAGAAGGGATTTTTGCCTACGTCACATGGTATAATCCTATCTAAGGCTCAATCTCCTTCCAGTAAAGAAGAGAGAGATCGAATGAGTAAGATTCCTTATGCATCTGCTATAGGGTCTATCATGTATGCCATGTTATGTACTCGACCAGACATATCATATGCTCTAAGCATGACTAGCAGATACCAATCCGATCCTGGTGAAGGTCACTGGACAGCAGTCAAGAACATCCTTAAGTACTTGAGAAGAAATAAGGATTCATTCTTGATATATGGAGGTGAGGAAGAGCTACTTGTAAAGGGTTACACTGATTCTAGCTTCCAAACCGACAAAGATGATTCAAGATCGCAGTCAGGTTATGTGTTCTGTTTGAATGGTGGCGCTGTGAGCTGGAAAAGTTCCAAGCAGGAAACAGTCGCTGATTATACCACAGAAGCTGAGTATATTGCGGCCTCAAATGCTGCGAAAGAGGCCGTTTGGATCAGGAAGTTCATTATTTAACTTGGTGTTGTTCCTACCATTGTGGATCCTATAAGTCTTTATTGTGATAACAATAGGGCTATTGCACAAGCCAAGGAACCTAAGTCTCATCAACGATCCAAATATATACTTAGACGTTTCCATCTCATCCGAGAAATCATTGATATGGGAGATGTGAAGATATGCAAGGTGCATACAAATGACAATGTTGCAGACCCATTGACAAAACCCCTTGTGCAGTAGAAGCATGAAGGGCACACTAGATCATTAGGCATTAGAGTTATGTCTGAATGGCTCTAGTGTAAGTGGGAGATTGTTAGTGTATGCACTAGAGACTTATATGTTTTATTTTGAACATCCATCACTTGTATCATATTATTTTATAAAGGAAATTCATTCTTTTAGAATGTAATAAACGTCCTTAGAATAGTAAGCCTAAACTTCATAAGAAATCAAGTAGATGACTTGATCGTGAAATCTTATGAAGAACTATTCTTAAAATAGTCCCTGATCAAGCATCTTCTTTGGATGAAAGATGCATTTAGACTAGTATGTGAGTTCGTTGATGATCACATATCACAGATCATGGATATGAGATATCATGTGTTCACATAAGTACATATTAAGAGTAATGGTGTACTGGACTGACTCACCTTAAGAACGTTGCATGGATTGTTGCATAAGTGTCATGAACGTTTCTTATATTGATAAATGTTATATGAAGTCCTTTGACCTGAAATAACTACGATTCCTACATAAGGAATTATGTGTTTTAAGTATCATCAAACGTTGCCTATAACAAGGTGATCATAAAGTTGGTATTTGGACATATAATAAATTATGTGATGGAATGTGAGTGACCTAGATGGGATTTGTCCCTCCTACGTAACAGGAGTTATATCTGTAGGCCTCTTGATAGAGTTAGACTACAAAATGCATGGCCATGCTCAGGAGGATAAACATGAGATGTTTATTTTCTGTATAGTCTACTTGGGCATCAAGAAAAACATAAATTGAACTATACAAGGATGACACATTCCAAGCCCTTGTGTTCAATTAGATATTTGGACAAAGGGACAGATCGTATAAATTATTATCATAAAATAGGATTCGTCAAAGTTGTTAACAATCTCAATATTTGGGTAGTAGTGATGCATTGCTAGATGTCGCTCACTATTTATGATATTAAATATAAAAGGGTTTTATTTTAATATCATAACCAAATATTAAAAGTCTATTGGGTCACACGTATACAACAAGCTGCTAGGAAAGATAATAATTTTAATTTGATTAGAATTATAACATAATGGGTCGGGCCCATATGTGTTAGAGTTAATTGAGTGATGGTAAAACCCTAGCCACCACTCTATAAATATAGCATAAGATGGATTACCCTAAACACACGAGCAGTCGCTCTTACTCTCTAAACGCTACTAGCAGAGTTGAGGAAGGTTTCCTAGTTAGGTTGTTGGCGTGGACACCTCTAGAGATGTGGCTGCTATTGCCTTGTTTGCAATCCTTAAAAGGTATGTCATTATGTTTCATGCCTTTTATGCCTTAGTTCGTGTTTTCGCATTAACGATCATAACAAGGGAGGGAATCCATTTATTCCGCTGCACCCTAACCACTCCCTTCAATTAATGGAATATCAACATCCTCTTCCATGTCCATGATGATGAAATCCACAGGAAACACAAACCTGTCCACCCTTAATAGAACGTCTTCAGCTATCCCATATGGGGGGGTGATGGACTTGTCTGCCAGTTGCAGACTCATTCTTGTAGGTTTCACCTTCAAATGACCAATCCTCTTGAGCATGGATAAAGGCATTAGATTTGTGCTAGCTCCAAGGTCTAGCATTGCCTTTTCCATTGTTATGTTGCCAATGGTGACAGGAATCATGAAATTGCCACGGTCTTGTGTCTTTTGTGGTAGAGGCTTCTAAATGATAGTACTGCATCCAGCCTCTAACTGCACTATCTCTTCATCAGATCTTTTCCTCTTCCTAGTCAGAAGATCCTTCATAAACCTTGTATAATTGGGTATGTACTCCAATGCCTCAAGAACAGGAATACTAATTTGTAATCCTTTGAACAATCTCATGAACTGAGCAAACATCTTGTCCTTGTCTTTCTTGGATGGGGCAGGTGGATAGGCCAGCTTCTTTTCTGAATAAGTCTTCTTCTCTGAGCCTTTTGCTTTCTTTTCACTCTCTTGTTGTTCTTTACCTTTCCCTTCTTCTGGCAGCACTGGCTTCTCAACTGTCAAGTTGTCCTCCATACAAGTTCCCACTGATGCACCACTCCTTGTGATGATTGCATTGCACTGCTCCTTGGGATTGGTTTGGGTGTTAGCAATGAACTTTCCTTTCTGATGCTTTGCCATGTCCTCTGCTAACTGGCCAATTCGTGTCTCTAATTTTCTGACGGCTGCTTCTGTATTTTTGTGATAATTAGCGGAAGACTGTATGAAATTATCCAGTTTCTCCTCCAGTTTTGATAGTCTATCATGTACAGGAGGATATCCTTGTTGCTGCTGTTGAAAAGGAGGTGGCCTATTAGAAGGCCCTGCATCTTGTCTCCAACCAGAACTGTTGTTCTGGTTATTTCTCCAACCTTGTGAGTAGTTGTTTGAAAACTGGTTGTTGTTGGAGAATTTGGCTTGTCTCCCTTGATTTCCCATGTAGTTAACTTGCTCTTCTTGAGTACCTTGATAAGAATAGTGACCATTTGCATGGTCACCTCAACAAAAGTCACAAGTTAATTATGGGGACTGGCCAGGATAGGACTGCACTGCATGCAACTGCTGGGGAAGCTTGGACATCTGCTTTGTGAGTGCTTCTATTTGCTGAGTAAGGATCTTATTTTGAGCTAAGATCGCATCTATAGTGCTAAGCTCTAATACTCCCTTCCTTTGCACTGGTTGTCTTCCATGCTGAGTTTGCTGATTAGTTAATGCTAAGGCATCTATAATTATGGTAGCTTGCTCTGCATCCACTGACATCATTGTGCCCCCTGCTGCAGCATCTAGGATCATCTTGGTGTCTGGCCTGAGTCCATTGCAGAAGATATTCAATTGAGAAATATCTTCAAAACCGTGGCTGGGACACCTTCTCAGCAAAGACTTGAATCTCTCCCATGCTTCACAAAATGGTTCCTCTGATCCTTGCCTGAATGTTGAGATATCTGACTTGGCCTTGATATAGCGAGATGGTGGGAAGAATCTGTTCAAGAACTTTTCTTCCATATTGCTCCAACAACTCAGACTCTGATTGGGGTGAGACTTCAGTCATTCCTTAGCTTTACCTATCAAAGAGAAAGGAAATAAACGTAAGTAAACTGATTCCAAATCACCTTCTTCAAAACCCATTGTACCAATCAATTCATAAAAAGTAGAGAGATGAGTGTAAGGATCCTCATGATCTATTCCCATGAATTGATGAGCACTAATGAGACTAAAAAATGCTGGCTTCATCTCCATAGATTTGGCAGTAGCAGGTATGGCTATGCTTGAAAAATAGCGTGGTCCTTATTGCATAGAATATTCTCCCAAAGTTCTTCTTTGTGGAGGGGGATTTACTTGCTCCTTAGCCATATCTTCAGCTTTTACTTCACGTTGGGTGGTTGAACAGAGTGTGTTGAGATTGTCTCCTTGAGCTCGTTCTTGCCTTCTATTCCTGTTTTTACTTTGGTTCCTTCTAGACGTCCTTTCGATCTCAGGATCAAATTCCAGTTGGTCTTGAGATACCTAACATCGCAAGAGCATAAATCAAAAAGCTAAAACAAGGGTTAACTCAGAAGAGAGGAATAAAAATAAAATATCTTAAATAAAAATAAAAATAAAAATAAAAAAATATTTACAGCTCAATAATGTGAACGAAGAATTTAAATTGAGACACCGTTCCTCGGCAACGGCGCCAAAAATACTTGTTGAGATCTTGGCAAGCGTACCAATATCACAACAGTATAATAGTCAGAATAGGGGTTGTCGTACCCACGAGGAACAGTACAAAATAAATTCTTAGTGACCAATCTAATTGAGTAAATAAAGAGAACTTGTATATGATTGTTATGAAAAGTGAATTTAAGGATGCAAATAAAAAGAAACTGAGACAAAGAGAAACAAGGATGAAATTGAGCAACAAAGAAAAACTAGGATTGAACTTCGTCTATCGCACCCCTCTTTTATTTTGGAAATCAATGATATCTAGGAATTTATAATTATAAATATTGAAGCCCAAATAAATTTCATTCACATTGATTCCTCAAGTATGAAATTCTTAGAACAATCCCCTAAACACCAATCCCTTGGCTGCTTAACAAATTGCCTAGCTTTAAGATCAGTTGTTAAAAGCTATCAATAAATTGAACCCTATCCCTAGGTATTCAACCTATTGAGTGTTTTTACCCAAATCAGATTTAGAAAACCGCTTCCCAGCTAATTCAATAAATCAGATCATAACTCTGGTAAAAGACGGAAGTTATGCATTAAGAACAGAAATAAAAACACCAATATTATAAAAATAGGGATTCCTAAATAACAAAGATCCAAAATACAATTGGGGATTGAATCGACTACGTTCAATCCTAAAGAGAGATTTAGCTACTCATGGTAGCCATTACAAACCAACAGGATTAAGAAGAAGAATAACAGCCAGGCCTTCCAGCTCCATTGTAGTCTCCTTCTTGCTCCAGAATGGTCTCCAGAAACTGTCAAACTCTTCTCTCCAACTCCGTATCTGCTCAAAAACTCCGTGTCAATCTCTCTGTATCTGAATGTCGTCTTCATCCCTAAAAGTCTCTTTATAAACTGTTTGCAGCCCATTTAAAATTTAGGTTACGTTTCCTGCGCTCAGCGCAGGAAACAGTATCTGAACAAGCATTTATGCGCTTTGTTTGCGCTGAGCGCAGGTGGAGCGCAGGAAACAACAGCTGACTCCTCTGAATTGTCATTCTTTAAAGCTTGTTCTACACTGCTCCTTTCCTTGCTCATTGTTCTCTTGATGCTTCATTTATACCTTAGCTTTTCATCTGTAGAAATCAACAGATTCTTCATCAAAATAGCATCAAGTTCAGATTTAATTCCAATAAATACAAGAGCCACAATTTAAGCTAAGAAGGGTGAAATTGGGTTATAAATTCAACAATTCATCATCAATAAGTGTTGTAATTTACCTGGAAATTTACTTAATTCTAACACTTATCAGGCACCTAGGTCGACAAACCAGAATTGGAAGAAAAAGATGGATGAGCCCAACCCGGGAAGGGTTCATGGCCCAAATGGCAAGGCAATTCCGCCTTGATCATTCGTTCCGCCCCGGGGCAAGGGGGAATGCCCCATGCCCCAAGTTCAGGAAGAGTCACTGGGGTGAGTGCTTGTCTATGCTACTATTACAAGGAGTCGGGACACATGAGGAACGAGTGCCCCAAGAGGAAAGAGGCCACCAAACCCCAAGCCACAAGGAGAGTCTTCACACTCAGTGGCGAGACAGCCGCTTCAACAGATAACCTGATGCGAGGTATGTGTTAAATAGGAGGAACTTCATTAATTGTATTGTATGATTCAGGGGAAACCCATTCTTTTGTTGCATATGATTGTTTGGAGAAGTTAAAATTGCATGTTACCCCATTACCTTATAACTTGAGTGTCATTACCCCAGCAAAGGAGGCAATCCCCACTTCCCTTGTCTGTTCCTAATGCCCCATTTTGATACAAGGGAGGGCCTTCGAGGTTGACTTGATTTGTTTTCCATTAAGGGAAATCGATGTGATTCTTGGCATGAACTGGTTATCTCAAAACCAGGTTGTGCTCGATTGTTTTAATAAAGAGGTTGTCTTTCCAACTATCCCTCTTCGAGGGAGAAACCACCTGTTTTGCTTTCTAGTGTTACTCAAATCTCTGAAAGCCTGTTTCATGGGAGTAATTGCTTCATTTTAATGCTTTCCTCTACTTTAGGTACTAGTCTTGACTTGAGCAGTGTAGCCACAGTTAGGGAGTTTCAGGACGTTTTCCCTAGTCAGGTAGTCACCTTACCTCCGGACCGGGAGATTGAGTTTGCCATAGACTTGGTACCGGGTATAGGCCAATATCCAAGGAACCTTATAGAATGTCCCCACTAGAGCTTAGTGACCTTAAATCTTAGTTAGAAGACCTCATAGCAAAGAAAATTATTAGCCCAGTGTGTCACCCTCGGGAGCGCTTGTGCTCCTGGTAAAGAAGAAGAATGGGAGTATGGGATTGTGTGTAGACTATAGGCAGCTGAACAAAGTCATCATTAAGAACAAATATCCCTTACCTACGATAGATGACTTTTTAGATCAGCTTAGAGGAGCTTCAGTCTTCTCTAAGATAGACTTGAGGTCTGATTATCACCAGATCAAGATTAAGGGTGAGGACATACCTAAGACTGCCTTTAGGAGTACTTGGTGATGTCTTTTGGCTTAACCAATGCTTTAACCGTGTTCATGGGCTACATGAACTGAATTTTTCGGCCTTACCTAGATAAGTTTGTCGTTGTGTTCATCAATGACATCCTTATCTACTCCCATGCCTTAGAGGAGCATAAGCGACACCTTAGGGTTGTCTTGAGGATTTTCAGCGAGAAGAGGTTGTTTTCTAACCCTGAGAAATGCGATTTTTGGATGGACATTGTCCATTTCCTAGGCCATGTGATTTCCAGGGAGGGTGTGTCAGTTGACCTTAGTAAGATAGAAGTCATACTTGAGTGGGAGACCTAAGATCGTAACTCAGATTTGGAGTATCATAGGACTGGCGGGTTACTATCGGAGGTTCATCAAGGGATTCTCCCAGTTAGTCTTGCTGTAACGTCCTAATTTCTGGATTCAAGAATAATGTCCGTTGGAAACACTATTCCCGAATTTCTGAAATTATTTCGCTCCATTTTAAATATCGTCATACAAATCACACAATTGATTAGGCAATCCAACGTTTGCTTAAGCTTCCATAAAATTCATACATTATTACAATCAATACAAATCCTCATTCAAAGCTTATGGAATTATTCTACACCCTGAGAAGTTATGGTTTATAAAATTCCCTACCGGAAATCCGGCAGAGTTTCCCCTAAAAACTGGATGTTTCCAAGTTTTCCATCTTAACCAGAAATCCAGAAAATCTGCCAATACAAGTGATAATAGCACAATATAATTCTTAACTTTATCTGGGCCTCCATGGCCAATCTAAAATTTCTACTTAATACAACAATAATCCTTGAATTACATCTAATTATCTCCTGAGAATCTCTTCGGCACTGGGAGTGGATGGGTCCACTCCAAGAGCTCCACTTTCTCTTTGAACATATAGCTGGAAAGTCCTGCACAACTAAAATATATGCCCGCAATGCGGGGTGAGACTACGGTCTCAGTGAGCAAAGCATGCAACAAGCAGTATGGGGAAGGCAAGCATATGAGGTGCAACACAGAACACAAGTCAACATATAATTCATCAATCACTCTAGTCTCTTTGCTTAATGAAATCTTCTCTTAACTTAATAGAAGGAACATGCAAATGCAACTCATGATAGCTATGCAATAGTCAAACATCATATAACACAAGTGAGTAAACCACCAATTCGGTCCACATCGTTTACCACCGACTTCAGGTTAGTCCCTAACGTTATAGAAATTAATTATTAGTCCCCAACGTTTTGCAACGTCAAGCACGTTAGTCCCTGACGTTAAATGGCTTCTGTTAACATTAACAGAAGTGCACAAGTTCACTGTTAAGTGCCACATGTCATTTTTCTGTGCTCTGTAAGAAACCTGAGTTGGCCTTTTTTACTGTAGCAACCAAAAAAAACCGTTCAATTTAGTCCCTGGTTAAAAAAAAAGAAAAAGTTGTATCAGGACATCTCTAATGTATCAGGACATAAAATAAATTAATCCAAATTATGCTTGATATAAAAGGGACCAGGAGACAGAAAAGAGGCAAGTTCATTTCCATAGATGTATCAGGACATCTCTCCAAAATCAAATGGCGATCATCTCCTTCACCAACAGATTCATGTGCAAACCTGGAACCAGTTATACAACTATCAATTATAGCAAGAATAGATGCAGATTTAAAATAAAACCAGAACCTTTGAAATTGACTTGAAAAGAATAAAATTCATAAGAAAAATACCCAAATATCTCAGCAAGACGATGTAAGAGAAGGCGGTTGTAAGAGTTCATTGGCTCCAATTCCAAGATCCCATCTGAACTACAGTTCAATAAAAGCAGATATTAATAAAAATCTTATATGGTACCAAAGAAACTTTTAAGTTTTAACCTTTGCAAAACAACTATTTAACAGAGCATGGATATGCTAAACTGCCACAAAAACCAGCTACGATCATATGCTACAGGTGACCAACCAAACTTCGAGCCGCTCTCCAAAAGCCCCTTCTCTATACATTAATCAATGCCTTTACTTAAGAAAATTCATATTACAATTGAAACTGAGTAGGACATGTATTGTATGATTTTGAAATTGATAAACAATCAATCACTACATTGAATTTGAAACCATATTAGATTGCAATATTGTATATTTAATTTCTAATATATTAAACCACCATCATTTCTTTTAGGGGCCACAATTAAAGTACCGAGAACCTATTAGTCCAGTTTATTACAGAGAGAAAATTAGAGAAAAACATAACAACATTGTTTAAAATCTCTCCTCCCCTGCATCCTTTGCAACCAAAAACAAAAATAAAAAGTAAAAAGAAAGAAAGAAATAAAGGAAAAAGAGCAAGGAACAAAGTTTAAGGATCCATTGAGTGTTCAAATTTGTCTATAACAATGTTTGAGACAAGTATAAGATTAATGATAAACCAAACCTTTAACTTCCACAAGCCATAGCAATGGCTTGACTAATATTATTCAGGTTAAATAACACACTAAAAAACCGTCTCATAAATGTTACCTTGTATCATCAGCCTGGAGAAAGTTAACTAAGACTTCTTCCATTGTGAGAACTAGATGCTTGCAAGGTAGATTGTCCTTCACAAGAAAGGCCAACTCCTCAACCTGAAGTATATAAAAATTAGTATAAGATCCAATTAAGAGTTTAAAAACATGGCATGACTTCTAAAGAGATGTTCCTTACTGTCAATCTGCCATGCCAGTTCAAATAAGTTCGGCAAAACAAAATCATCAAACATGACACCAAGTTGACACCAAACAGAGAATTTAATCATGCAATAAAACCATTCAATTAAAATGAAATAAAGGAACAAGCTTGGTGTTGCGCAGGGTTCTAAAAGTTATAACTTTTCACTAAACCATGCAATTCACTACCATTGAAAGAAGAGGGAGGGCATGGCAGCACAAAATTGAAATTCATCAGAGCAAAATCCATGTATAGTTAGAGAAAGAAAGAGAACGGAAGAAGCATACCATGGCGAATTGAGTCATACTCATATTGGAGGATTGAACAAAGTCAAAGGCTTTAGGGTTCAGGGTTCCCAATCATAAAATTTGAAACATCCAACTTTGTAATTCAGCTTCAGATTCGCTTAATCAATGGTTGCGCCTGCGTGTGCCTTTATAGTGCACAGGAAGACGACACGTGGCACTTAACAGTGCGTCTGTGCACTTCTGTTAACGTTAACAAAGGTCATTTAACGTCAGGGACTAACGTGATTGACGTTGCAAAACGTTGGGGACTAATAATTAATTTTTATAACGTTAGGGACTAACCTGAAGTCGGTGGTGATGGAGACCGAATTGGTGGTTTACTCTAATACGAGTCAAATGTATAAACATACTCATCTCATGATGCCATTCTCACTACTGTGCCCAGCAGGCATGTTCTCACAGTTATTCCTAGTTGGAAGGGTCTTTTCACTGATTCTGGAGTTAGACCTGAGTTCAGACTACAGGGAACGAAGTCAAGTTTCATACAATTCTCACGGCCGAAGCCGACTTAGTTATTCTCACGGCCGAAGCCAGCTTAGTTATTCTCACGGCCAAAGCCAGCTTAGTTATTCTGGGTCGAAGCCAAAATTCATTTTTGTCTTATTCTGGACCGAAGTCAAGCTTGATTAATTCAGGTTTGGTGGCCATAGGCCAAATTCATTTTCTAGCTGAAAAATACATTTGCATAATCTAAACTGAAAATTGGAAGAAATGCCTGGGACAACCAATAGATAATATTCTCAATCAACCACACATCATGTATACTCAATAACTTACAAAATCATCATAGAACTTCAAGAATCATCAGTAAAATCACCTAATAACAGTTGTTCCCACAAAATCCCAAAATCCCCATAAAACTCTAACCTAGGGTTCCACATACAAGCTCATAAACAACTCCTATCATGCATATCATCTAATCCAACAATGAATCAACATCCACCACAAAAGGAAGAGGAAAAGGAGAATAGGGGTCATAAGAGGAGCATACACATGATGAAGTGAGAGTGTGTGAGCTTCACTCACCTTAAATGGAGGAACAATGAAGGAGAAGGAGGGAGGAGGAGGTTGAGCACAAGCCTAGGAGGTGATGAAGGATCTTCAATCCGCATCTTCTTCTTCCTTTTCTCTCTTTCTTTATCTAATTTCTCCTCTTTCTCTCTCTCTCTAAGAAACCCTAAGGAGTGTGTAAAATAAACGGGGAAGCAGCACGCTCTGTTTTAAAAATAGAAATTGCGTGTGCGCTTGAGCGCGCCATAAGTGCGCCGGCAGAAGCGCACCTTGAAGATGCAGCGCCGCACGCGCTTGAGCACGCAATGAGTGCGCTTGAGCGCGCTGAAGACAGAAGCTAACCCCGAAACTGCCAAGACGTGCGCTTGAGCGCGCCCTATGTGCGCTTGAGCGCACATCCCAGTACTCAAGATTTTTCCTATTTTCTGCATTCCTCTACTTGGACCCTTACTCTCCTCATAAAAACCCCTGACCTTGACCACCACTAAGGGCATTCCAACTCACAATATCCCTCATTACTTCTCCCTAAAATCTACCATTCCCACTTAGTTTTCCTTCTAAATTTCCCTTCTATCTTAGTCCTCCCCATCTAACTCCCTTCCAACTTTGTTCTTCTTCCCTAACCTCATTTCCTTATTCTTAACCGCTATATTTCTCTCTGACTCAGGGTGTGATCCCTTCTAAGCGCAACTTACAGTTGCTTGACCTAACACTTGGTTAATCCTCCAGAGTCTCTTACAATTCAATCATCTTAGTTTAGTTATCCAATTCTTATCTAAATTCACATTCAAATCCCCAATTTCCCCTTCTACCCCTGTCCTTCTTCTCCTAGCCGGATTCATAGCCTAAGACTTTTGTTATACTTTTTAGGTCCATATCATGGGATGTTACACTTGCCCCTCACTAGGTTGACCCGAAAGGGACAAGCCTTCGTGTGGGACGAGAAGTGTGAGAAGAGCTTCTTGGAGCTCAAAGAGAGGTTGACCACCGCCCCAGTACTGGTGTTGCCGGACCTGTCCAAGACTTTTGAGAATTATATTGATGCTTCTGGTAAGGGGTTGGGATGTGTACTGATATAGGAGAGGATGTGTGAGATTAGCGGTTGTGGTATTTGCCCTCAAGATCTGGAGGCATTACCTGTACGGTGTGAGGTTTTAGGTCTTTAGTGATCATAAGAGTCTCAAAAACCACTTTGATCAGAAAGAACTCAACATGAGGAAAATGAGGTGGATGGAGTTGTCGCGACCGGGGCCACGACGGGGTCGGCGAGCCCGTGAGAAAAGATAATGAAAAATGATGGAATTATTGGGGAGTCGCCACCAATTTATTTGGGTTGGGAAAATTGGAAAACCCGAAAATGATTTAAAATTAAAAACTGGTCTGCGAACAAGAGATCCAAATTCGGGAGTTGATTATGCGTAGGGAAGGTATTAGCACCCTACAACATCCGTTAGAAACGGTTACCCTTAATTAATTGTGCAGAATTCATTAACTTTTAAAATGTTTATTTTACCCTCTAAAAAAAACAAAATTTATTTACATTCTTTAAATTAAAGAATGATGAGAAAAAATTAATTTGAAATCAAAAAATGTTGAAAATTTTATTTTGGCTCGACAAGAAATCCCGCTCCTACGTATCTCCAGGTGCAATGGAGAAATCAAAGCCACGTAGTTCTAAAAATGTGTTTTAAAAGAGATTGGTTTTAATTTTGAAAAGAAAATGATTTTTAATTTTTGAAAATAAAATAAAATAAAATAAAAAAATGAGGAAATTGATTTTGGAAGTGTTTTTAATTCAAAGAAAAAAAAAAGGATTTTATTTTTTAGCAGAGTTGTTGCTAGCAAATGGCTATACAACAAACCCTTGAAATTGTTTTGACGACATTATTGATAGAAATGTTATTCAATAAACGTCATTTATTTTGAGAAGAAAACATTTTTGAGAAAAGATTTAAAATTCCGCATTATTGGGTTAGCAAATGGCTATACTCAATATTTTCCTTTTTTACGTTATTGATAGAAATGCTATTCAATTAATGTAATTTTTTGAAGAGAATCATTTTCTTTTTTAAAATGAATTTGAAATTTCACGCATTATTGAGCTAGTAAATGACTATACTCAATATTTCCTTTTTCACGTTATTGATAGAAATGCTATTCAATTAACGTAACTTTTGAAAAGAAATATTTATTATTTTCATTAAAAGGGTTTTAAAATTTCACGCATTATTGAGCTAGTAAGTGACTATACTCAATATTTCTTTTTTCTCTTAAAACTATACGTTAGAGGATAGAAAGGCTATTTTATCAACGTAATCGATTTGATAAACCAATTTAAAAAATGTTTTTTTTTATTTATAAACGGGCAAATTATTGAGCTAGTAAATGACTATGCTCAATTATTTTTTATTTGAAATGACGTTAAAAGATAGAAATGCTATTCTATTAACGTCAAAGATAAAAGGGGATAAATTGAATCAATTAATATTTACATGCACACAAAATTAAAATTACAAATAATCGATTATTTACAGAGAAAGAAATAAATAAATATTTACATCCACAAATGTTAAATAAATAATTCTAAACAGTTAAACGAAATACAAGATGGTGGATCTAAAATAATTTACAAAAAAGAGATTATTAGTAATAAAGAACAACACATATTTAAAACAAATAACATACAATTTTTAGTGAAACAAATAACACAAAATAAAAGAGGGGAAAAATAAATTGGGCCTCAGTTCACATCATTGGCCCAACCCTATAGCAGAAAAAAAAAAAGAAAGAAGTTGAACACAACAATGGGCCAGCGGATTTGCTGACCCAATTCATACTTCAGTAATCAGCTGGGAAAAAAATTAAAAGGATAGAAAAGTGTGTGCAAAGTGATTAAATTCAGACAAAAAAAAAAGAAAGAAAAAAGTCCATATTCCAGAACCCTCTTCTCTAGCACTTGGCTAGGGTTTACAACTTAGGGGTCACAAAAGGGGAGCGGCCCTGGAGGGGTACAATGGCGGCCATGGTTGTGCACAGGGAGGGGGTGACGCGCGACGGTGACGCTGTAGCTGGGAGAAAGGAAGAACTGCAGCTGGGTGGCCATGGGGGTTCAGCGGCGGTGCTGTTGGCCGCAGAGAGAACGGCGGCGGTGTTGGACCGCGGCTGCTGCGCGACGGCGGCGCAAGGAGGAGGAAAAGAAAGCCGCAGCTGGGCGGCACGATTGGCAGGGAGAGGCGCGCGACGATGGCCGCGCGAAGGGAAGACGTCGTCGCGGCGGCGGCGCAGCTAAGCGGCAGCCTCGCGGTGGCTGGTCGGGGAGGACCTACGGCGGCACCCCTCTCCCTTTTCTCTTGTCTCTCTGTTTCTCTCCTTGTTCTGTTTCTCGTAGTTTTCTCACTGTTTGATTTTTCATTATGTGTAACAGTGGTGGATCTAAACTGGCGAGAGTGAGACAGAGTTATGCCCAGCGTCGGAGAAGATGGAGGCAGTGGCAGCCGTGGTGAAGAACAGGCTACGGGGTGGGTGAGGAGGCTTCACATCCTACTTTCCCTATGTTTGTTCCCTCTGCCTGAATTCTTATTTGGCTTGTGCATTTAGATTCATTTTTATTTGACTTATACTTTTAGATTCATTTAAGGGACTATAATTTCCATTGGGTATTTTGTATATGTAAATGGGACTTGGATATGATCATAAGAAGCTCAACTATCTAAGTTACAGCATGCAACAAAACTGATGGTGATGAATATCCCAATAGATTGTACAGTTAAAATTGCTTACCAATGTCGCCAGCTATTTTGAAGTTTTTACTGGATGATCATTAACTGGCTCTGCTTATAGTCTTCTGTTCCTTCTCTTTCCTATTACACTCTCGATCTCGATCTCTCCTTTTTTACTCCCTATTTCGAATTAAGATTCAGATGAAGGAATTCCCCATTCTCTTTTATCCATGCTCCAATGCAATGCCCCCCTCCCCCAATTTATATTGATTCACATTCACTGAACCAATTGCAATTTGCCCTATTTTATTGTTTTTCTTCCTCTGCTGCCACCGCCCAAATATGAGACGTCCCTGGAATTTCGCCGCCAGCAGCAGTGCAAGTGGCACAACTTGTTGTTCCTCCTATTTTCTTTCTCTTTTTTTTTTGCTAGCAATGGGCCGATTTAGCCTAATCATCCCCTTTTAACAGAATCCAAGCTCATAAATAATGGGCCAAACTAGCCCAAGTGGAAAATTTAAAAGAATATGAAAAACACGTCTTTTTTGGTAAAATGGTTTAATTAACCAATTAATTAATCAACTAATTAATTAACCCAATTTAAATTTTTATTTTAACTCTTTTTCTTTTTTTTGTTTTCTTTTTTAATTTGAACTTAAAAAATTAATGGGCCCAAAAATGACCCAATAGATAAAAAAACAAATCTGAAAAATTCTCCTATTCCCAAATTGGGCCAATTAAAAGACTTTTTTTCTCTTTTTTTTTTAACAGATTTTTTTTTATCAAAACGTTTAATCAATCTATTAATCAATTAACCATCGATAATTAATTAACTAACGGATTAATTGATCCATTTTGATTTTCTTTAATTTTGGGTATTTTTTGGATTTTTTTTTAAGAAGAAAAGATAAATACTGCGAATATATACATAAGAAAAAGTAAATGAAATTCCCGGACAAAATTGGGTGCTGACAGGAGTTTCTGAAAGACTATGATTTTGAGTTGAGATACCACCCGGGCAAGGCCAATGTAGTGGCTGACGTCCTCGGTTGGAAGTCCCTGCATGTGTGATCCATGATGGTGCATGAGATGGGTTTGTTGGAGGAGTTTAGAAACCTAAGCTTGAATGTAGAGGTCGGAGAGAGCAGTTTGAGGATTCACAGGTTAGAGGACACCAGTGAGCTTAGAGCTCAGATTAGAGAGGCACAAGGTTCAGACCTAGACCTCCAAGCTAGGAAGGGGCAATCGAGTTTCTCTGAGTCAAGTGATGGGATGATTCTCTTCCAAGGAAAACTATGTGTCCCTAAGGGGGGTAGCTTGAGGCATCAGATCTGAGAGGAGGCACACAGTGGCAAGTTCTCGGTACATCCTGGCACTACCAAGATGTATCAGGACTTGAAAAGGATTTTTGGTGGGATGGTATGAAGGGTGAGGTAGCAAAGTTTGTTCATAGGTTTATGGTGTGTCAGCAAGTCAAGATAGAACACTAGAAACCTTCAAGAAACCTTCAACCATTAGAGATCCCGGAGTGGAAATGGGAGAGCATAGCCTGAAAAAAAGCCCTAATTCTCACCCGACTCATTATTGACCCGTTACCCCGATTTAAACCACCTGTTTTCATCCGTGACCCACAAATCCGATACCCGTCTTAACTGAGGCCCATTGCAGACAAAATTGGGCCACATTTTTCAGAGATTAGTTTAGGTCAGATTGGGCCCAGCAGGCCCGAATCTGATCGTAACCGACCGGTGATCAAGCCTAGGTTAAGGGTAATTTAGTCATTTATGAAAATAACCAAGGACATTTCGTTCTTTTGACTTATTAAAATATTATAAAAGTTCCAAAAAAGTTATTTTATTATATAAATATGTTTTCCATCTTAGATTCACTATTTTGATGTCATTATCTCATCTCTGTAGTTGAAAACATAGTTTTCCATATATAACACATGTTAGGAGCAATTTGGTTTTTTTCCCTTGAGTGCCTCAAAAAAATTCCTGAAAATTCCTAATAAATCTTAAAATTATAAAATCAAAGAATATCAATTTCTTTGAGTTCAAATCCTTAGGAATCACACCCCTACTTAATATCCTAATCTTACTACAATTAATGGTAATTCAAAGCAGGGAAAATGCAGGTGTTACAGACAACCCTCACTCAATGCCTTTGAAACCATCATCTTGACCGACACCTAGCTATGAAGTTCACTACTAGTAGCGGACAAATAATTACAATCCATGGTAATCAGGAGGAGGCTAGGAAGTGCTACAATCTCACCCTTAGGACTAGACTCCCGATCTAGTGGCTATCCCGGGCAGCCATAGTCAAGAAAAAGGAAAAGCGGTTATGATGGTAGACCTCAATCCCCGAGCCAATATAAAGGGCGAGTCGATTTCGAGTAGACACCTAGAACCGGTTGGGAAGAGTAAGTTGATCCAAATCGGCGACGACCCCAGCAAGGTCGTCAAGATCAGAGCTGAGCTAGGAGAAAAGACAGAGGCAAGGCAAACCAAGTTGCTAAAAGGGAACGAAGACCTGTTTGCTTGCACCATAGCCAACATACCTTGAGTCGACCCTAGGTTCTGCTCCCATCGCTTGTCTGTGAACCCCACGACTAAACCAGTCATCCAGAAGAAACGAAAGATTGGACCGAAAAGACAAAAAAGCAGCTGAAGAGTAGGTTCATGAGGAGCTTTTGAAGGCTGACTTTATTAGAGAATGTGATCATGTAACTTGACTATCAAATATTGTACTTGTTAAAAAATTTAATGGAAAATAGAGAATGTGTGTTGACTACACGGATCTTAATTAATAAAGCACCTAAAGACCCTTTCCCTCTCCCCAACATTGATAGACTGTTCGACAACCCTATCGACTATCAATAGTTGTCGTTCATGGATGCCTATTCGGGATATAACAAGATTCCCATGTTTAAGACCAAGAGACATGACCCCTTGGGGGCAACAAGTTGGGACCAACTAAGGGTCAACCGAGTTGGACCGGACCTCATCTCGGCCCACCCTGGTGGCAACTTTTTTGGGGATTGGATCTAGTCGGAGGCCCAATCTAATCCATTGAGTGTGGATCGAGTAACTCGAGTTGCCCGACCTGGTCGTATAACCCGAACCCGCAACTAGGCCAGGAATCGATTGCATCATAAACTCACCCGTACAATTAGTGCTTTTTTTTTTTGATAAAGTACAATTAGTGCTTGTGCTACACTAGATTCCCGGTTGAAGAAGACTTTTTCCAAGCCCACACGCCATCCAAAGCCCAAAAACAACCTATAAATTACAGTGTCAGTAATAAAACATGTACGCATTTATTACCCAATACATCAAACTCGGACATTGACTAATTTAAGCGCCGAAGTATTTCTTGCAAGTCCACCTCGATCCATACTGACCAATTAACCCACGTTCGAGCCAACGCCGTACCCCACTTACCTGAGTTCGACCTCGAACAAATACTCATCTCCTTTTTGAGTTTTTTGTTTTTGTTTTTTTTTTTTCCAGTTTGGTTTTGAGATTGAATAATTAGGTACAATCCATTATCAATGTTACTAACTACACGTTTCATGAGTTTCTTCCTTCTATTACTATCTAACTGTAGATAATCCTAATACGTATTATCAGCACTATGAGACTTGGGAAATTAAAGATTTAATTATTTGAGGATAGGATAGGAACGTATATGAATGGGATGGATTTAATTACTTGAGGATAAGAAAGGAACGTCCATGTAACCATTGAAGTTGGACCTGGACAAACTTCTTAATTCTAATGAAGCATTCGACATGCAACAACACAGGAGATCGTCTTTGATGTAACCCCTAAAAATAAAGAAGGTCCTTTTGGCGCCTACCAATGGATATATGGTTAGACAAAGCATATATGAATTGAATATTTGATATTTTCAATCGACCTGAATCATTAATGACAGTCCCACTAAAGTTAATAAGAAAAATCGCTTACTTTAAATTAATCAAAATTCAAACAATAAGATGAACCGGCATCTTGTGAGACTGCTTCCAATTAACACCCATTTGCTAGCCATTTTAATTTGGTCATTTTCATAGCGTTAGGAAAATAATTAATAAGAATGGGTAACTCTAACTCAAAATAATTAATTGTGCACCAAAAAAGAAACTCAAAATAATTAATTTGCTAGCGATTTTAGTCATGCATGTTCACTTCAAGGTTCTAACTCCTAACTGTTTCATAATTAAACGGCTCCGAATCCACAGCCACCAAAGGGGAGTGGGGGATGCATGATTTCTATGGATTTAAAAAAGAGAGGATTTAAAATTAATTAATATGAAAGGGTTTAATAAGTAGTGGAAATTTTAAAATTACTACTCTGGCCCTCCGAACTCAAATATAATTATATACAAAAAAATTTACACATAATGAACCAAAATTAAAGTAAATCTCAATTATATATATAATTTCACTTTTTTAATGAGATCACCTCAAAATATCCTTTATTTAATTTAAATTTTTTTTCAATGTTTTTATTTAATAAATCATATATAAAGAGTATTTTTACTTGAAACAAGTTTTAATAAAGTTAAAGTATTTTATGAAGGACAACTTAAAAAATATAATTTATTTATTAAAAGATAATGAAAAAATTAAATAAAATTAACTAAGAATTTAATTTTGTTACTTATATTCATGTTTGGATAAAGTATTATATAGGTAGCCAGATTCTATAAAATATCACATAATAAATAGATTAGTTGGTAGCTGTTAATTTTAATTATTGATCTTGAGTTCGAGTTCTTAAATTAAAACGGTATTAAATCCAATTCACCATCAATAAATACCCGGGACCCCACCTAATAAAAAAAATTAGCAGTAGAATAATGGCACTTGAGTAATGAGTACTCACAATTTGAATTCCATTATTTGAAAATTATGTTGCGGACGAATTGAAATATAATAAAAAAACTAATAAAACAAATTTTTACTTATTTTTTTTTTTGTCGAAACTTATTGTTTTGTAGTACAAAAATATGACCATGATGGGCTTGTTAGTCCGTTCCTAGTTTCTTTCTTTTTGTTGGCCTTAGACCCGTTTTCATAAGCCGAATGACAAATTAAAAAGAAGGATTTCGACCCAAAAAAAAAAATTAAAAAGAATGATTATGAATTTTAATATTTTTATATTAACTCTAAAAGTGACAGTATTATACCAAATACACATATACACATAGATGGGGGATCCAGTTTTGCTTTTTTTGTGTATGGGATTCATTTACTCTAATTATTGTACAGTAATTCATTTTTAAAATTTATTTTATTTAACAATTTTTTTATATTTAATTTTATCAATTCAACTTCTGTTTTTTTATACCATTCAACCATAGCTTTAAAACTTTTTATTAAATAGATCAAGACTATACATTCTTAAAGTGTAAGGTTATTTGCTTTATAAGTACCCTGCCCCTAATCAAATATTTATATAACACATATATACTTAATACAATGTTTTTAAAACCAGATTGATAATTGAATCAGTGAAAATACTGATTCACGGTTCAGTGGTTCAACCGTGTTCGAACTGGTCTCAATTAAATATAATTTTTAATATTATATATTATTTTTAAATAATAAAATAAGATAAAATCATAAGAAGTCAATATATATATATAAGATTGTAAATTAATATAAAAAATCTTATTATATGTATTGTATCATAAAAAATTCATAATAATTGACTAAATAATAAATATTTGTGTGTAATCCTTGAAAAATTATTTTTGTTTATCTCAAAAATATTTTAGATTAAATAAAAAATAAAAAATAGAAAAAAACTAAAAAATTTGAAACTGGCCAGTTCAACCGATTTTCTGGCACCGATTTTTTTACCCGGTTTCACCCGTTCTTGATTGGTTTTTGACTGATTCTCATTGGTTCTGAAACCAGCCGAATTTTTAGGTTGTATGGATAGAACACCACACCTTTTCTTGGTCGGATCGGTTGAACCGGCCGGGTCCGGTTTTGGTAACCATGCTTAATTATACGATTGGTTATATGCATCTATATACCCACGGAGGAGGCGCAGCCCATGTTCACCACTTCTCTTTCCGTTATACGCTCCTCTCTCAACTTTTTTGTCTTGACTTCGATATTAATCACTTTACATCCTTATTGTTTATTTCTATATATTTTTCCACACCTGTATTCATTACTACGCTATAAGTGAACGTTAAAAGCTTATCAAGGGTTAGGTTGAGGGTTGGTCCAAGCTATAAGTCTCTATACCCTACTGAATTTTGATTGGTGCATATTTTCATGCTTGTTGAAGCTAGAGTGTATAGTTGGTAGGTTGTAATTTGTTGAAATATATAGGATCTTCGAATCTTGAAATAAAATTAAAGAAGTCAATGTCTCTTCTAGCTGAAAATTATTTCATAAAAATGATTAGATCAGGTAAATCTTCATATAGCTTTTGGGACAGGAGTCCCCATAATCATTTTGCTTCGCGCGAACTGGTATATTATCAAAAGTACTAATCAAAATCGGAACTTAATTATCATTTACTTCTACAGAAAATTATTATTTAAACATCTTAATTAAATATTTTCCTTTGTTTCTCGTGGTTTATTCATTTGACCTAGCTGCTTAGTAGAAGACTTGTTGTAACTACAGACATTAGAGTTGTTGTTTGGTGAGATTACATCTGATATGTCCCTAGACTTGGATGTCTTGATAGGACTTTGGTTACCCAATTGGGTTAAGGTCCAACGGTGTTCTTTAAAGTTATTTTTTTATTCTTGAGTATTTTCATGCAAGGATAATTTTACTCGAAACTTAATTAGTGCTCATCACCTTTTCTTAAGGGTGTATTTAGTGGAGATCAAACTTGAAAACTCTTTATATGATCTTAAACTTACCAATTGAGCTAGGACTCTTGGTTTACTACTATAGTTATTAGCTAGTATTATAGACACCTATTAATATATATCATCCTCTCCTTTAGTTAGTTTTAAATATATAGTTAATTAATATAGGGTTAAATTAATTAAATTTTACAAAACAAATATGATTTATATGTAGTATGTTTAATTGCACTTTTAATTTCTTTAATTTGGACTTTATTTAATTTTGGTCCTCGATTCTTTTGGTTACTTAAGTCTCTTTATTTTTAAAATTAGACAATTTTGATTCCCTTGTCAATTTTCTTATATATAATATTCTCAACTTTGTATCCTCTATTCAAATTCTTAGGTATAACGATTTGGGGTATAAAATATTTTTAAACATTTAAAAATTAGAATTTAGTAGTGAATTTTTAAAAAAAATTGAAAGAATTTTACAGGATATGAAGTTAGGTTTGAGAATGGAAAAATTTGAAACTCTTTTTTATTTTGGGTGAAATTTAACATTTAAATTTGTGAGTTTTGAATGAAAAAGAAGGTTTAATTAAATTAACAAGTTAATTGATTAAATTTGTGAAAAAAATGAATATAAAATAAGTATTTAAGAGATTTAAGTAAAAAAAATTAAAAAATGAGGGACTTAATTATAACTATTAAAAAGTTGAGGAATTACATTTTTTAAAAGAATTATTAATTAGTAAATTAAAATTACACATTAATTATAATAGGGTAACTAAAAGTGGAAGTCAACTTTTATGGTATAAATTTCAGATTCAAAACACATATATCTTTCGTATTTTTCTCTTTAATTGAAAAGTAACATTTTAATTAAAAAACATAGAGAAAGAGACAATGTTAATTAAAATAGGTGATTTGATTCCATAAATTGTACTAAGTGATAAAGGTTACATTTTGATATGTGCCGACAGAAGAAGATAAAAAAGGGAACGAAATCTCAAAGCAAAATACAGAAACGCAAGTTTGGAAAGTCCATATTAGACAAACCATTTAATGTAAGGTGTGATCTCCACCTCTCTGACACAGACATTTGTTTTCTTTTTCTTTGGGGAGTTTAATTATACATATAGAAATATATATTATTTTTTAGGATTAAAACGAAAAAAATAATAGAGAACTTGTAAAAAGGCCTCTTAATGGCCTTATCCCTTGCAAAAGTTGCTTAACATGTTACAAGTCATGCAACATACGTAGTTTAGAAACCAGCAGAAGTACTCTACATGCATGTTAAGATTAAACAATTAATTGATTGGGTCAGTTGATAATTGATTGCATCATATAAAATCGATGAGTTTCATTTTTATAACAATATATATTAAAACAAAAAAAGGGTTTCTTGATCAAGTCTTCGTGATCGAATATACATTCTAACAATTTAGTATATGGTATATATGTTAAAGTTATTTTTTATTTACGACTTATATATACTTACGTATATAATACAAAGTTTCTTTCTCTCACACATATTTTCATGTATAATTGTATATATAACTGTATAAATGGTTATATCTACATGCTCAAGATTTTTTCAATTCCATTTTTATAATTTTTATATTAGTTTTGATATATATATATATATATATATATATATATATATATAATCTGTTATACACCCTTTTATTAGTGGTTATATATAATATTGAAGTGAATATAAAATTATTGAAGTTGTTTTTTTCGTAGGGATCTTGACAAATCAGATATGAAAAGAATATGAGGATAGCCCACTTCTTTAATTTTTCTTTCTTTTTTCCAGTACTGGAGTTGGATTAAGATGTAAAGTTTGGCTTGGCTCCACAACTCATATTTATATCAAGCGGAATGACATTTTTAGCCATCTGTTTGGAAATATTCTGTTTATAAACTCTTTGAATCTATTTTCGAGTAATTTGAAGGCTTGTAATTAATACAATTAAGTATATGCATGTAATAAATTGATTCAGTAACCATCCCAATTTACTTGATTTTTACACTTTGTTTGGTTGTAGGGTAGAAATAGAGAAAAGAGAAATAGAGAAGAGAGAAGTAGTTAGGAAAGAGAGAAATTAATAGAGAAGAGATAGAGATGATTTATAGGTTATTTGGTAAGAGAGAAATATGTGAGAAATAAAAGAGAAATGTGATTTTGAGGTGTTTGATTTGATTGAAGAGATAGGAGAGAAATGATATAATAAAATAATTTTCAGTTTCTTCCCACAAAAAATAAGGTTAGAAATCGATTATTAATTTCAATAATCGATTATTTGATTATTTTTTTTAAAAAAAATATAGGTAATCTATTACCTATAGAAATCGATTACTATGAAGTCAGATAGCAAGTTCTCCGCTACCTCTCTTCTATTTTGGAGAGAAGTCTAAAAAGAGTGGGGCCCACCACTTTTACCAAGTTCTCCTCTATTTCTATGATAAACCAAACAGGGTAACTCTCTTAAATCCACTCTACTTCTATCCTCACCCCCTATTTCTCTTCCACCTCCACACAACCAAACATAGCATTAATGTTATGACACGGGAGTTAAGGAATATAATTAAGATTTATAAAAATTATAAACTACTCCATCCGGTCCCTTTTATAAGGCACCATTTAGAAGATATTGACGGTCCCTTTTATAAGACACCTGATAATCTCTATGAAACATTTATTTTTTTTCTTGATTTACCCTTATTAAATTCTTCCATCATTATTTTGCCAATTGTTCATTAACGAGGTATTATAAATATTGTTACATAGGTGACCACGAGAGAGTTAAACCTTTGTACTTTTCCATATACATTTGTGTGTTCCAATACAATTGATAGTTGAAATTAGTACTATATTTAGTGCAGAATTTAATCTCAATTATTTAGAGAGAGAATATACTAATAATATTAAATATGGGTAAAAATGAAATGTTGTATTATTTTTTTATGAAACCAATAAAATTAACCACTTAAACTACTTTTCATGGTCTGTATAATTCGGTTAGAGGTGTCTTGTAAAAATGACCGGAGGGAGTAATTTACTACTACTTTATACCTCTTATCTCTCATATTAAAAAACATCATGCAAGAAATACACAATAATTAATTGGTAAGGGTGGAATTAGAAATAATAGTCATTTAATGGTGTATTGATATTAGAAAACGACAAGTAAATTGGAATAATTTTTTTTTGCTAAAATGTCAAGTGCCGGGAGTAATTAAACGAAACTGGAACTAAGAAATCGGTTAATTATAAATAAAATATTAATTAATTAACTTGGCATATAATTAACAGGGTTGTGCTCACTAAATTGAAGTTTTTTTTTTTTTAAAGAAAGATGGCCAAAAATGTCTTTATCCCTATTTAAAACCATCGAACTGACATTAACCCCACCGAACTAAACTTTGTCCCGCGTATAAATCTATGGTTTCACATTACTATTTAATATATCAACTCCCTCATCGTTATTTGTATGGAATCTTTACCAAATGTCCACTAATTCACACACACATGTCCCATAATTCAGATTTGCTTTTGCCTCTTACTACTAATTAACGCACCCCGTGACGCCAATATATATAGAGAGAGTTAATATTATCACCACCCTTAATTTGCCTACAAAGAGAGAAAGAAAGAGAGAGAGAAACACAATCAATCAAAATTGAAGAATCCAAAGAGAAAAAAAAAAAAAAGTGGAAAAAAGGAATCTGAAGCACCAATCAATAGATATGGGAAACGCCTTAGGAGGGAGTAAGAAAGCAAAGGTGATGAAAATAGATGGTGAAACCTTCAAGCTAAAGACTCCTGCTAGAGCAAACGACGTCGTAAAGGACTATCCAGGTCACGTTCTTCTCGACTCTCAATCGGTTAAGCATTTCGGGCTTCGAGCTAAGCCATTGGAACCGCAGGAAGAGCTTAAGCCCAAGAAAATCTATTTCTTGGTGGAGTTACCCAAAGTTAAGCCCGAACCACTACCCAGAAGGGTGCGATCCAGTGGTATCCGCGGCATGAACGCTAAGGATAGGCTCGATTTCTTGATGCTATCGAAACGCGCCGTTTCGGACCTCACCATGGTGAAGAAGCCTCCGTCCGCGGATGGGCTCGGCCCAGATGGTGGTGGGCCCACGAGGATCAAAATGAGGGTCCCTAAGGCCCAGTTGGAAAGGTTGATGGAGGAGAGTCACGACGGAAACGAGGTGGCGGAGAAGATCATAAGTTTGTATGTGGGGAAGAATGCCGCCGTGGACGGTGACGGAGCAGCTGAAGCCAAAAAAGAGCTTCACAGTCACAAGCCAGGAAGGGTATGTGTTTATTTTATTAATTTTTCATGTTGTCAATTACATTCCCCAATCTTTGAAAATTTGTTAGATGTTGGTCATCTTCTTTGGCTGTTTCGCTTCTAACTCTAAGCATTAAACTTAAGCAAATTGCTTGATACCGACGGGCGCACAAAGTTTTTTTTGTTGTGTAGAGACGGTCCTTTTCTTCTTTGCGGATTTTATAAGTGTTTATATTTTGGATTTAATATTTGATAAAAGAATATATTATGGATTTAATATATATATATATATAGAAAAAGAAAAAAAAAATTATACGGTAATTTAGTGATATGTATTATTTATTGAATTTAATAATATATATGATTTCATATTCATTACATAAAAAATATTTTTACACTAAATTTTTTAATATAAAACTTTTTAACACCGTAAATGTGTCTATCTAATAAATATAATTATAAATCCTTATGCTTTTAGTTTTAGTTACTGAATAGAAAAAATATTGAATATTTTTTATATTTTCAATATGTTAATTATTAAATGCACTCACTTTTCTGAATAAACAAAATATATTTACTTTTCTAACAATCCTCCTAATTATTTTTATTTTAAGTGTTTATTTATTATTTTGTTATTTAATTATGATGTTAAAATACTATCGTGGATCCTTTTAAATAGTTCAAATATAATTTTAGAACAAAAATATTTCTATTCATTTCTCATTTTAAAACTTAAAAAATATTAATTATTATTTTATTAATTATATCATTTATTTTAAATTAATTAATTAATAAGAGAGAGATTCATTAAGATATAACATATTAAATAGATGAAGACCATGGGTGATTGGTTCATGTCATAGATATTTAGTTCTTCTTAAACAATATCTTACATTCAAGTCTTGTGATGACAGAAAAACCCTTAGTAAAGTCATTTTGTTTGAATCTTGTGTAGATAGCTTAGACTATACTGATACTTTTTTATTTTAATAAGCAAAAGTATTGTATTTTTGAATTTGACTCTTTAAAAGTAAAGATGCCGTTAAAGAGAAAGTTATAATCATTCATTAGCAAATTGATGATTGGAGTTATGATAAAATATATACATATGTGTAATAAATTATAAATTTTTCTCTTGATTTCTCTTAGGCACAAATTTTTCTCTTCAGGGTGATTTTATGCTTTACAGAATCTCATTTTCTAGTATAGGTCCTCAAACTTAGACTTGAGATACAATAAAGTCATTTTTACCATTGTCTATATATTGCTTTAAGTAGCTAGGAAGAGTTTATTTTCCCCGGTTTAACTCAAAATAATTAACGTTTAATGTGACTTTTGAATATCGAAAATCTTAAGCCAAAAAAAATTTCAATAAAGTCATTTTACGTTGACCACCTAATTAAAGATGATATAAAATAAGAAACTTGAAAAAATCAAATTTGAATGTCAAGTTTTTTTTTCATTTTCTTATTTGAGAATCAAAAGACAGGCAACTCTTATATATTTTTATATATTAAAAAAAGGAGATCAATATTATGAACGAAAGTATTACTGTGGGTCAAATTATTTATGTACTTACTTAATGATATGGGTTGCAATCAACCTTAGCTTGCTGATGTCAAGGATAAAGTTTGGAAAATAAAATTATATTGCAAGATTTTAATTCGGATGCCAGAATTAATCTCTTTTTTTATCACGATTATGTTTGGCTTGATGAGCCTCCTTTACATATTTTTCATCTTTTGGAGAATGATGTATCTAACTTTTTTTATTAATAGATATCATTTTCGAGTCAAATAAGAAAAATTGCTGGGATGAATATTTTCTTCCTGTCTAGAGTTTTTCACGTTGTTTATGAGGTTTCTTCTTAAGCTATCTATCATGGCAACACGTCTCGCCGTATTCTTAGTTCTCTCATCATTCATTTTTGGACCAGATCCATGCATGGACCATGAAACATGCATCATATTATAAAGTTGAAGTCAAACGTCATGAGAATGAGATTGCTTCAAAATTCGGTGCTTAATTTCTTTTCATTACATATTTTTGAAAAGTTGAATTATAGTTAAAGACTACATTAAAATGTTTTATTTTAGTTATCTTTGGAATAATTGCTTCTCACAACAGAATAAGTACGATTTTTGTAAATAATGACATGTTTATTATAATTATTTCTATTTAATTTTTGAAATAATTACTTTTTTACTAAAAAAGATTATTCAAATAATAATTTTGAAAGAAAAAAGGCATATACATACGAAATTAAAATGCCAATTGTGTTCTATTTTTCAATTCTGGAATCTTGAACATTTGGTAGTGTCCAAATTAAACGAAGTATATAATATGCTTTGATTTTATAATATTTCGCAAGCCTCTTGTCTCCTTGTCTGCCACAGTGCACGAGGGTAGCAGTTACTAATTTTATCAAACGTCAAATTTGTCTGTGTGTACTGGAAGCAACTATTAAGAGAAATGTAGCATAAGCGCTCAATATAGTATACCTAGTGTCCTAGTTTATTAGTTGTGGCACCTATGAAAACGTGTTATTGGAGATTTGACAAAAAACGAGTGTAGAACATTTCAATGTCGGTTTTATTAGTTTATTATATTTAATTTGTAGTTTCCTAGATAGCTAGTAATTCGTTTCAATAATTCCGTGCAAAGGTTCATTCAAATTGCACAATATTGTATCTCAATTCACAAAAATGCTTATATATATTGATTATCTAATATGTTATTCATATTCTAATTTTCAGAAACGAGTGAGTTTCAACCCGGTGGAACAAGAAGAAATTCATGAAGTAGCTGCTCAATAGTGATCACTTGTCAATACTAGCAATCCATCCTTGTAGTTCAAGCCTTAGCAACGCAATCACTTGTGTGTTGTGTGCTTCTGAAGCAAGTTAATTTTGTGCTAAAATCTAGAGATTATATATTAATGTAGGCTTTTTTTTTTTTTCAAGTCTGACTCAATCTTTCTAGAGGTTATATATTGATGTAGGCTTTGGTTTTTTTTTTTTAAAGTCTGGCTCAATCTTTCTAAAATTATCGTCTGATCTCAAAAACAACTATTTTATAGTAAGATACCTAAGTAGGTTATAAATTTATGTAAGCTTGAGGATTTAAATAGGACAATTAATTCATTACATTACTACAAAAAATAATCAATGTAACAATAATAATAACGTTATAAAAAATTTGTAATATTAGAACCTCGATTTTAACTAAGGAGTTGTTTTTTACACACACCCTCCTTTTAAAAATAAATATTTTTAAAAGTAATCCTTCTCTCTAACCTAAATCTCTCTTATCCTTCTCTTACTCCTTACCACCTCATCCTCTCCTCTTCCTTCGCCTTTACTTTTTATGCTTGTTTCTGGAAACCCATAAGAGTGAAGGAAGGAGGGGTTGAAGTGATAGTTGACCGTGGAAAGGGTGATTAATGGTGGAATGGAGGGATTGGAGAGAGTGGTGTGAGAGATTTATGTTAGAAAGAAGGGGTAATTTTAGAAAATGAAGTTTTTAAAAAAAAAGGGAAGGGGTGCCAAAAGCAATTCCCCAATTTCTGACTCATGTCACATTTGTCATATCATTCTCATATATTATTAAACTCAACACATGATGTGAGAACACATCATTAAATGTCTGTATAAATTTTTTTAACACTAACAATGATTAAACTCTTTCATTCTAAGGACTAATATGTCATATAACTGGTGTGCTCCCAAGAGAGGTATATAAAGCATTTTCCTTCTAGAAATGTGAAATTTCTCCTCGAAGGATAAGTGTCTTGCATGTATCCAAAATATACTACGGGGATAAAACTTTCGTTAAGAATAAGATTGAGACATTTAGCAAGGAGAAATTCTTGCTTATGACAGACACTCAAATAAACCATTTACATGTGCTAAGATATTTTTCAGAGATAAGTGCCTTTCTAATATAATCCCCATAGCCTTGCACATGTTCACAGTTAATTAAAGTGCCTATAATAGGCAGAGCCTACCTAAGAATCTCTTGCAAAGTAATATATATAACGCCATATAGCAGAAGAAACATTATTATACTAAACTGTATTAATATCAAGAGTAAATTATTTCAAACTTCAAATATGCAATAACAAGTTAGCCAACCTCATTTTTAGCTTGATATGATCGAGTGCCAGATCAATGTTCTGATGCAATCACTCACTGGCATAACCCCTTGTCACAAAGTTCAAGCAAATGCTTATTTAGACATCTTACAGTCAAACTTATTTCTAATGGCCTCCCAGAAAGCAGGAATAGAGATGTCATCAGGTACTTCCTTAAAGGATGGAAGATAGTTTACATCCACAATTACATGATCACAAGTTCCTTCCTGAATCACAACATCAAAACCAAACACAGTGAGATGAAGCCTTCTCCTAAGCCAGTTTGCAGCATCTGTAACCAGCTTAAGGTCAATAGACTCATTACTGTCTCCAGAATCCTTGATGCTGTCTGCAGTGGGTAGAGATTTTAAGCTATCAAACTCAAGAGGTTTGAAGTCATCACCATTGGATAATTTCATCAAAATATCAGCATTTGGTATTGACTTCTTGACAGTATAGAAAACTTTTTCACCCAAGACATAAAACTTGTATAAAGTGGATGAATGATCCACGTATTCCTGAATAACAGCTGGAAGAGGAACACTTAAATTCTTAAAATCATCAACTCTGAAAACAATTGCCATCTTATGAGCATCACTGACACCACAAGCAACTTTGGGTTTCACTATACATGGAAGAGACAATCTAGCTTCAGCTAATCCAGTCGCAAAATTAAATTCGTCAAAATTATCAACCTTAAGAAAATGCGGCCCTCTGATTAAATAGCTGCGTTCAGTATTTAGTTCTACCAAGCCAAGTAGAACTTGTTGAATTTCTAGCCGATCCAATAAAGGATAAATGTTACTCAGTGGGTCAATCACACAGCAATCCTGGTGTTGATCCAAATATCTTTGCAGTTCTTGCATGTTCTGTGTGAAGGTAAGTTTATTCTCTTCAATAGATAATATTTCATCAGTGGCTTTATGGAGTACTATGTCAACATCCTTTAATTGAGATGATAAAGGCAGCTTGGATGTAAGAGGCACAAACATCAAGCCATTTTGTGTAGGACACAACGGGAATGCACCCCTCTTTGCAAAATCTTCCACACGAGAAGGCTTCATTACATAACCCACAGTCACAGCATTGATTCCAATTGACCTTTTATTTAAGTTGCATATGGTTAATGGCAACTCTTCCAAATTTTCAATCTGAAGCATATTTGGAGTGTCACATGAACTTTCCCCGCCAACATTCAGAACAACAATAAGCCATTCATAGCTGCTTAGTTTAGGTAAGAACTCTGCCTTGTTAGAAACAAGATAAACAATAGTGCCATCATCGGTATTAATCCATCCAGGCATAACCTCACTTCCAGGATCATTTAAGATAAAGCAATCAAGTGAGTATAAACTAGCAATTCTTTTCAGAATACCCACCTTGTCATCAGAAAGGCCCACACCATAAGCAATTCCCATATGGGTTCTGGACAGGAAGAGTGTTCGGATGAGAGACTCAGCTCCTTCCCGTAGTGAAGATACGTTTTTATCATCATCACATTCAGCCAAGAGTACTGATTCATCCAATATCACCCCCCTCACTACACCCATCTGAGAATGGATGCACCACTACAAAAAAGTACAGTAATTATTACAATTTACAACTTTTTTCAAGTAAAAAATTTGGAAAATTTAACAATGTGACTAAGTTATCATAAAAAATATTAACACACAATATATAGATATATGCAAATTTTATAATCAATTTATTGAATTAGGTTGATGATGATCAACTATCAAACCACCACAAATATTCAGGAAGAAAGAAATCCAGAATACTTGATCTGTCCAACTTACATATTTTAAATAACCAACTGTCTTTGCATGTAATTTAGGCCTGTGCATGGTGAAAAAACCAAACCATATCCAAATGTAAACCAGTTATTTCGATAAGTTTTTCAAAGCTGAACCAGATTTATTGTCCAAACCAGTTTGGTTTTTAACCGAACTGTTTCTAAACTGATTTTGTACCGGTTTAAGGATAAAACCCGTTTTTCAAAACCCGTTTTATCCCCAAACCAGTTCTGAACCAGTTTATGGATAAAACCGGTTTTAGACCATTTCAAAACAAGTTTTAGAATTGGGTTTTGTTAAAATTGGTTTGAAAACCGGTTTTGAAACCATAACCAGTTTTAAATCCAGTTGTTGAACAAAATCTAGTTTTGAACTGGTTTATTACAATCTATTTTGATCTGTTCAAAATGTCATTAAACTGTGTTCAAACTTCAAAGTGTCCCAATCAGATATATGCATTCACACCAGGTAGGGAATCAAGCAAACAATATGATTGGTGATAGAAATAATAGAAAATGTGAAAACGATGCTAATGAAATCAGAACAATCCAATCAGCCATCAAACCAGCAGAATGAACAAAGATGCACCAAATGAACCAGTACTAATCCAAGCAGTAACTGTCTTTTGTGAGAAATAAACTGATTGCATATAGAAATTTCAGTGAAAACTGAAAACATATATGAAATAATAACAGAATCTGCAATTACACTAAGAGCATGTGACTAAGTTCAATTACACAACTACTTAGAGACATCTAGCTGATACAAACAGTAAGATGAAACAGTATAACACAATTATTAATACAATGGTGAATAGGTGAACAGGTGTTTTAATAAAATATCACACAAATCCTCACACTCCCTTGAATAAAACAATCACATTTAAGTTGTGGAAGAATAACCAAAGGTAACACAACAGATAACAAGAGAAATAAGTACAAGAAATATAATCACTGAAGATTGACTCCGTTGAGTTTTACATTATCTCAGGCTGCCATCAAGCTTCACTTACTTTCATGATCAAAGATTTAATTAAGGTCTTTTTCTTTAACTAAAAAGATGTGTTTTTAGTATTACCATTGGAACTAGAACATAAATCAGCCTCAAAATACCATTGCCAACTCTATAACACACATAACCCGTTCACCCATTTCTAATGATTAGTGATGGACTCCTGAGTCCTGACCATACAAATCTACTGAACAACCCCTAAAACATTCAGAAAACAAGAAACCATACCAAGATGAAACTCTTAGACTAAAATATAGAATGAAGAGCAAGGTTTACAAGAAAAGCAAGGTTTACAGGTAACAACAAAGAAACTGAAATATAGAATGAAGAGCAACCAATATGGACTAAACCTGAACAACTAGGCAGAGCAAGGTTTACAAGTAACAACAAAGAAACTGAAATATAACCAGATGGCTCCAAAATGTTAATATCCAAGAATTTCTAGCGAGGGATAACATTATAATTAAAGAATAAATTAAAAATTCGAAGGCCTTCAAACACACTTATGACATAAAAATTAGAGACAAACAAACAGTCAAGAGTAGATGCAAAGTTCAACCAAATCAAATAGATGAGCTACTAATTAATCAGAAACACAAACAGACAAGGGTAGAAATATACATGCAACAACAAAGTGCTTAAACAGAAATTGATGCCTAGGGATAGTTCACATAATGATCCATTCCAATGAAAACCAGATTAACGAATCTATAAAAATACAATGAAGATTCTCCATGCAGTAATACACACACTGAAGTAACTATTGACCTTTCTTAACACATAAGCACTGCTCTTCATAGCATTAGCAATGATAAAGGACTTTTGCAACTAGCCATAAAAAAATTTAGAATAATCAGTTTGATGAATAAAACAGAGAATCAAAACATCTTTGAAAAATAAAAATAAAACAAGCACATTTAAATAAAGTATTTATGAAAAAATATGTCAAAAAAAAAAAACTTAAAGCATGCAGAATTTAAATAAATGGTGAAAACTCAGTACTCAGTACATGTTAGGGTAAAATCAAGGTGATCTATGTATCAGTGTGTACAACAAAAAAGAATACACCCACTCAACATCAAAAATAAAATGCTATCAAAATGCATGTATCTAGAAAAAACAGCCATCCCAACTTAGCAAAATAGTAGGTGTTAAAATGCATCCATCTAACAAAAGAGAACTAAACCTACTTCCTAGTCACAGAGTCACACACTTCCAACAAAGAGCAGTTAATTTTCACAGCAAACAAAAACCATTGTAAATTACAAATCTGAAATATATTTAAGCATAAATATAGACATAAACAACACAACAATAAACTTACATCAGTGCAGACTGCTAGTATTTATCTATATACCAGGTCATAATGATGCCAACCTAACTAAAAGCCCTCTAATTTAAATAAAAGTCAGTGCTAATTGAGTTTTTTATGTTTTGGGTGAATAGTGCTAATTGAGTTAAAACTTGAGAATTAAAATTAAGTCAGAGAGCTATCTGCATTCCACACGGATGTCCCCAGAAAGCATGGGCACAACAATCATTGTCCCCAGAAAATAAAATTCAGATAACATGATAATAATGTACCCACAAACCACAACAGCTAACTAATAACTATCCAATTGGCAAAGAGAGAGTATAGTAATGAATGAGAAGGGGAAGGTCTGAACCTTGTTCAAAGCAACAGGGACTACTTTGGAGCCTTGAGTTGTCAAACAGGCCCACCCTACCTAATTTGACCCTAGCCCACATGGATCAGGGTCAAAAAGGCCCACAGGGCCAAAAGGCCCCAAAAGCCCTGTGGACCAGAACCGGCCTATGGGCCTAAATTTTAGAAAAAAAATTACCTTTTTTAAACAAACTACATAGACCCACAAAACGGGCTGGCCCACTCTAAGGGCTGCCTCACCACTCCAAATATATCTATTATTTTTATAAATTCAATCCAAAAAATTAACATTTTGATAAATTATAGACTACTTAATTTAAATTAACAAACGACATTCAGACTTTAAATAGTCATTCATACCTATCCTGTTCATAAACAAAGTCACTAACCCATTTCATCAACACTTAGTCCCATTTCCAACATTCACATTCCAAGCATAACAGATTCACTAACCAAATAAGCTCTAGAGTACAGCATGCTATTTTGCATCTGGGTCATCATGTTTAAAGCAACAGTTAGCAATTCCAATAAAAGGGTTTCAACAATGAAACTGTGAATGCAACAATTTCAGAATATCAATAGCTTAAGGTATAAAATAACAGTGTGGCTATGAGCATTACTGTCACATGAAACAAAATTAAAAAAATTAAGGTATATAATAACAATAATATATGATTTTAGTCTGCTGCCAGCTGATATAGCATTTATTTAATTCTAATACATGATAAAGAAGTAATATATGTGACACTTTAGTCTTACTAAAGCTCTACTAAAAAAATATTAGAGAATCAACTCTTACAATTAAAAATTAAAGGGGCTTCTATACATTTTATGATTTTACCCCCTCTTAAGCCTAAATTATGTAAGTATTGCCACTAACTGTAAGTATACAGTATAAGAGAAGTCTTAAGTAAGTGTCCAGTGTCTAAAACGCCAAAGTAGAAGACAAAATATGAAATTAAAGTCCCCTGCATATAAATGCTGACCGGTAGAAGACAAAACCAAGGGGTAGCATCACCAAATAAAAAAAAAGAACAGAAAGCACCTAACTTGTAATCTCACAAGTCAATAGCAGCTATGCAGCAAAGTAGCACAACATAATACATCATGCAGAAAGTGGACTGAGATACCCAAGACTCAGAACTGATATTGCAGAACCAGAAAAAAAACTACAGCCAATGAACATTACTCTCCACATTTAAATAGACTTGCAAAGCCAAATTTGTCCACCACAAAGCAGTACCCAACACCAAACCAAAACAACAATGACTCTCCATCACAGCAATAAACACCTATCAGAATTGAAACTGCAGATGAAAAATTGTTGATGAAGAGCAGATTAAAACCATATTTAGATGAATCACAAAAGAACATTGATAATAAAAAAGGTACAGCATCACAGAAGAATCACAAGACAGCGGGAAGATGTCCATGTTTTTAAAACAAAATTAACAAACAATAGTTTAATTAATCATGCAAAGCACTCATTTTAGTCAGAAAAGTGAAGAGACAAAAAAAATACCAAATAAGGCCCTTCCAAGTAGTTGTAAACAGCAACAATACAGAACAAAGAAGAATTATTTTTGCTTCACTCCCAGTCAGAACTAATCTGCCTTGAACCTCCTTCAGCTGAAATCTGATCTTCTCCACCTGAAGGTAGATTTATCAAAAAAAACTGAAATGTTAGCTATTCTTGCCTATAAACAGTAAAACTGAAATGTATTCTTGCCTATAATTTCAGCAGTAAAAATACAGAAATGTATTTATATTCTTGCCTATAACTATATCTTATTTATATAAATAATGTATCAATGTGTTCCTATCAAAAGAGTCGAGAAAACTGGTTTGGTCAAGAGAAAAAAATTTACCAGACATTCTGTTTAACCTGCTCATTCTTCAAACCAATAGCATGAAATTGCAGAGTTGCTACCTAAGAAACTATTTATGAAACATTAAACCACTGTCCAGCCCAACCCACAAAATGTTTGATTCTATATTTTCCTAAGTTCAGAGAGTACATACATTTGACCTGCAACTTACGTATTAATGACACAAACGTAAGCCTATCTAATGATAACAGAACCCTATTACACATGCATACATAAAATTGACCTCAGATTTGATCAAACGGTAATCTCTAGCTACAAATACCCTGATCAAAGAAAAGAAAATAATAAAAAAACTTAAGCTTAAATAGGGAATTTTGTTTACTAACTTAAAAGAAATTCATTTTGTTTACCAACTCAATCATTCTTTTTTTATTTATTTAAAGGAGGGCCAAACCCGAAATTACAAGAGGGTTATACAATAAAATGAAACTCCTTTGGTATCCTGTCTAAGTAATTCATACACCAGCTGCGGAGGATTCGGGAGCAAGGTAAGGCCAAAATTAGCATTTGCTGCTGTACTAGCTAGGCAATCAGCAATACGGTTTGCTTCCCAAAAAAGAATGAGTGATGAGTATATGACCATGATCCTTAACCAGCTTCCTGATAGAATCCACAAGTGGATAACAAGGATGATTCTTGGAACAGCCTCTATTACTGAAATTAACAGCTAGTAAAGAATCTAATTCAATTCAGACATACTCCATATTTTTGTCAATTGCAATTGTAATGGCTGTGTAAATTCTCCAGAGTTCAGCCATGTTAACAGTTGGTGTGCCCAACCTATTTATAAAGCCTGTAATCCATTGCCCCATCCTTAATAGAAGCATCTACATTACATTTGATCCACCGATGCTGAGGTAACTCCCAACCCACCAGTCTCTGAGTATACATTCTGGTTCTTGTAAACTGTGTTATGGGTGATCAGGGATATCTGCACTGTTAAAAATCTCATCATTTCTATCTTGCCAAATAATCCACACAGTGATTGCAAAGACCTTGTCCCAAGTAATATGGTCCTTCCAAGGACTATGACCAGATAAATTATTAGTAAGCCAATATGATACATTTTGATTGAAGAAATTTGAATTGAAGGATGTAGCACCCAGGCTGTTCCATATTCTATCAGCTTTTTGACAGTCCCCCAGAGCATGCAAGGTAGATTAAGGATAAAGGTTATATCTAGTACAGGAATTTGATTCTGTGAGATGCCAACCAAAGGAAACAGCAGACTCTTTGGGGAAGGTTGTTTGATTGCCTACTCTTATTTCGAATTAACTTATAATCTATAAGATTGCCAACTTAAAAAGAAAAATTCAGGAAATGGGTAAAGATCAAGTTTCAATTTTTAAACAATAGATACAACTTTAAGCTAAAAATCTCACAGAATTTACGGCATACTGTCAAAGAAGGAATATGAAATCGACCAAAATGGAGGAAAGAAATGAACTTTGGAATATAGCACAGACTAGAAGAAGAAAAGCAATGTAAACTCACAAAATCCAAACATGCACGAAGAATTGGATGAACCAGGTAAAGAAGTACCTTACACCTTCTTTCTCTGATGTGAGAAACTTACCAATCCTAATTCGTGGCTTCAAAGTTGAAGAAAATGGATGATGGGTGTGAATCTTCAGATCAAAGTTTCAAACCTCACAATGTGAGCGTTTGGGGAAGATGATGAGGAAGGAAGAAGTGCAAAACATGAATGAACTTTTCAGAATATAAAAGGGAATTGGATTCATCCGCCACTGATTCCTCATTCTGCGCCTATAACATTAAGAAAAAAAGTGTAAAAGTATCATAATTGTATGAGTTTAATTATAGGATTTAATTATAATAGTTAGGGTGCTTTTGGTAAAATTAGTGGGTAAGCTCTTAACTTATAAGCTCCAAGCTAGTTTATAGTATTAGAAGTGTTTAGTAAAATTAACTGATAAATTAATAAACTAATTGGTAAATGTAAAATGACGTAAAGGGGCATAATTACGTAAATTTTATTATATAAATTTTATTTGTTTTCTAGAAAAAAAATATTATTATGTAATTATAATTTTATATTTTTAAAAAATAATTAAATTCTAATTAAACCTTTTAGTGATAAAATATTTAATTAAAAATTAAAATAAACAATGAATTGATAAAATAAATAGTATAATATAAAAATAATTTCATAAAATAGTGAAAAGAAAATAACAATTTAATTAATAGTAATTTTTTAAATTACTTATTATATAGGTAATAATAGGTAAAAAGAAATGTATTAAAATATAAGGGATAGTGATGAAAGAAAATTAAATAAGCTACAAGCTAGAAGCTAGGTGAAGTAGCTTGCAGCTTATAAACTAGAAGCTCCTAAAATAAGCTACTTTGAGGTACCTTACCAAACACTTTTGTGTTGGTCAAACTAGCTTATAAGCTAGTAGCTAGCTTATTGACCTTGTCAAACACACTCTTAGTGTAATGAAATTTTACACTATTATTACCACATTTGCATTACATAATTTTAGTTGAATGTGCATCACTTATTTTTAATCAATTAATTCTAGAATTAATTTTATTAAACTATAAATAAATCAAAAAATATCATATCATCCACATTATATTATTTAATAAATATAATACATTATATATTATTAAAAAATAATATAACTCATAATATATTATTAAATTTATTAAATAATATGATAATATATTATTAGAATGATTTTAGGATGGATCAAATAACTAATCAAGCCTACATTTAACTTATTATTAAAAATGAATAAATAGTTTTATTTTTTATTAAATTGTCCTTATATGAATATTTGAATTTAATTTTAGAGAAAATGTGAATTTATAATATAATTTTTGTTAGTTTTATTGAGTATCTATCAATTTAAAGTTGAAAGGAAGAAACCTTTACATTACACGGTAATATCGATTTGAGTTTTTATTCTTTTCAATCAATATTTCATGAAAGTATACATGACAACTAAACCTGAACCCACGAGTACCGATCCGCCCTGTCCCGCCCCGACTTTGACAGGGGAAACTCGTATTGACTGGATTTAAGTAAAACTCGACCCCGAAAAACGCCCCACCTTTAACAGGGACGGGTTTGCGGGTCCAAGTACCTGCCCTGCCACCGAACCCGCCCTGATATACTAATTAAATAATGGGTAAAATAATATTTTAGTCCCTATAAAATACCCGAGTTTTGATTTTCGTCCCTGGAAAAAATTTCTTTTTTATTTCATCCTTATAAAATATTTATGCTATGTTTTTAGTCCCTGATGTTGATTCTACTATTAATTGTGGATGTGTCGAATGCTCATAGTAGTCAACAATACTTCAGAAGTACCCTAACACATTATATAAGAGTGTTAGCTTCCTTAAACTCATTTTGAGAGTCAAATTTCATGGTCAATTTGAACTGAAATTCTTTGTACATTTCCTCCTTCATATATATCACAAATAGTATTTGAATGTGTTTAAGGAGGCTAACATTGTTGTATAATGTGCCAGGGTACAATACATATGATTATTAATTGTGATGGGCAGTCGACACATTCGTAATTAATAGTGGAATCAACAACAAGGACGAAAATCAAAACTCGGGTATTTTATAGGGACTATAATGTTATTTTACCCTTAAATAATTTTAGTTATACTAATAGTTAAATAATAAAGGTAAACTTATATATCTTCCTTTAAATATAATATAATTCTTAAGTTTCCTTTAAAGGTGAAATCCCCGTGGGTTTCCCAAAATCCAACAAGAAACGCGGGGATGAGATTGGATTTCATAATTTCATACTCGCTCTCTTTAAACTCAACCTCGCCTCCAACCTGCCCCGTTGCCATGCCTACATGAAAATAACTGTAAACCGGTTTAATATAAGTCATTAATATAATGAGTGTTGAATTTGATGATCAAGAACTTAAATTACTATATTTTTACATTATGGACCACGTAAATCATAATTTAACTAGACATTAAAAATTATTTGATTATGTGACAATATATAAATTATTTATATTATATAAAATTCACACATATTTATGATATTACTTAAATGATTGTATTCTATAAAATTGTAAAACATTTATGTTACGGTCTGGGCCAAAAGGCCCATAACTCGTGAGGTCCAACCCATTAGAGCAAGTCGAACCAAACCTACATGTAAGTCGGCTTGTTCCTGCATGTCGGCCCTTATCTTAACGGTAGCTACGTGTGGAGCACCGGAATCTTGCACCTCCCTCTAGGGGATAATATCTTATGGATTAAGACCCACGGCCCAAATCCCAAGATATTCTCCTATAAATACTGTAGACGTCAGATGTCAGGTACACATTAATTACAGATTGATTGTCTCATCTCGGATTTTCACTGACTTAAGCATCAGAGTGTCTTTGTAGGTCCACCCCACCACCGTTCAGACCCGACATCCAATATTCATCCCGTTCTGATCCGAGTTCGACATCCATCACCAGACCCGTGTTCGACATCCGTTACCGGACCGGTTTTCGACGTCCATACACGAACAATTTAGTAGTTATTAATACTAAACTTATTTTTAAGCACTTTATGTAGTTTAATAGAATGACCTTTAATTTGCATTTTATCTTTACTGTAACTTTTTTCTCTTTGTTTATTTTAGAATCTGTTTGGTGTGTGGGTTGTTTTTAAGAATCTGTTTGATATTGATCAGCATACACATGAGAAAATATGATTTATTCGAATAAGATCATTTTGTAGAAGGTTTTAAATTTAATATTACAAAATGTTTGGTAGTTATATGTAAGATAAATTATCTCATATTTAATGATACATTATGTAATAGGATAAAAAGTAAATTTTAGTAAAATTATATTTTAACTAAAATAAAAAATCATATAAAAAATATATAGGTCATATTTACTATATAAAAAAAATCAAGTTTGCATACAAAAGCTAAATCTAGTAATTTTTAAAATAATTTTATATATTGCTTTATTCATACATTATAATATAATTTAGTATTAAAATTTAATTTAATTTAAGTACATTATGATTGCCTCTTTTATTAAAATAATATTTTCTTCATATTATTATCATTAAATTTTATTTGTTTATTAAATCAGTTTCAAAACACTGATTTTAAATTAATTAATCAACCTAGTATTGAGGAATTAAATTAGTTTACATTTAAACATTTAACATTAAACGATATTTAAAATAAATAAATATTTTTAGAATTATAAATTTTATATGATGCGTATTAAACATGCAAAGAATTATTATTTTTTTCATTTCTGTTTACGGTTAACCACGTGAGTCCTTAATTGATTTTTATTTTTTATTTTTCTCTAATTTCTCATCCTTAAATAAGTCGGTTGGGAGCTGGGGCAATTTCGTTCGCTTATAATAACTCTTATATATCAGTAATGAACCGTTGTTTCCTTTTCCACCCAAAAAATAGAATGACTTATTAATAAATGTTCCGATCATAAATCAGGAAAAGAAATCAAAGGAAAAGAGAAAATAACATAAAGAAACCCCTCATCCATTTCCATGAAAAAGATCCCAATTTTTGCATCCCACGGCGCGAAGTAGGTAACTGAACAACAAAGTACTTTTTTTTTTTTTAATTAAATTTAAACCTAAAATCTCATATTAACCTAGACAAACTCAATCACCAGGTCGGCAACCACAGTAGTCAACAAAGTCCTTTTATAAATCATAAGTTTCCACATTAACAAATTAAAATGATTGCTTAGTTTATTATTATATATCTAAAACAGAAAATATGTAATCCAAGTGATATGCATGCACTGTCACGCAAGTTTAGGTCTAAAAAGGATGAACAACATAGATTAATACATCAATCAATCGTAAACATTATACATCCAAACTATAATTTTTTTTAATCACAGATATCCTCTACGGGAGGCAATCCTGTTCGAGCCGGAACATCCACATCATGGTGGAACTAACTCTCCCAGCGGAGATTTTTTCCATCCACAAGACTCGAACTCAAGACCTTGCTTAAGGGAAATCAAGCATGTACCACTTGAACCAACCTCGTTGGTTATCAAAACTATATTTTGATACACTAGACTATATAACTTGGAATTATATAATAGTTAGAAATTAATTAGATGGGAATGGCATTGGTGACTGAAGGGTAAATGACAGTGGCAGGGTGTGCCATGATTTTGCGACCCTTCATGTGGCGAAAGCAATACACAAGAGCCCCCACTGGCCACTCCACCACCGCCGCTGCAGCGAACGCCAGGAACCCAAGAGTTGGCCCAACCACCTTGCACCGGCAAGGGTTGCTGGTGGTGCCACATTGCACACAAATTGGAACCCCAACTCCAACCATCGTGATCAATCCAAATAAAGAGCTTGTTAGTGCACTACACAACTCAATTTGATTATTGTTCTCGTCGAAATTTAAGACCTTGGTCTCTATTTTTATAGCGTTTGGTCAATATGATCGAATATATCATTGGTTTCATGCGAGAGATTTGTTAGGGTGTCGTTGTGTGCCACGTGTTCACAGTAGTGTTACACGTGTCTTTGTTTGCTTGAGCTATTTGACACGTGTTTTTTGTTTCGTTCTTTAATTTCCTTGCTTTAAAGTACAAAGTTCTGAGATGAGCCTTGCTCACCGAACAAATTTTTAGTATTCCAGAAGTACCCATTCCTCAGTACTCCCCCTTTGTTATTTGACAATTTTTTCTTTTTTAACTTCCTTTTTTCAAATTAAAATTGGGAATACATAACTAATCATGCCAGGTGTTGGATTTTAAATGGGAGGAGTACCTACTCCTGGAGAATGGTAGATTTTTTCTTGCCCACCGCAAATTTGTAATCATCTTATTCCTTTGTTTTTTCTATTAACTACTCAATTCTTATATTATATATGTAAGAGCCAATCAAGTCGATCTATAAAAATTCACAAGTTTGGATCTTAATTTATTTTTTTGGATTTTTAAAATTTTTTTTTATGAATAAGGGGTCCTGATTGGGCCAACAAAACACTACAGAAAACTACAAACCCTAGAAAACACAGTTATAGAGCTATAAAAAATAAAGGGTACAATGGCAAAAGATGGAACTGACTCATAAAGTATGAACTGATTTTGTTCCTGCAAGCTTTTTTAGCAAAACAATCATCCACTCGATTAGCTTCCCTAAAAGTATGCACCCAAATAATTTCAGAGAAACCATTTGCAATTTCACGGATTTTCTCCATTACTGTGAAAGCCAGTTGTGTTGCTGGGCAACCTTTATCAAGCAAGGAATGGCATGGCAATCAACGAATCAGATTCAACAACCAGATAGCCTCTACTCTTCGCAACCTTCATGCCACGGAAGATCCCTCCTAACTCAGCTTGAAGAACAGATGTATTGCCAAGGAATTCAGAAAAACTCATGACGAAATGACCGCAGCTGTCACGGATAACCCCTCCACAAGCCGTTGTGTGGCGAAGGGTTAATAACATGAGCCCTACTAAATAGAAGATTATCTCTAGCAACAGAATTATGCTCTGAACTGGGTGATTGTTGGCTAGATGACACTTTCATAATGCGTTTATCTGTCATACCTGTTGCACTTTTAGAATTCTCCTTCCATTATTTCTTAGATATTTGTCTCTTTTGTTGGTCTTTTTGAGAGTTTTTCACCGCATTAGGGTCCCTGATCCGAGTCACTTTAGGACCATAATTCACTGGTTGGGAAAGGATGGCAGAATCTTTATTCTCTTCCTGGTTTACATTTTCTAGCATGGAGAAACGTGACCCAGAGGGTTGGTCATTTGTCTTTGAAGGGTTAATAACCTTTCTCCGTTGTTGGCGTTTAACTATCATTCAAGGACCATAAGGTCCCTTCTCATTTGGATCTCCTTCATCCACACTCTGAATATTTAATCCGGGAGGACTCTCCTTGGGAGAATTAACCTGGATCATAGTATCCTTGCTATTATCCTGTTGAGGATTTTTTTTCCTTAATCTGGACTCTTTTCATTTAAAGTTGATTCAAGATTAGGCTCAGATCAACCTTCTGATTTATGCCCATACTTACCACAATGAAACCAAATTTGATGGAGCCCCTCATACTGTAGTCTAATAACGACCCCCGCAGCCTCAATTTTCGGAATTAATCTTTTTGACAAGTCAATCTCTACGCAGATCCTTGCGAACTGTCCCCTTGAATGAATTGAGGTTAGTCTGTCCGCTTTTAGCATTGTACCAAGAATGTTACCCACTCTATACAAAAAATTGGAATTGTATAACTCAATAGGTAGGTTAGGTATTCTGACCCAGACAACCACTTTCTTTACCCTCCTTGCTTCCTCTAAAAATAATGGCCTCCACCGTTGGACATTGAGATGGTGATTTGCAACCATCCATGGTCCATCATAAAGAATATGCAAATAATCCTTTTTTCTGTAAAACAAATCAAATGATAGTCCTGAGGCATGTCTATGAATTTAACAGGAATTTTGCAGGCCCATAAGCATCTAAGTCGATTCTCCAAGAATTGCTTGTTGAATTTCTTGCCAAGTACATTAACCACCAAGGTATTTCTCCAGGGAGCACACCAGTCATTGTATTCCTCCTCCGAGATTGAACAACTAGACGAAGGGGATTGCCCTCTTACTATAGTCAGAGTCATAGTTCCCCCTTTTGACATATCATCATCACTTGATTCATCACAGGGGATCTCAATATCATCAACATCGAACAGAGGTTTGCAAGCCTATTTGCTATAATAACTACTCCTTGTATGTAATTGACTTGTTTACCTTCAGAGCTTCTTTCAGATCTTCTTGACCCTCTGTGTCCTTTTTAACTTTCTTTGTGCTTCGGAGGATGAGATCCTCTTCTTCCTTGGATTTACTGGAATCATCCTCACACTCCATCTATAGTCTGAAGATTATCTTTTTGGAATTCTTGGAGAGGTTTTTCTAAAAGTTCTTAGGAAATAAAAACCGAGTGGATTAACAGTTTAACACTGTGTGCACGTTGAGTCAATGAAACATAGCAAATTTATCGATATTTTAAAAATCGGATCGATGATTGAACCGGTTAAATTTTTTTAATTTGACACAATAAAACCTATTATCCCTATAAAATCCGTAAAAAAATCAAATAATCTATAAAATTTACAAAAAGATCGATCTATTAATAAAAAATCCATAAAAATGAAAATTCAAACATATATATTAAAAACTTAAATAATTTCAGAGCTTTTTAATTTTATCAGAAAAAATCCGCTATGTCATGCCAAATAGTTTGAATTAACTCTACTTCTCTCCCCACACACACATACATATATATATATATATTAAAATAATAAAATCTAAGATTTATATGATTTTTCTTTAATTTTAAAATAAATTATTAAATACTTGCCACAAGTCTACCTATAAAATGGCATCAATCATACACTTCACAACATCGTGAGTGAAAGAAGAAACATGTTTAGCATATTAATTTTTTTTTTCATTATCTTCTTTTATTTTTGAAATTTTAAAAGTTTAATGTTATGTTTATTTTCTAAATTTTCAGATTTCATCACATAGTATCCTAGACACATTTTCTATGTATGTTACACTAGAGATTTGACTATCATCTGTTTTTCGAATATCAATTTTCAAGAAATGCATAATGATAAAAACACAGGTAGTTATGGAGTTAAAAAAGAAAATAGCAGCGTGAATACAAACAATTAACTTTGGAAAAGTTGTATATCATATAATAAACTTCACTTTTTTAAAATAAAAAACCAAGTCATCTATAAATTATATGAATTTCTAATAAAATTTAAAAATACCAAAACTTTCTTAAAAAAATTAATCAAAATTGTATATCATTTATACGACTTTTATTTGTATTATATATTATTCAACAAAAAGTTAATGTATGACTTTTATGTGTTAAAAAATAAGTCCCATTGTAGATGTACAACTTCTTTCAAGAGTTATAAATAAGACATACGACTTGCTCCATATTTAGGTTTTTTTTTTCACAATTATGGTAATTTTGATAAAGAATTACCCTACTGAGATAAAAAAAAAGCCCTACAAAAAATAATGTGTTTTAATGTTATATGGTTATGAAATCACTTCTTATATTTTTAAAAAATAATATAAAATCCAATCTTTGTATAATAGAAATTCTCTCAATTAAAATCATCATGATTGGTTTTTTATTTTTATTATTTCAAGTTACTTAAAAGTAAAAATAATAAAATTGTCCATTTAAGAGGAACTATGATATGAAAGAGGAGTAAACCATCAATTTTGATCCTGAAAGTTGTTGAAATCAAATCATACTAATCCATAAATGGTGCTAAATTATCAACAACAGAATCCAAACTTCTTTTCAAAGAAAACTTCACTTCATAATTAATGGTAAAATCACTCTTTAACCGTCCCAAATCACTCTTGGAGAGAATATTTTCATTGGCTATGTAGGTTGCTTAATGGCACTTGGGGTTTTTACCATAATTGAATGAGTGTAAAAATAAAGGGGGGATTTAACATAAATAAAATTGGTTAAAACTTTCATTCTAGTTCCTAGGCCCTTGATTGTGTATGCATTAGACATGTAGATGCCATATGGGCATCCTTTTTGGCACTTGACGGGCCGGGGTCACATAAGCACTTTTGTCAACGTTACTTAACTGCAACTAACGGAGGGGCTAAATTTACTGAGGCAATACACTTTCAAGAGTTGTTAAAAGTTTTGCACCATTCAAGGACTATTAATATGACCAATTTTAACCTTTTCAAGGAACAACTTAACGATTTACTCTATGAAAAAGTGGATCATCTGGAAGGGATTAATACAATTTAACCCGTGATCTCAAGTTAGAATTTGAGTATGTAGTTGTCTACCTTTGTCTAACCTAAACACTAAAAAAGTGAACATAATTGTTGAGAATATGTATCAACTTATGTTATTAGAGTATATGGTAGAATTTCTATTGTTATGGTTGTTATAAGTTTCTAATTTTGGCCTATTACAAATTTAGGGGTAGTTTTTTTATTTGTTATTATTTACAAGTCCTGATTATGAATTTCTTGTATTTAAAGGTTTTTAGTATGAATGAAAGTAAGAATTTCGATTTTCCATTTCATAGTCTTTGTAGAATATTTTTTCTATTTCCTACGAATTGGTAATACGGAATTTATTGTTCTTGAGGGACATGGTAAGGTTGAGAATTCCACCAAAAACTTACCCTGAGAGTTGAAAATGCAATATTATAACTCATCCATAACATTGCCTATTTTTTAGGGTGAGAATTATCACCTATGAGCAACCAGAATGAGGGCTTATCTTGATGCAAGTGATCTTTGGGACATTGTTGAGGAGGATTATGTGGTTGATCCATTACCAAACAATCCAACACTTGCTCAGATCAATAATCATAAGGAAAGAAAGCAACAGAAATTGAAGGCAAAGTCATGTTTATTTTCTGCTATCTCTCCAACAATGTTTACCAGAATCATGACTCTGAAGTCAACAAAGGACATCGTGATTTTCTCAAACAGGAGTATGAATGAAATGAGAAGGTCAAAGGGATGCAAGTGTTGAATTTGATTTGGGAATTTGAGATGCATCGGATGAAGGAATCAGAAACAATTAAGGAATATTCTGAAAGACTTCTAAGCATTGTCAACAATGTAAGGTTGATTGGAACTGAGTTTCCTGAAACGAGAATTATTAAAAAAATTCTTGTGATTATTCCTAAAAGGTTTGAATCCACTATTTCCTCTCTGGAAAATTCTAAAGATCTATCAATTATCACTTTGGTAGATTTGTCATATGCTTTGCAAGCCCAAGAATAAAGGAGACTTATGAGGGAGGAAGGTGTAATTGAAGGTGCTTTACAAGCCAAATTGAAACTCAATCAAAGTAGAAAAAAGGCCTATAGGAGCAACTTTGAACAAGGAGAGAGTTCCAACAAAAGGACTAAAGCCAAAGATGAGAAGTCAAATCTTCCTCCATGTCAGCACTATGGAAAAAGGAACCATCCTCACTTCAGATGTTGGAAGAGGCCTAATATACGGTGCAGCAAATGCAACCGACTTGGTCATATTGAAAAAAATTGCAAGAACACAAAGTAGCCACAAATTGAAGCTTAAGTAGCTAATCAACAAGAGGAGGAGGAGTTGTTATTTGTACCAACTTGTTTTGCCACCAATAACAATAATGAAAGTTAGTTGATTGATAGTGGATGTACACATCATATGACATATATGATGAAGAGTTGTTTAAGGAGTTGGACAAAATAACTATTTCAAACGCCAGAATCGGTAACATAGAGTGCATTGTTGTTAAAGAAAAGGGAACTATTGCAATTGAAAGTTGTTCATATACTAAAATCATTACTGGTGTGCTTTATGTACTTGTTGGTGTGAAAATTTAAAAATTACCTAAGTTATGGATTTAGTGAAATTTTTGATTCGATCTCAGAAGTGAGATATTCTGAATTCGATTTTGGAGATGAGCTTTTAATTTGAGTCATAATGGGAGTTTGTTCTTATTATAGTTTGAAGTTAAAATTCAAACTTGTATTTGAAATTTCGATATATTTCGAATAGTGTTATGAAAAGAGATTCCTGAGGAGAATTTAACTTAGAGATTTTGCTAAGTTTGGAAGGTTTGGTTTTTTTGAGGTAGATAACGAAATTCAGAAGATAGCTGTTGGAGTAGTTACAAGAAGTTATCATTTTCAGATTTGATTCAAGACACGTGTTATTTTGTCGTTGTAAAGTTAGTTGTTAGACTTTCCAACTCTATAAATAGGCTAATTATTGTTAGAATAAAGGTTGGAATCTCATTTATGAAACTTTCAAAAACCAAGTACGTATATTCTTCTTTGACATATTGATTCTGAGAGAAAAGTATGTAATCCATCATTTTCAATTTAACGTCATTTGTTTAAAGTTCATTTAATTTTCTTTCTTTGAAGTTCTTTCTTTTTTGGATTTTAATTCTTTAGATTTCTTTTGTTCTTTTGATTATCTACAATTCTTTCTTTCACATATTTCTTTTAAGAACATTCTTTTTGTGGAAAGCCTATAATTTGAATGATTATAGAGAATTTAACACCTTTCTGGATTGAATTCGAAAACAAGAAAATAATTTGAACTTAACCTATTAATCAAAATTTGTTGAGTATTTGTTAGTTACCTGAAAAGGGGCTACAAAGTTTAGTTTAAAGAAAAAAAATGTTTTTAATTAAAGATGCAAAAGGATGAGATTTATTTAATGTCAAAATGAAGGAAAAAAAATCTTTTCTTTGGATATTGTGGAGGAGGTGGAGGCTGTTATTTCAAGCTCAATTTATGGTACTGAACTTGGGCACAAGAGATTTGGTCATTTCAACCATGTCACATTGGTGTACATGAAAAAAGGATAATGTTGTGAAAGGTTTGCCATCATTGTAAGAGCATGTGAGTAGCTGCAGTGCATGTTGATATGTGAAGCAGACTAAGCTACAATTTCCACAGTCAGGTTGGAGAGTACCACAAAAGTTGCACTTGATTCATTTAGACTTCGGAGGACCTCAACCTAAATTATCTTTAAAGGGGAGTTGATATTACATTGCTTTTCGTGATAATTTTACTAGAATGTGATGGATTTATTTCTTGAGATTCAAGCTTGAAGTTGCAGGGGTTCTTTTTGGAGGTTTAAGGCTTGGATTGAAAATCAATCTAATTGTAAAATTAATGTTACAAGGTCTAACAATGGGAAAGAATACATCTCAGATCAATTTAATTCTTTCCGTGAAAAGGCTGGGATTTAGCATTAGCTTACTACTCCATACACTCCATAGAAAAATGGAGTGAGTGAGAGAAAAAACATAATAATAATGGAGATGGCTACATGTATGATGCATGAGAAAGAACTTCCAAAGAAATTTTGGGTTGAAGCTGCTAATACAATTGTGTTTCTATTAAACAAGCTTCCTACAAAGGTAGTGCAAGGGAAAACTCCTTTTGAAGCACGGTATGGCTATAAACCTTTTGTTAAAAATTTCAAAGTTTTTGGATGCATTTGCTTTACTTATGTGCCAAATATGAAAAGAGATAAGTTAGATAAAAAGTTGAAGAAGGAATCTTTATTTGCCATAGCATAACTTCTAAGGATTATAGAGTCTTCCAGCCACAAATTGGTAACATTCTAATAAGTAGAGATGTCCATTTTGCTGAAGATAAACAATGGCGCTGAGAGAAAGATGAATAGAAGTAGGTTTTTTTTTTATTTTTCTTTTATAAAAAATAAAAATATTGATAAACCTCTTGTTAGAGGAACTAGACTACTTTCTGAATTTTATGAAAGGTGTTAATACGTGTTAGGAACATATGCATGTTAAACTTCTAACATATATAATATATCTAGAATTTATTTATTAGCATATTAAATTTGAGTGGTCAAAATTTAAACTGGAGCTATAAGTTTGATTGTTGACGTAGTCTAAAAGTAACAAGTTAATTAGAACCATGACAAAAGCATATTAGCAGATAGATTGTATCTATTTTGCTGTATCAAAATCAGGAAAATGTACCTTGAGAAGGGAACTAAACATATGGAGACTTCCACCTTAGGAAGTCATATTTATCTTGTTGTTAATACAGCTGACCAGTGTCAAGTTTAGTAGGACGTGACCTTCTATTTTCTTGCTTTTATTCCTAAAAAAATGTACAAGTAAAACACGTGAAGGAGCTTAACATGATGAAAAAAAAACCAAACTTGGGAATTGGTTTCTAGACCCAACACAAAAGTGTTATTGGTGTTAAATGGGTGTTTAGAACCAAACTCAATGCATATGGTTCCATTAATAAGCACAAGGAAAGACTTGTAGTAAAGGGATATCCTAAAGTATTTGGAGTTGATTTATCTAAAACATTTGCTCCAGTAGCTCGATTTGATACAATTAGATTGGTCCTTGCTTTGGAAGCATAAAAAAGTTTGGAAGGTTTTTCAGCTACATGTGAAATTTGCTTTTCTCAATGGTTATTTGTAGGAGGATATATATGTTGAGAAACATGAAGGATTTGTAATTAAAGGGCAGAAATACAAGGTATGTTTGTTGAAAAAGGTATCGTATGGTCTAAAGCATGCTCCAAGGGCCTGATATAATAGGATTGATGAGTACTTGCTGAGTATTGACTTTATAAAACGTCTCAATGAGTCAACTCTTTATATGAAATACTTGAATTATGGTACTTTAATTATTTCTTTGTATATGGATGATCGTTTAGTAATAGGAAGCAATATTTTGTTTGTTGAGGAGGTCAAGAAAAATATTATGAAGGTATTTGAAGTGACATACTATGGAGAAATTACTTTCTTTCTTAGAATGGAAGTCAAACAGGATGAAAAATGAATCTTTATTAGTAAGAAGAAATATGCAAAAGAGATTTTGGAGAAGTTTCAGATGGAGAACTATAAACTTGTGAGTACTCCAATGTTTCATAAGTTGAAGCTATGCAACGAAGATTGTGCAGAAAAGGTTAATGAGAATGATTTTATAAGTCTTGTATTTAGTTTTCTTATGTATCTTATAGCAAGAAGACCTGATATTTTGCATGTTATGAGTATTCTCTCAAGATTCTTACATTGTGCAAGCGAAATGCATCTTCAAACTGCTAAATGAGTGCTTAGATATATCAAAGGAGTTGTTCAGCTTAACCAGTAGTCTCGGGTTTGAGCCCTAGGTATGCAGTTGCGTTACATACTCGGAGGAAGAGCTTTGCCAACCATAGAGGTCCTACACAACTTGAGCAAGATTGCCTCCCATGGAGGATACTTGTGGTCTTGTACCAAAAAAGGTTGTTAGTATGAATGAATGTATAAGTTTCAATTTTTCATTTTATAGTCCTCCTAGAATATCTTTTCTATTTCCTACAAAAATATAACTCCTTAATCTATTATATATATTAAAGTTGAGTCGCGTCATGATGTCTTGACACCTCACTTAATGCCACATAACTATATTAAAGCCGAGCCGCGTAGTGATGTCTTGACACCTCACCTCACTTAATGCCACATAACTCTACATTTGCCATGTTAAGAAAAATCTGGGGTGTCACCTCTATACTCTTTGCTTGCAATCCATCTCTCAAATCTATTCTCACAATTAACATTTATCCCAAATGATAGTTACAATTAGTATTCATGTTACTCTCAATCTCATCAATTTATTGTAATTATGTAACTTGAGTATACAATTGTTTAAACATTAAAAAAACTTTACTATATATTTTTATATTAAAATTATTTCAAGAAGTTGTTTTTTAATTTATTAAAAAATATTGAAGCTTTTGCTTTTCTAAATAATTTTAGATAATTATTTTTATATTTTTTCCAATATCATTTCAGTAAAATGTGCATTTTTTTCATATATATAAAAGTACAAAGTAAAATTAGAATAATTCATATAATCCAATCATTCTTTCATGATTTCACATATTTCAATATATTGTTTGTATAAAATTTTAAAAATAATAAAATAAAAGATAGTTCACCAAAATTGCATTGCACTCACACAATTATCATTCACTTGACACAAGATTGTTATTGAAAAAAATTTATAAAATGACTCATAATTTGTGTCAAAGCATTAATATATTACATCAAAGATGTTAGTAAATACAATTTTTCTATAGCTATAAGTTCATTTCTTTTAAAATGCTCAATGAATTTTCATACATCTATTATCTATTACTTTATAAAAACCAAAATATGAACTCTTGAATTTTCATTTACTATATTTCCTTTTAATTTATTTAGTTATCTTTAAAAAATATTTTAAAAATTTCGCGTAACGCGTGGATTTATATCTAGTACATTTGAAAACTATGAGGAAAAGTTACCTTTAGAAATTTAACTAGAAATGTTTCAAACTTACCCTATTAAAAGGGCTTCATGTATGAGATATGACAAGTGTGTAATCATCCCTAAAAGTTCAATTAAGTATTGAATGATTCTCCTATTCAATTAAGTAAATAAAGGGAGGACAACTTATGCTAAACAAAGGTTGTAACAGGGGATTGGATGTGAAGCTGTACTTTTTTAGCCTTTTCTTTAGGTTTAATCTATGAGTGTCTCTGATAAAAACTAGTTGAAAAATAAGCACAAAATTAAAAAATAAAATAAAAACAAAAAAGTTAATTAATTTAATTGGAAGTATTTGGTAAATTAACTGAAAATGATAAAATGACATATAAAGACATAATTAATTGTTAAATAATAACAAATAAAAATTATTAAATAATAAACTTGTAATAAATTTTTAGCTAATAGTTATGTTATAGGATTAAGTGGGGGCCTACTTGAGGGTCCGAGCATTGTCCTGATCACTTTCACAGAGTAATTTGAAATTACTAGATTTTATGTATTAAAATAGTAAAAAAGGAAATTTCAAATGATAAATAGATGAGATTTCAGATAATAAACGTTAAGAAGGAATTTTTAACATTTCTCTATTATATTTGACTTTTTAGATTATCATTTACAATTTATCTCATACTTACAATTCCTTCCCAACATTCCCTATATTACAATTTTAAAAATTCTAAAATTCATCATCTAAACACATAATAAAGCATTTTTTGGACAAAAATCATGTCATGTGGTTCATAAACAATGATGCCATATGGTTAAAGAATGGTGTCCAAGAGCTTGGAGACAACCCGACAGAGTCGTAGAGGGAAACATGAAACAAAGAAGACTGCAAAACAATGTTCCTTATTCATCAAAGTGTTGATTTAGCGAATTTTGAGAAGATTGCATCAATGTCTATACTATAAAGGAGGCTTGGGATATTCTTTATTAGAGTTGACAATCCAAGCTATCCAACCTGGCCCGAGTCAATCTGATGCGGGTAGTGAGTTTTTGCGGGTTAGGCTAAATGGTCCGGGAGTTATTTAGGCTTCTAAATTAAAGGCCAGAGTAGGCATGACAATAGGCCGGGTCGAGGGCGGGTTTTCCTCTCCCCACCCCCGTAAAAGTCGGGGCGGGATTTGGGGTCGATTTTAAAGAAAGCGGGTAAGAAATTATGAAACCTAACTCCATCCTCGCGGGTCCGCGTAGGGTTCGAGGAAACCCGCGGGGATTTCACCTTCTCTATTTTTTCATTTATTTATTTATTTTTTATAACTTAAATACATATTTTGAATAAGTCATGTGTATCTAATATATTCTAATTCAAATAATATGTAAATATAGACATTGATAATTCTAAAAAATTAAAAACTTAACCGTCAAATAAAAAATAAAAAACTTAAGAACTATATTATATTTTAAGGAAAATATAAGTTTGCCTTTATTATTTAACTATTGGTATAATTAAAATTATTTAATTATTATATCGAGAAAGGTTCAGGTTCAGGGGCAGAATAGGTTCTTGCACCCCCAAACCCGCCCCCGTCCCTGTTAAAGGCGGGGCAGGGTCGGATTTTACGTAAACACAATCAAAGCGGATTTTTCCCGTCAAAGTTGGCTTGGTGGGGATAGGTCGGTACCACAGGTTTGGGTTTGATTGTCATGTTTTTATGAGCTTTTTGTGGGTAGCTCGGGTTTTTTACTGGTTTTTATGGGCTACCAGACTTTTTGGGATTTTGTGACAGTTGGGCTTTATCGGGCTGAGCTAAAAACCCGAAAGTTATTTGAGCTTCTAATAAATGCATGAACCCTATGTTTTTGTGGGCTTTATGGGCCGACCTTGTAACATCTCAAAAATAGGAATTTAAGAATTATAATAAAATTAGAAACTGATGGTTTTAATAAAATTAGGAGTTTTATAGGGAGTTCCCAATATAGGAATAATTATAATAAAATAAATAAAGTAAATAGAAGAAATTAGGATTTAGTAGAGAATATAATTAGCATTATATAACATTAGATAAAATTAAATTAATAATATAAATAAGTGGTTATGAAGCTTGGACAAGATGTTAAGTAGGCGTTAAATCTTAAAAGGGAATTTAGGGTTTCAAGCCACCATACAATTAAACCTTATAGGCATAGAAGGAGGGAGGGAGAGAGAGAGAGAGAATTATAATTGGGGTAAAGAAAGAAGAGAAGCCATTCGTTGGGTGTCCATCACGGTGATACTCCATGTGAGTTTAATCCATATACTCATCCTCATTCATGATTTTTCTACAATTTTTCTTCTTTCTCTCATGCTTTTGTGTTGTAACTATTTTTATCGGTTACTATGGTATGCCTTTAACTATTTGATAACATGCTAATTGTATTGAAATGAATACATGTCATTTTTGCTATTATCATCTTGATAAACATGGTTCCCATGGCTATGTGACTTCATGGATGTCTTATATGTTTAGATAATAAACACGATTTAAGTTGAATATGGAACATTAGTTATGTGTTTTCACAATATACGATATATGGTACAATAGAATTGTATATAGCCTACGGACAATATGGAAATAAGCTTCACTTGTATATAAGACTAATATGGAAATCAAGCTTCAACTTGTATATGGCTTACGGGAAAGTATGGAAATCAAGCTTCGGCTTGTATATGGCCTACGAGCAAGTATGGAAAAAGATTAATTAAGACTGTACGAGTCTAGGATCGTTACACAAACAAGGTCTTGGGGAGAGCGACCCGAATACATGTGACCTGCAAGGGTGAATGTAACACCTGTAACATCCTGAATTTTATTAAGTAAAATAAAATAAAATTAAATTAATAAAGTAGAAGAAATAAGAGAAATAAATAAATAATAATATTAATAAGATTAGTATATTTTATGAATAAGGTTATTTAATAAATAATAAGAATAATAAATAGAATAAGTGGGTTGAGAGTGGTCCTAGCCCAATTAAGTATTTATTTAAGGAGGGGTTCCCAGTTCACCCTAATCCTTATTCGTAAAATCGTCAAAGAGCGAAACGCTAAGGAGGGGAGAAACGACGTCTCAAGAAGGGGTTGCTGCAGAATAATCATTGAGAATCAAGAACTGTTGCGGTTCGATCTTCACTTCAAGGTACGGTGGGGGAGAGGGTGCTGCTTATATATGCATGTGGGGGATGCTTGGGTAGTAACCTAAGACTTTAATTCGTATTAATAATTGATATATTGAGTATGGATGATGAAAATTGTAAATTGATGATTGTTTGTATGATTCTTGATGAATCTTGAGGAGATTGAATGAGAATAATATGAATAGTGAAAAAGGGATTAATAAGGGTTTGATGAATTGGGGTTTTGATGGGAAAACCTTGTAAAACTGTTAAAGATGGATACTTTGGTGGAGTTTGATGAATATAAATGCATATAGATGATATTCTGATGAAAAGGAATGATTAGAGATTGAATAGAGAGGTTTGGAGTTGGTGGAGATCGCAAGAACTGCGATCTGCGTCGCGGGTAATCGATTACCAGAGGGTTCTGGGCAACTAGGAGGGCTGTTTGCTCGCAGGTAATCGATTATAGAGATGCTGTAATCGATTACTAGAGAGTTGGTGTGTTGGTAATCGATTACAGAAGTTTGGTAATCGATTACCATAGTGATTGCTTGCAGGTAATCGATTACCAAGGGTTGGTAATCGATTACCAGAGACCTTGTTTGCGGGTAATCGATTACTAGAGGTTGTAATCGATTACCAGAGTGGATTTTGAGATCCTAAGTGATTGATGATGATTGATGTTGTTTGATAATGCTTTATCATGAGTATGGTGTTGATGATTAATGATGTTGATGATGATTTGGTGTGCATAATAATCGATGAATATGCAATGTGATTGATGATGATTGGTGAATATGTATGATGATACATGATGATGATGATTGGTGTTATTATGATGATAATGATATTTTGTGATAATTATGATGATTGTTGATAATGATGATGGTGAATATGTATGTTAATACATGATGATGATGAATGGTGTTAATTATAATGATTGATGATGATGATGAGTGGTTATATCTATGATGAACCATGATGAGAATGATTGATGATGATGATGTTAGTGTTGTACCTGAGTCTAACTCGGGGAGGTGATAATGGTGATGATGATTTAATTAACCTTATGCTGTAAATGATACTTGAGTATATATATGATGTTGTACCTGAGATACACAAGCCCAGTGAGGGGTGGGGTGTAGCTCAGGGAGGTGATTGTACTTGAGATACACAAGCCCAATGAGGGGTGAAGTGTAGCTCAGGGAGGTGAATGTTGTACCTGAGTATAACTCGGGGAGGTGAATGTTGTACCTGAGTCTAACTCGGGGAGGTGATTATAGTACCTGAGTGTAGCTCAGGGAGGTGAGTATTGATTATGTTATTGACTATAGTACCTGAGTGTAACTCAGGGAGGTGAGTATTGATTATGGTACCTGAGTGTAACTCAGGGAGGTGAGTGTTGATCATGTTAATGATTATGGTACCTGAGTATAACTCAGGGAGGTGAGTAATGATTAGGATAATGTTGATGATTGTACCTGAGTATAACTTAGGGAGGTGAACACTGATTATGATGAAATTGAATATGGTACCTGAGGTGTACAAGCCTAGAGTGGGTGAAGTACAACTCAGGGAGGTGCATGATGGTGATGATGATATGATGATTATGATGAATATGATGGAAATGATGATATTGATGATTGTGATGAGTATGATGATATTGATGATAATGATGAGTATGATGATATGATGATAATGATGATTTTGGTGATAATGATGATTGTGGTGATATTGATGTTGTTGGTGTATATGATGATGATGATGATGATGATGATGATGATGACTATGTTTTATATTTGTTAATAGAATGAGTTATATGATGATGTTGTTTACATGAGGGTGAGGATAATGTAGTTTCCTATGTGTATGTATGAGTAGTATTCTTTTCCTCACCGTTTCTATCTGTGGTTATTATTTACAGGTGATGACGATGGCACCTCAGTTGCCGAGTATTGAGTTGATGGGTGTCGTTCTGATACATGTGACATCAGGGCATATTATTGAGGGTTCTTTTCTTTATGTTTCTAGTTAGGAAGGATTTTGTAAAACACTTTTAAATGCCTTACATGACGAGTAGGATGTTTTAATTATTGATAATTTGGAGATTCCGCTGCTTGTGTATTTTGAAAACCTTTGAGTTCTACTTTTATTTTAATAAGTTATTTTACAATGAATGAGGTTTTAAATGAAGAGATATGTGAACCTTTTTACCCGTTGAGGGATACTGTTTTTGAAAAATATTTCGACTTATTAATTGTATAAGAGCTGGGGTAGAAGGGTGTCACAACACCACAATTTTCCATACTAATATATATATAACTAAGATAGAGAAATTTTTAGAAATAAATTTATAGGAGTTTAGAAATTATTATTAAACAATCCAATTTAGAATTTAGGAACTATCCAACCATAATTTTAAATAATTTCTCTAAAGGGGAGTTTGAGAAAATTACCCAAATACCCCTGATAATTAGGTAATTAAGGAAAATGTAAAATTAATTATGAAAAATATCTAAAAATTAAGGGAAGCTAAATTTTTCTAGCACTTTTCAAAAAATGATTAAAATGCCCCTAGTTAGTAGTGTAACCCTAACCAATATATTAAAATTCGAGAAATAATAGGTAAAATACATTTTGGAATTTAAAAATAGGTTATTAATCATATTCATAATTTTGTTAAATTTTTGTGGAATTTATTTAGTTAAAAAACCATAATACCCTTAGTGACATACTAAATTACCAAAATGCCCTAATTCTCTACTTTTTCCTTAACCTAATACCTTAATCCTTAATTAAGGTATCCTTATACAATTAGAATTGATTAAATCTTCATTAAACACCATAAAACATACTTAATTAGTCAAAAAGTAAAAGAAAACATGCTTACCTCACTAATTGTACCTTTGTCCCCTAAAAGCATTTTTGTTCCCTAACCATTTAAATTCAACTTTTCCTCTCTCTTCTCATTCTCAACCTAGCTGAATTTCTTCCATATTCCTCCTCCATTTTTATTCTTACTCCAAGGTTGAAAGCTCATTTTTTAGCTTTCAACTCAAAGTATTTCTCCATAGTTCTTTGAGAAAAAGTGTAGAGGAGATCAAGATAGTAGAAAGAGGGGTAGATTGTGAAGTTTGGTGGAGGTACCCTAAAATCCACTACCATTATTGAGAGCTTGAGAAGCTTAGGTAAGGGGGAGAACCCATGAAACTCTAGTAGGATTGGTGACTAGAGTAAGGGTGATCCTTGAACCTTTTCCCTTTTATTTTTCCTTGTTAAAATGTTGAAATATGAATTTGTATGCATTTATGTATATATTCGGCCATGCTTGGTTGATTTTTAATTTGATTTGATGGTTGAAATATGGTCCTATGATAATTTGAAGCCTATATGCATCACCACTTTGAATTAAATAAATTGTTTATGAATTTAGGTTTATGAAAAAGTGTTGATGCTATATTTAAATATATGTTCTTTGTTATGATTTAATATGCAAGTTGATGATTTGATATGGTATTATTGATGTTGGGTATGTATAGTTCATCATATGTGAGTTTTACAATTTTTGGAATTTGTTGGATTTTTCATGAAACTCAAAGTGTTCATGAAATATTCTTGGTTTTCTTCATGATATTCATGATATATTCTTGAAGGATTTGTTTTGATCCCTGAAATGATGTTGAGGAAATTGTTTAAGTGTTAGTGGACTTAAGTTTGCCTATGAGGACTTAGTAAAAGGTTAAAAGTTAAAGTTAGAAAGTAAATTGGGGTAAAACCCTTAACCCACATAAAAGTTACCTTATAACTAAGTTACCATGATTAAAACTTGATGGTAAGGACCCACATGAGTCATATAATACTTGGGTTACTATTTTGGGTCTTTTTACTCAAAATACCTTTCCAAACCATAAATAACAATAAAATAAAATAAGTGTTCATAATAATACATTTGGGCTTAGATTAATGTTTAAGGGTGTTCATGGGACGGGTTGGGACGGGTTTCACATGTCCCTAACCTGGCCCTGATTTTTGACTGGGCCAATTCTATGGACCCGAACCCGTCCATAGACCCGAAGAGACTTGATGATGTGCGGGTCTAAGTAAGATCGGGTCTGAGTAGGACAAGACTGGGTTGGCCCGATATATAAGTTAAATATAATCATGAAATGATCATATAATAATGTTCAAAAGAAAATAGTTCATACAATTAATAAATATATTGCATACAATAAAATATCTCTTAATGTATGCAATATATTTTACTTTTTTAAAGTTTGGGATATTACTAAACCAAGAATAACATTATATTCACTATATAATTTTATGTATAAAATGTATTTTTAAAGGTAAATAGAGGAAACTTAGACGCAAAAACCCCATCTAAAATGAAAAAAATAAGGTTAGGACTTTACATAATAGAAAATCATGAGTAATAAATATTATATTTATATATAAAGGACGGGTCGGGTAACCCGAAGGTTAACCCGAATCCGTCCTCAACCTGATGCCGGGCCAAAAAATGAGACCCGATGAGACCCGGTATGGTTCTATTCTTTTTCGTAGGACAGAACAGACTCGGCCCGAGTAGGACAGATTGGGACGGGTCAAATGGATAGACCGGGTCTTGAACACCCTATTGTTGGGTATTAATCTTAATCTAATCCATAAGTAATTAAGACTCTAACTTGATTAAGTTTGTAACGTCTTAATTTCTAAATCCGAAAATTTAGCCCGTTGGGAGCCAAATACCCGAATTCCTGAAATTATTTTGCGTCATTTTAATATCGCAACTAAATACATCATATAGCGCTTAAGTCCCAACGATAACTTAAACAGTATATGGAAAACATCAACTGGAATAAACATACATAATTATGCCATCATGACTACAATTATCCAATACATGGTAATCAGTTGGGGATACCCTCATACATGTGTCCTAGCAGAAGAGAAAACTCAAGGATCGCATGTACGGTCATACCCCAAAAGAATACATAAACAATACATCATAATCTAAGCATCAAAGGGCTAGACAAGTCCATATAACATATTCTCAAGCCCACAATCAAAATTACATATGAACTGCTCCCAAGCTCCCTGCTCATGAACTGGTAACGGGAGGGACCTGTGCATCTAGAATATAATCCACAGAACTTGTGGTGAGACAGGAGTCTCAGTGAATATAACTATGCAGCATGCAGTGTAGGTAAGACAGACAAATGAATGCAACAGAATAAATGAAGCAATTCATAACTTAGCATTTCAACTTAAACATGAACATGAACATGCATGACCTGCATTGCCTGGTAGACGGGGTCTTAACACTAAACTGGGGCTAGACCTGAGCTAAAACTACAAGGAACGTCTTCCTTGGGTATAACACCGCCAATTACCTGGGAGCCGAAACCCATGTTTTAACTGGGGACTAGAGTCCAATTAATTGGGGACCGAAATCCAATCTTGTTTATTTAGGGTGAACTGGGGTCGAAGCCATTTTTACTGGGGCCGAAACCAATTTCATTTTCTCATTTATTAACTGGGACCAAAGGCCATGAATGAAATGTTCAACCACAGTCCAGTCCAAGAATCATACAATAATGCCAATAAACATGGATTTCAAGGGAACTCTAACTTGGGGAAAATCCCCAATTCATGCTCTAGTTAATAAGTAATGACAAGTTAAATTTAGGCCAGTTTTGACATTAGTAGATTGGAAATAAGCATATAATAGATCTTGAGCTAGAAGCCAAAATCTTCTAAGTCCATCCTATTAACAAAACAACAGTAACATCATATTAATAATGTAATAATACTGAAACCCATTTATGTTAACCTTAAACAATAGCAAGAAAAAGAAGGAAAAAGGTTTCAGTTGGACCAAAATTGAAATTAGTGAGACAGAACAGAATGATGGGGCTGGAGCTGATGCTTCTCGATCACTCATTAATGAAAATGCACTCCATTTCCTATCTTTTTGTCCTCTTTCTCAAGCACTTAATGTTCTATACTCTCTCGGATACATCTATATGACTATATACACAAATAAACCAATTGAAGCTTTTGCGTGGCTGCCAGAGAACCAAATGTATGAGCAAAAAAATAATGAATGCTCGCCACATAAACATTAACCATTGAGCATCTGGTACCTTCATCTTTATTATCTGTAAAAACAGAATCAATTCTCAAAGTGTAAAAGGTGTGTTTGTGTGCAATGCATTAATGCAAATGAAAAACCAAAAACAAAATACAAAGATTATGCAGAGTTACAACTTAAACGGTACATACTTATCATAAACGTGTATTGATATAAATTTACAATATTTTATTAAAAAAACATATAACTTCTTTGAATACATTATAAACAAATCTCATATTGTACTTCAAATTTATCCCTGATTAATTTGACACAAATAGAGACTCTACTTTGTACATGAATGTTTGACATGCCTCTGCAAGTGGGAGTGCTCAGAATTATCAATAGATAAAAAAGGAATGGCTCACGGCACACGATGGCACACAAGAAAAAGTTTGGAGGTACACTTTTTAATTGATCTATTCCCGGTATGTGATTCCTTTCTTAACGTGTTAACTCAAAGCAGGTTTTTCTGCTATGCAACCACATTTTATTTTTAAGATATGTGTAGAAGTCAAATTGTATTAATTATGTATATGATGATTCTACATTTAAAAAATTACAAATTAAGATGACTCCAAAATTGTATCACATATAAGGAACTAGTTACATTCAACACTGTTGAGAAATTGGTGCACTTGCCTCAGAAGAAATTTTTATATCACAGTGAGAGAAACAAAGCACACAATTAAGGAAATCAGAAGTCCTTAAATTAAGAATTGAACCTTTCTAAAAGGCCAGTCTGTCTCAGAAAATGGTAGAAAAAAACATAACTAAAAGATACTTCTATGACAAGTGCAAGCTAGATTAAATTAAGATACCAATAATTGGTCACATAAAGGGAAGATTAGTGCCAACTACGCACTTTATTAAAAGTGAAGGATACATTCGATTGTATATTGTTAGAGTGCTGCAAGACAAAGTTAATCAGCACTAAGCAGCTCTTTCTATATGCTGCAACTTAATTTCCTCTTATGTACTCTTTTCAATTTAACCAAGAATAAAGTATGATTTAGACATGTCAACCCAAAAAAAGTATGATTTGGACTTCATGTTAAGATTTCATTTGAAACTAATAACAAAAATTATATTCTTAATCTAATATTTGCCTTCCTGCCAGACTGGAAGGAGCATAACTAATCCTTGACAGGATATCAAGTCCTCTTTCATTTCATTTCATTTTCTCTTTTCTTTTCATTTGTAGTATATATTGTGTGATTAAATACTAAATTCTAAATTTATGCAGTCAGAGTTTGGGAGTTTCATTTGCTGCAGCTACTGCAATGGCAAATCAGAAATTCATTTTTTTTTTTTTTGGTAGGATTGTCCACTTACACAAACTTTATATGCTTATTGATAACCTCATAACTCATGCATTAATAGCCACAAAAGTAAAATAGCATAATGGAAGGAGAGAGAACTATAGTGAAATTGTTGGCTGAATCTGATCACCTTACCTCATGCAAAAAGCAAATATTCTTATGCGCCATCAAAAGTATTGGGAATAAAGAAGCCCAATATATGCTACTTGCTAGTGTAGTTAAAAAAAATATTTAACCCTTCTCAAAAAATGAGGTTTTCCCATTAAACTCTTCAGAAACTGATACAAGATTGACATCACCCCAAAATTGAAAGAGTAGGCATAAGGTCCCCTACATTTTACAACAACCACATGCAGTTCGCTATCAACACTACTCAAGCACCCAGCAATTGAACTAACTAAACCAAGTTTCCCTTTCCTTTCATACTTTGCAATTTCCAAAATGACCAAAGTTACCTAATGAATGAACTTTGCTTTATCACACCAATCATGCACTCAGCGTGAGACAAGAACATCAGCAACACCTAGCTACATCCTCTCTCTCTCTCTCTCTCTCTCTCTCTCATTTTAATAGCTTGACTCAATTTATAGGAGTAAATCCCAACCAAGTCCCTACTACTCAGAGAATGGCTTCTCCAACACAGAGTTGGAGGCCTCACAAGCCTACAATAGTGCTGTTCCTTTTATTCATTTCATTTTCATCTTCAATTGAAAAACCCATCACATCTTCTAACAAGTTAGACCAACCACCAGACACTGAAATCAAGTGTGGATCATGTCCTTGTGGATATACCTGTGGTGAGCAAAGTCCCCCACCTCCACCTCCTACTTCACCACCGCCACCGCCACCGCCACCTCCCAAGTATCCCTCCTGCCCACAGAATTGCAACCCCTTGTCACCACCACCACCACCAAGATTCATATATGTGCCAGTGCCAGGGCAGGTATACCAGCCTAAACCAACTTGGATATATTATTACTCTGGTGCTGCAAACAGAGCTGTGGGGTTCCTGGTTTTGGCTTTGGGAGGACTCTCATTGGCAACCATATTTGGATGACATCATGAAGCTAAAGCTAAAATTCTTAAAATAAGTTTCAACTAAATGTTAGATTCTCTTCCTTATTCTTGTTCACATTTTTTCTATATTCAACTCAACTCTGTTTTGTTTTAATTTCCATGCAGTTATTATACATGTCTTTCCTTCACGCGCGGTATAATCTTAAAGGAAAATTTATTCTGATATGTGATGCACAATAATTTAAAATTAACCTTAGCTCAAAAAATTTTACTAGTACTTAAGTATGTATATATTGCTTTTACGTGGATGATTCAGGGTCACCAGGTTGCCATAGTATGTATGATAATCACGAGCTTGCACAGGCATAGCCAGAATTTATATTTGGCGAGCAAGAAAAAAATATTAAAAATTATGATAAAAATATAAAATAATTTTAATTAAGAATAGTAAATTTTATTTAAATTAGACTCTTCGTTCTTTCGTAGTACTAAATTTTTCTATTAATGTACATATACTTAACTTTTCAGCTATTTCTCTCAATATCTACCGATAAGTGGAAATGTCACTACTTTTTCACTTTTAACTAACCCTTGATAAAGCTGATAGATTGGACAATTTCACCAACTTAGGATCTAAGAAACATTATAATGATAATATCTTAATTGAAATGATTAACATTCTCTTGCTTTGAAAAGTCGTACGCATGAAATTTCTCAACAGGCTGATTTTTTTTTTAATATCAAATGATTTGAAAGAGTCTTTGGAACCTAAAGTTAGACTAAGTATAAAAAGTTCAATTGACTTCTCGTTAAATCTTCTATTTAATTCAGATAATTGCAGATCAATTTTTTAGTTTTTCTTATCACGTAATTCTTAAAAACAAATTCAAATTGAACAAAATCCTTTTTAATGTTATATTATGTAACGATATTTTCTCTCTTCTTTCCTATTCTTTGTAATGCTCATATGTTTTCCCTTTTGATTCTTTTACTTTTTATAGACTAATATTTCTAATCAAATATAAGCAATATTTCTAATCAAGTCTTATCTGTAATTTTGAATATCATCTTATCATCTCTAAATAAGAAAAAAAATTAATATAAAAAAGGAAATAATAAAAAGTTGAAACTTTTTTTAAAATAAAGATAAATAGCAAAAGAGTCATCAAGAAGTATTTAATACTACAAAATTTGCAAAATTTTTAGAAAGGATCACAGTAATAATTCATAAAATATATTATACAGGACCTATATAGTTAATGAAAAATTTAACCTTTGGGGGGTCGTGGCCCCTGCTAGCCCCTTGACTATGCCCCTGCGAGCTTGGAATGTATGAATGTGATCATAAATAAAAAAAAAAAGTGAAGTAATTTAAATTCTTAAAACCCCATGTTCAACCCTTCTATTACTATACATATACACGTAAGTTATCACTTCCTTCTCATTCAAACAATGGCTAGCTAAGAGATCCTTAACTGTGATGGTATGGCTGTTTTCTCTTACACGGCACAGACCCCATCCGTCACTTAATTATGAGGGCATAATATTTAATCCCCCTCCATCCTCTGGTGGCAACACTCCACCATCATGTGCCAACAACTGTGAATCTCCACCTCCTATTCCAATGTTTCCATATTTTCCATGGTACTAGCCGCAGATATCCTCCTCCACCGCCTTCATCTTCTGCTGCAAAGAGTGCTCAACCAGGGACGGATGCACGATTCGTATGAACGGGGGCGAATTTTTTTAATAATAAATATTAAATACTAATCAAATTTATCATATTTTTTTCTTAAGTTATACATATAATACATTCATGTTATAAAATTTATCAATAATAATATCTATATCAAATAAATTTTTCGATAGAAATCACTTAAAGTCACTAAATTTTAATAATAAATATTAAATAAAATTTAGATTATAAAAAATAAATATATCCCACTCATTTTATTTAAGTTTTTTATTTATTACATATATATTAATAATATTTTATCTTTTTTATATATAATGTGTATGTAGTAGAGTGGGGGAAGGGGACCAAAGCCCATTCTTGCCCCTCTTCAATCTGCTGTGCTCAAGGATAAATCATCATTGCCATGCATTACTATATAATATATATGCTTTCTTTGTCTTTCTTATACTTAAGGTGTTGTTATATTCATGTAAGAGTAAGATGAGTAGGAAAATTCTTCAATGAACTATCCATGGTGCTGTAAATTAATAGAGATATCAATACTTCTAGTTCTATATTCCAACTATTTTCTTAGTTGCCTTTTTAGCATTCACACTTTTTGGAGAATTGATATTCACACCACCCTTTTTACTTTTTATATTACTCAACTTTTTAAAATTGTTATCGTTCCTAAATTACCCTCATCTACACCTAGAACTGGTAATTCTGACTACACAACCCGGCTCGGACCAATGCGGGGGTAGCGGGCTTTTATTAGGTTGGGCTTAAAAGCTTAGAAGTTATTCTGACTTTTAAAATGAGTGTCGAATCCCTACATTTTTTTGGGGTTTTTTACGGGCTACCCGAACTTTTTACGAGTAGTGAGCTTTATCAGGTTGGGCTAAAAAACCCGGGAGTTATTCGGGCTTCTAAAATAAGTGCTCGAGCCCTACATATTTGCGAGCTTTTGCAGGCCGGGCCGGTCATGCTAGCCCTATCAACACTCGTGAATTCCCCCTTACCTTCCCTATCCCCCCTCCCTAATTCACCTTTGCTACATAGTAGTTGTCTACCAAAAATTTAATTTCCAGTACACAGTTCTTAATAATTATTTATTGAAAACTATATTTTCGATACACAATTTTCATTCTGAAAAATTATGTACTAAAAATATAATTTCTAGTATTTTAAGAATAAAAAAAGTATCGGAAATTAGATTTCCAGTACACAATTTTACAGAATAAAAATTGTGTACAGGATTTAGATAAAGTACAAATTGATATTTTACATTTTTATTAGTAAATTAATTATCAAACTCCACGTGCACACAAGTACTTCTTTCACAAATATTTACATAAGTACTTTTTTCCTGATATTTTATTATTTTGATGTGAGTGAAAATGAAGAAATGTGATTGCACTCTCTCGCTCTCTTTGTTTAATTTTTAGCTTCATTGGTGAGCCAATTTATGTTGGTTGGGCCATAAGTTTTGGGTCATCATATCAGCCTATATTGTAATGATATAAACTTACATATCATTACAATGCTTAATGAAATAAGAACTAATATAAAGAAGGCTAGTATAAGTAACTTTCATAAGAGTATTTTCTTTAAAAAAATATTAACTTTTCACTAATAGAAATTATTTGAATAATGAATAATTTATTGCTGGTTTTTAATAAAAAATTATGTATTTATTATTTGGCAAAATATTCGTATGGTTCGTCAAAAACTTTATTTTATTTTAATGTAGCCAAATCAAATTTGGCTCTTCCTCTTTTAAATTGTTTTTTTAAAAATTGAAATAGATTAAAAAGGAAAAGCATGCATGAATTAATTGTAACATGAAAAGTGAAAATTTTAATAATTAATAAAATAAATCCTTTGTAGCCTGGTTTCTCATAGATTTGACACGGAGGTAGCTATTGGTGTGAGTGGTGAAAGTTGTAAGAAGGTTCCATTGAGGATGATTCCTTGGGAATGTTACCCAGGAAAACTATTACTGAATTGTGTTTTACTGAAGAGGCAATTAGTGTTCCGGCTTTTTAATTGGGCAGTGAAATTGGTGATGAGATGATTAGCATTATGTGTTGATTAGTTGCATCATGCATCATTGAGCTTCTGGATACTTATATCTTTTGTGTTCAAGTATCATGTTATACGTTGCAGTTTCAAGAGTGTTGTCAAAATGGGGTTTGAAGATTCTTATGTGTGACGATTACTTTAATCAAATTAATGAAATTAAAAACATTGTCTACAGAGAGGTGTTTTAAAAAATATAATAAAAAGTTATAATTATTCTTATATTTAATAAATACGTGTAAATTTAAACACAAACATATTTGAATCGATTAATGTTAAGGGTACACATTCATTAATTTATGATATTTATTGTAAATAAATCAATGTTTACCTTAAATGACCGTGCATCACACGGGTTGGAACCTAGTTTTAGTACAATGTAGGTAATGTTTGAATTTAATTCTAATATCTAAGAGTTATTATATCGGTTTTTCCGGTGCAACAATATACGAGATAATAAATCAAAAATAAAAATGTTTAATAGAAAAATGTAACATTTAATATAACCAATGCATTGAATGTTGTGATAGTTATTATTTCCAATAAAACATTTTCACTTTTAATTTATCATCTTGTGCAATGTTGTTTGTACATGTTAAAAAAATCGTTATTAAATATCGTTTTACTAGTATTTTAACCTGTGCATTGCAAGGAAAAATATATATTACTTTTATATAATTGATTTAATTATTTTATCGAAATTATAAGTTTAAATTTTATTATTGAAATTTAAATTAGAAGAGAATTATTTCAAAATTTAAAAATTAATTTTTAAATTATTAGAAAATAAGGATTATATAAATCGTACATGTAAATTTTTAAATACATATAATTTAAATATAAAAAAATTAGAATTAAAAATGAATAACTTTTTAAAATTTATAATGTTAATTTTAAATAATTTTTAGAAGATAAAAAAAATTGAACATTTCAATTTTGAAGTATATAAAAGTTAATGTCAATAAGGATTTTTCTAGGATGCACCAGTTTAAAAGTTATTGCACCATATACAATTATATTTTAGCCTTTAGATATTTCTAAGGTGCATCATCCATTATTTAAAATTCATATCTAATAACTAAAATATAGTTGTGTACTGTACAATCAGCTGACACATCTAATTAGCTACTTTTATTATTATTTTAATTATTAAAATAACCCTAATTACTAAATTAGGATTTAAAATTTTTAAATTTGCTTCATTTGATTAGCATTCCTTGGTAAATTAATGTTAATCAAGGAGGTTTCTTTCTTTATGTCATTTATTTATTGAATGGTATTTTAATATATGTTAATTAGATATTAGTGATAAATATATAGAAAATCTTTCTCGAGAGATTTGAGGATAAAACATAGATAGAGATAAAATCGATAAATGAGGACAATGTTGATATAGTGCGAGGTAACAATTTTTTATTGATTGAGGGAGAATAATAAAAATTGCATAGGAAGAGTATGAATGTCACTCAAGAGAAGAATAAAGACTTTTTGTAATGTGGCTTTATAAGAGAGGGAGAATGGAGTTCACTAACTATCTCACTCTTCAAAGAGAGGGAGAATTGATTTATAATGAGGAGAATGTTTGCTGCAGGTGCAGCAGTGAGGGGTGGGGCATGGGGTTGGGGAATGGGGACAGGGGTAATATGGGATGTGGGTACGAATAGCAAAAAGGGGGTTCCAAAAGCAACTCCCGTTGTAGAATCCTAAAAGAAAATAAAATTAAACAATGAAGCTTGGATTCGATAGCTCAGACATTACTTGCCAACGTAAATTATAGCAACGGGAATGATTGTGAATAGAATGAGAGGAGCTGTATCAATGGTGAGAAAACCAGATACATATTGAAGCATATTGTCCTACTCACTATTCAGTGATGTTTTTTTGGTGTAACCATACATATCCTCCACGGGAGGCAATTTTGCTCGAGCCGAGAATATCCACATCATGGTAAGGTTAGCTCTTCCAGTAGGGATTTTTTCCAATCTATAAGACTCGAACTCGAGACCTTGCTTAAGGAAAATCAAGCATGTACCACTTATTACATACTATTCAGCGATGTAATACAATATAACTATAATCTACCTAGGCCAAATATTAATAATTCTTCAATAACATTGGGTTTCTCCGTAATGATATTGTTATAACACTTTTCGCCACTTACTTGGCATATATTTAACGTACCAAAAAATTGATTTACTTAAGATCTATAAACAAAATATCATACGATAAGTGTGAAGAACAAATTATTTATTTAATAAAAAATGACAAGGTCATTAACGTTATTGACAATCTAACATAGTTTAATGAGCAGCATATGTGAGGAAAACTTATTTATTCATTTACTTTGATACGCTCGTAGTTGGTTTTGTTAAAAGGAAAAAAAAGTGGTTTCTATTGTTTTATTCAGCGACGGTCCCAAACGTTTACTGGCCACAAGAAAAGAGGTTAAAAAATGGGAGATAACAATTAAAATAGATCAATAGCTTATAAAAATGTATTTCTATTTTAAAGTGTCTCCATCACATCTATAACATTGTAATGAAGCAAGCGAGGGGGATTTCAACGGAAGGGAGTCGATAAAATATTCACAAGCCAAAGACAAACAAAAAAGAAGTTATTTTTGGTGTTAAAACATAAAAAATATGTATATTTTTTATTTTTATTTTTTCCTGTATTATCTCAGCTTTCCAGTATATGATATAAATAACCACAGGTTAAATAATGCGGTACATAATCCAAATAACTCATTGCCAGCCTGAATCGAATGCTTCATAACTTTGTCAATCATGGTCATTCTATAGTATATCTTTGGACGAAGAGCATCAAATCTACATCAAGGCAGCACTGGCAAATCACAAGTCTGAACCCGGAAGACTCGTGATGCTCCTGCGCTGCTGCGTCAATAGGAATGTGTAGCAATCATATACTCTGCTTATTCATACAGAACTGCAGTTCAATGCCTTGATTACATTACGACGCCAAATAGCAGTGTCTGGATCAAATCTCAATTCCCATGTAGGCCAGTAGTGCAAATCTTGCTTTAGTGTTAGGACTAGTGGCTTCCCATTGAGGTGAATTGTCCTAACACGAACAAACTCTCCGTGCTCTAGTTCCTACCCACATTGAAGAAATAATTATAACACATTATATAATTTAAGAGAATACGGAAAAGGAAGCTTGGCTAGTCCTAGATATGAATGTGCAGCCAAAATCGGAATGCATGTTCACATGAAATATGCACGTTTCACAGTCGCAAAAGCAACAGCTTGTGGCAGAAAAAGTCTGTGAACACTATGAGGCACGTGAGTACATCACACATGTTTACAAATTCCATAAATGTTTCATGTTAGTAAGAATGTTATGGTTGGTATCAAAACAACGTGGAAGGACCGGATTTAATCAATTAAAGAGTATTTAATCAATTAAAGAGTAAAAGAGAAGTGAAGAGGATGATAAGAAGAATTGAACACAAAATTTACATGAAAAACTCTCTGTTGTAGAGGACAGAGAGTACAACAAATCCTCTTTGAACAATGAGGACAGAGAGCAATATTTTCTCTCACAAAATATTCTCTCAAATGGAAGGACTCTTAACTCATGTTTTTGATTGATGGAAACTCTTGAAGTTATAGGGTTTTGGAGAAAAGGAATGAGAGAAGAGAAATAATAATTATGAATATAATGATATATTGATTGATAATTGATACAAAAGACTAGGGCCTGTTTATTTTCCAGTTGGGAGCCCTCCATAATTACGTTTGGGTAAAAGTAACAAACTACGTGTATGTTTGGTTTATATCAAAACCACATTTGAAACGTAGCGAGTAGCATTGACCCGATGGTGTAAAGTGTAAACCAAACATGCTACTTTCTATTGGCCAGAAGTATGTTTGGAACCTTCTCAATTGTAAAACAAAAAGACACTAAATATTGACTTTTATTTATACTAATCATTATACTCATAATTCTATTTAAACTAGGAAACAAATCATATGATAATTATTGAAAAATATCGAAACTAATCATAGGAGATATTATAGGGTAACAACTGATCTTAAAACATATTGAGATACTCTAAGATAAGAAACTAATCTAAGATAATTGAAGATATTCTATAATAAAATAGAGATAATTTCCTAATATTCTAACAGATACCAACCATCATACTAGACATGCCTATAGGTAATACTACAATAGAATATTAGCTTTTCTTAAGAGCTAAGCAAAAGTGATTGGCGGTGGAGAACTAGGATAAGAATGCAAGGTGTGAAGTCATGCTAGCTGGACCATGTGAAGGTTTGGAGAAATGACACCTATAAACATGCAATTACTTGGCCAAAGTTGTAGGCACCACACTGCTTCTGCATAGGTCGATAAGCATGGCAAAATGTCATTAATTCAGTAGCTTGAGAACGAGGAAGAATAAGAGCCACAAGTCTAACAATCTCCACTTGGCTCGAATTTGATAAATTGCTCATATCCAATTAAAGTCCAGAATGGCACTCAAGTGCTATAGAGACCAACCAAGTCCAAACAAGGTTGACGATGAGCAATTTATCAAATTCAGACCAAGGTGAAGATTGTTAGACATGTGAATCTTACTCTTCCTCGTTTTCAAGCTATTGAATTAATGGCATATATTTTTTCGTGCTTATTGACCTATGCCGGAGCAGTGCGACACCTACAACTTTGTGGCCAAGTTATTGCATGTTTATAGATGTCATTTCTCCAAGCCTTCACATGGTCCAGCTAGCATGACTTCACACCTTGCATTATTATCTTAATTCTCCACCGCCAATCACTTTTGCTTAGCTCTTAAGAATAGTTGATATGTTGTTGTAGTATTACCTATAAGTATGTCCAGTATGATGGTTGATATCCATCAATCAAAAACACGAGTGAGTTAAAGTTCTTCCATTTGTGAGAGAAAATATTGCTCTTTGTCCTCATCGTTAAAAGAGGATTTGTTGTACTCTCCTTTTTTATAGTGGAATTATTTTGCTCATGATCGCTCATGGTTTCTCTCACTAAGAGTTTTCCACATAAATCTTGTGTTCAATTCTTGCCATCCTCTTTACTTCTCTTTTACTCTCTAATTAATTAAATGCAGTGCTTCTGCATTGCACCGATACCATAACAAAGAACATAACCTACGTTAAAGGGGTAAATAGATTTCATGATTCATCATATAGCATAAAACCCATGCCATAGATGGAGCCATGTACACATGCCATGCATTGTAGTGCATTCAAAATCATTATGGACACTATGTTATATCATACATGTAAGCTCTAACTAGTTGGTAAAGTAAGCTAACTATGCATATAACAGCAACTTGCATCCATGCATAGTAAATTCCATACCTTAGTTACATCAACAAAAGAATCTAGATTTGGAGTTGGTTTTCCATTAATTTCAACTATCCACTGAAGAGCGTATAGACCATATCTATGTACTGGACTCCCATGACACCACCTGTGAATTTGACAAATTTTGTAAGCAAAATGCTTATTCAAACAAGCATGCAATGCAAGAGCAGGTGTGAGTTCATGAATAGACAAATGGAGTATGTCTATATAATTTATTTAAAATTTATTCATAAAAACAAGTTATTAAAGATCTTCAGTTAATTACATATTTTTAACTCATAATAAATCAAAGTAAAAGTAATCATTAAAAATAATTAGGAACAGTAAAAAAGGATAAAATTATATTTTATAATAATATATTATTTTTAAATGGAAGACACTGAGTCTGGATTCCAAATTACTAGACGAACATAAAAAATGCTATACAATCAGACCACAAAGCTAGTGTGCAAATTTGAAATGTTCGGCGCACAGGCACATATATGTGGACAAGATGCATGACATAATGCAGATGTATCAAAACGAGTGCTCAAATTCTGTAATTAAGCTTGGTGTGGAGAAGTTGAGTGAGGATATTGGGTAAATAAATCATATCATATCATTATTACACCTTACATCTAGTTATCTAGACCACGATAAAAGGCCATCATGTACTGTAGACATGACAGCAGTTTGTAAGCATAGAATCAATCAACAAATGGTCTTAACTTAAGTAAGCTTGCTAACGAGTAACAACTACAGTAGGCCCTCATACAAATTTAAATTGTAACAAACATCTTTCCATGCCACTCTCCATTAATCAGGTACTTTACCTTTACCCTTTTGCAGAATTAAAAATTTACAAGCACTAAGTTAAAACCATACCTTGCCACATATACACCATAACCTTCTTCTGGAAGAAATCCAAGAGCACGTACTGCTGGATGTGGATGTTGAACAATGCAACCACACCAATTAATTGCACGAGTTGTGCCGTTTCCGTCCCTAACATCCGTTCCCACAAGAAGTTCAACCTCTCGTCCCTGACACAACCACGCAAATCAATCATGAAGGTATAACCCATGCACCTCAATAAAGAAGACAAATGTTCATTCAGCAGGCTCTACAGACTCTGAATCAAAAGCAAGAAATAACTATAATATTCTCACATACCTGCCGAAATATAGTCACCTGAAGCTTCCCATCATCTGTATTAGATTTGTCTAAAGCTTGGCAAGCATTTTCAATGTCATGGAAGCATGTGACTGGCTCTTTATTGATTGCTAAAACCATGTCCCCTTGCTCTAAAAGATTCTCAGCCTTTGATCCAGCCAAACAACCTTTAACACGCAAAACCTGTCGTCTTATTGGGTCTTTCTTAACAAGCGCCTGCAATAATTGGGAACTAACACCATTAATACCAGATCATGACAATAGTAATATCAAAGCTAGTTCTTTCAAGAAGTGGAAGAAGGTATGGCAATGACAAAACAACAGATTAACAAGTTGGTCTTGCTTGAATTATTTCTTGGAAGTAAAGATGGACAAAAGATACAACAGGAAAACTGAGGACAACTTGTCACCAGTACCAATCCATAATTCCAGTTCTAGAACAAAAATCACAAAAAAAACATATGAATGGTTTAATATTACTACCTCCGTTCGTATTTAACTGTCCATTTGGACAAAAAACACATATATTAAGGAATGCAATTATTACTCTTGTTTTCATGGAAATAAATTTTGAACCTTCTATTTTACCCTTTATCTCTCTTAGTACTATTGGGTCTCATTAATTTTCAATAGTGGGTCATTTATTAACACAAGGATAAAAGGGAGAAAGAGGTAATTATTATTGCATTGAGTTTGTAAATGGATAGTTAAATAGGAACAAAATTTTTCTCTCAAGATGGATAATTAAATAGTAACGGAGGTAGTATATTTTTAACACGTCCCCTCACGCATGAGCCCTTTGGGCTTGAAGCATGGACAATGCACAAGCCCACCTACCTTGTGCTGAAATTTAAACTTTTTCATTAAAATAATGTAGGTAGCAAGAATCAAACTCTAGACCACATAGTCATAGAGGCTTTCATACTATGTCATAAACTAACTATCGCAAAAGCTTAAGCTATTGGGTGAAAATACATGAATGGTTTTATATTATATTTCTAACATTCTTCATTTCAATTGTTTACCAGATAGTGAAATTTAAATAAACAAACTAACTCTAAGGGAATGATGATTTCTTTGACATGTCATAGTGAACACTTAATAAGGGTTAGTTGATAGATCTTATAGTAAGCTTCACACACAATTGACAGTTCAATACAATAAATGGCTAGTGACTAGTGAATAAAGTTTTAGTTTCCACAACCTGAACATTTTAGCTTTAATCAAGCTCATAAGATTCTCAACCTGATAAGATTGCTAATGTCTTATCAAGTGCAGGAAAGGCTAGACTAGAATCTTAAATCAGGTTCTTAAGTAGAAAGAACAAAATTTTAAATTTTTCCACTGACAAGTCATCATAAAATAGAAGGTTACAACTTTGCATTCTTTTAATTGCTAATGTGAAGAACACTCTTGCAAGCATATTACGCATAGAGAGAGTAAATATCCTATAGCCATAGGTAAAAACACAAACCATAAAGGAAGATCAATACCTGAATCCAATCATCACTTAGTCCAAAACTCCGAGCCTTTGAGAGTAATGTTGGATAAAGTTCAACCTCCAAAATTCTCACAAGTGGCATTGGCCTTTTGACTCCATTTATGAGAAGAGGTTGCCCATTTGCACCAGATACAATCTTGTCAAGGACCTGACTTATTGCATAAATCGGAATTCCCCTTACAAATTGATGATCTTCTGATGTACTGCAACCAAAATTCAGCTGGAACAGGGGATTTCAGCATCCACATAAATAAAAAGTACATCAAAATTCACAAACAGTCAGGGTTCATCATATAACACCCCCCCGCCCTTCCACAAGAAATGACAAGAAAAGGTAAATGTCACAACTGACACCAAGCCATGACAAAACAGGCTAGTTAACCTGAAAAGACATAAAATACAATAAAAAGGAACTCGGGTTTTAAATGTAATTTGAAAAACAAATAAAATCTAGTTAAACCTTATCACAATTTTTGTGGAAATTTCTTTAAATTATTGGAACTATGTAATATTATTGCTTCCTTTTCATTGTTAAACTTGTTTAGTTATTTCAACGCTTAGTTTGTGCACAAGTCGTGACCTAGGGTGGGTCTGTGACATTATAGATATTTGCTTTTAAATAAAAATTCCCCAGAAGTCCCATCCAACTTTATTTTTACCCTCAAAAAACTGTATTGCAGCTTGTTTTGTGGACATAAATTAACAATAGGATTGAAATTAATGAGCCAAACCACTCCATGCTAGCTTCGCAGAAAAGCAGAGAATGAGTAACCCATAATGCAGACCTTATAAGATGAACAGTGAAATGATAATGCAATGATAACAGCAAGGAATAAAAAAATAGTCATGTCTTCTTAACCTCTTTTTCTTTATATGTTACAGTTAGAGATACTGCCAATAAGAATAATACTTTCATTAATATTATAATTACATTCTTCATTCCTTTCGACTGTCAATTGGTACAAAGCAGTATAAAAATAATTAGTCATCCCATTTATTGTATTATATACGGTTAGAAATATAAAGTCATTCACATGTCCTCCACCCAATAACTTAAGCTTTTGGGATAGTTGGTTCATGATATAGTATCGGAGCCTTCATGACCAAGTTGTCAATTGTTCATTCCTTGTTACCCCATTATTCTAATAAAAAAAGTTTAATTTCAACACAAGGTAGGTGAGTCTGTGCATTATCCACATTTCAAGCCCAAAGGGCTCTTGCATGAGGGGACATGTTAGAAATATAAATTCATTCATGTGTCCTCCTCCCAATAGATTAAGCTTTTGGAATAGTTGGTTTATAACATATACCAAGCATCACCAAGACAAGATTACAGAATATTTCCATTCCTCTCCATTCTCCATCCATTTTCTACCTTTTTACTTTCCATCCCTCCACTCAAGCACATCTAGATAATAGAAGAATCACATACAAGACAGCCAGAATTTATTTGCTAGAAGTTTTGCTAAACTAATGTGGGATGCTTGTTGATTCTTAGATGGACGAGTGGTCCCTACTGCTTTATCTCATCCAGCACATTTGAATTCCGCCAAATTTCTGGCTATTTTATTCTAGCTGTGAAGCATTACTCAATCACATTATTTGAATCTTTCTAAGACTTAACTAAACCAATTGAAAAACTCATTGCTATGCATAATTATTATACTCTTTAACTTTAATTTGTGATTCACTTTTATAAAAGCCATAATACTTCAAAACAGTAGAAGGACTATCTAAATTAATGTTAGAATTTTAATTAAGAAGGAATAATGGCATATAGACTTCAATGACCAACCCACCATCAGGTAGCCTGTTGAAGTTTGAGTAAATATTGTCTTCTTTCGTCTCTTTCCAGTTTTCGTCTTTCTTCTCTTTTCCTTCTTCTACGAGGACACAACTGTTTGAAGTTAGGCTTTATTGTATTAAACAAATGAAAAGACCAAAAAATACCATAGAATATGTATTTTCTTCAAAGTCTCTCATCTGGGGAATTTACTCATTATGGTGTCCTATTTAGAATTAGTATTGGGGTAGGTTCAGAGAAATAAAGGGCTTGGGTTCAATTCCTACCGGTAGTCCTTCATTAGTAAGTCATCTATAAATAAAATTGTAAGCCCTTGCTAAGGTTTGTGGCATGTCCTGACCTTAAAATTCAGCAGCCACATCAATATGGAGATTTATTAGTGCCAACTTTGTTAAAAGTTTAAGCAATTAGAATAAGACCCAAGAGTAATAGTTCGTACTAAAATTTCTAACAACCCCCGCATAATAAAAAAAAACTTAAGTGCACAGGCTAACCCAAATCATGTTCTGAAATTAATTCAATAATGAAAAAAGCATCAGAAATTTTGAAGTTTTAATTGTTTGGTCAAAAAGGTGCTCATATTATGCCAAAGAATGAACTCTCCTGAAAGAACAAGATGTTCGGAGAAGGCTCAACAGTGGTTTTTATAATAAGTTTTATCATCCAAATCCAATTTACTTTAAGCATTTTTTTCCTATCATGGTCCCAAAGAAAAATGTTCAGATCCATCCCAGCAAGCAGAGAATAAGTGGTATAAACCTGAGTAGAGAAGCTTCCCCATATAGCTTGGACTCTTCCTTGTTCGTCTGTTAGCACACCCGAAAATGTGCTACCAAAATCTGTATTTGAACACCAGTAAGATATTTATTTGTAGGAGTAACATGTAGATTAACAAAACAAAAAGAAAACCTCATCCAAATTTACCAGTATCAAGCTCAATCACTTCCATATTGGTTGCTCTGTAACGTGGGGAGTCAGCAGATACTATATTTAATGCAGCGCAGGGATTGGTAACAACTGATTTCCTAGAAGTTGCTTGAAGGCTTCTACTTAACCCCACAAGATAAACAGAATCCCCACGACGTAATGCTGGCTCTGGACAAGAAAATGTACTAAATGAGTCTTTCATCAATATAGATAAGTTCCCTCATCCCTTGCATGAGTTATTTAATCATTTGCCAGAAGCAATCAACTTCCACGCAATATATAAAACTGTCGAATATCTACTGCAAAGATACCTAGTAATAAGTCCACAAAGTTAACCATGTCCATGCTTATCAAGTTATCATGGTATCCTCACTGGTAAGATAAGTATTCTGTGGCAGAAAGGGGAGTGCAAAAATTGGACTTCAGAGCAACAGCAAATCATAATGTTATTTTATTGTTCCCAATTTCTTTTTATTTTTCAGCCACAAGAGGGAGCCAGTTAGCTTTTCTCCTCTCCTCTCAGACTAAGTATAAATAGTCTTTACAGGTCACTAAGAAGGAAACATATTCTTTATAAAATCTAGATTTGATGAAGATGAAGTCACATTAGAACAGCAGAAATTTAAGAATTGCATGGTGAAACCCACCTGGAAGTAACTCTGCAGCACGAACCACTGACGCACCAACAGGTCCCAAAGCAGAGGGATCATATGATATGAGAGCATAATTGTGAACCGGATGTAGAAATACCACCTGCAATTAAGAAATGGGACAAGCTAAAACTTCCTTCTTGCTAATTCATTTATATTATTAGGGCCCCATTCTTTTAGAGAGATTTACCTCTCCTGGAATTTCAACTGGGTATGCAGCGAAAGATAGCATCACATCAGAGGCAGATATTGCAACTGTATTCTTGTCAACAGCAACTAACCCCATATCTTGAGAGTGATATATTATGACACCGGTCCCAAAAAAGTGCTGTGAATGAACACCATCAAGCATACAAGATCGAGGAACATGAACCTGCATATCCCACAGGATTTTAGTATAACAAGTTTCACATGATAGGAATAATTAAGAGCCATAGGAAAAACAGTAAAGTCAGCACCATTACTACACTACAACATTAAGCATTAGTGTCATAACCCATAAAAGGTATAATCTAGAAATTTTTAATTAGAAGAATAGTTTGCCAAGATTGATGAACTTCACAGAAATACAACAGTAGCGGGAAAAAAAAGTTTAACTAAAAGAAAGAGGGACCATTCCAATCAAATAAAAAGCTGATAGGTAATTTGGACCACATATCACAGATAAGATGATTATACTTAAAATCAGGAATCAAATGAACTAAAGGTAACCATAATTTGAAATACAATAAAGATAACATTTTCAAATATTATATGGAAATTATAGGACCCAGGCATGTGTCACAAGTTATAAAATAAGAAGTAACACTTAGATAGGAACTTATTTCTAGAAAACAAGAAACAAGGAACAAGGAACTTATTTCTACAAATAGAGATGAAAAGGCTCCATACATCCATTAATAATCCAAGTGGATTGTCCCAAAAGCCAAAACCATACTTCTAGAGGGAAAAAATAAGAGATATATTGAAGAGAGAATCACATATTTAACTATTTAGGAATTTATTTATCAAGAAAGTACAGTATAGCCTTTAAAATCTAATACATCATTTTACACACACAAGATGTATTAGTTGCTGCTGGCAATCTAAGAAGCACCAATACTAAAATTTTTCAATTGTACCCATATTTTATCCATGCTGGGTATGTAATTGCATACCATACATCTTGAATGAGGTACATGGAGCTTTGAAATGCTAAGAAATAATTCCAAATGCTAAAAACCTGTTTTGGACTGAGAAAATTGGACTAAAACTGCTGTGATCCCACACCAACCAGAGATATGGCCAACATAGTCCTTATAAGCCTTGGCCCAAGGATACAGGACTCATTTTCAAGTATCGGTGCATCATAGGCCTTGGGCAATCCTCACCCCTTGAGCTAGCTTTTGTGGTGGAGTTTTCTAAAAAAATATGTGAAATTGTTTCAAACATTTCAGTTTGTTAGAATTTTATACCTTTTATGAGGAAAATATATATCTGATAATATACTTTATGTGAACTTTTTATGTATACCTGTATATAACTTTTAATAAGTTTATTTAATATATATTCTGCTATTGTGTTTCATAGAAGTGCCAGTAAAGAGGGTTGACTAGATGGTGGATAGGCCAATAGCTAGAGGTAGATACTAGAGGGAGACCAAAGAAAACTATAGAGAAAACAATTAAGAGAGATTTAGAAGTAAATGGTCTATCTTTGAACTTGCTACAAGACAGAGAATTATGGCATCGCCTGATCCATGTAGTCGACGCCACCTAGTGGGATAAGGCTTGGTTGTTGTAGTTGTTGTGTTTCATAGATTCTTAAAAATTTGTTGTATCTGAGTAATTTCCTATAAAATGCTCATACAGACCCAGGCCTGTGCTACATAGCTGCCAACAATTTTGCATATACAAAGAACAGATTTTGTAAATCTTAAATAAAATTTACTTGATTTTCTATAAAACTGATAAGAAATCATATTATACAGAAGCAGGTCAGGATGCTAATGGAAAACAGGTAGGAGGCACTAATGTAGGCTGGTAAGGGTAAGGTGGGTCAATATGCATTGATTCTAGAAAATTCTAGGATATGTCAATCAACTACTAAAAACATATATACCTAATTATATCAATAAATAACAATTCAGGTATAGAAAGGTTTAGGAGAGAAAAGCATAAGATCACTCACAAGGTTGTTTAATAAGATTATGAGGTCTAAGATCATACTAGACAAGTGGAGAAGTACTGTAGTCTCTATCTATAAGAACAAGGGTCCATACAAAATTGCAAAAATTGTAGGACTAAGCTCATGAACCATATTATGAAGCTATAGGAGAGGATTATTAAGCTGGGATTAAGACAAGAGACTCTCATCACAAAAAATCAATTTGGTTTATGTCAGGGACGTTGACCATAGAAGCAATATACTTGCTACAAAGATTGATAAAGAGATATCAGAAAAATCAAAAAGACTTATACATGATTTTTATCAATTTGGAAGACATGTGATAGGGTGTCCAAAAAAGCATTTTAGAGGGCTTTGGAGAAGAAAAAGTTCATATTGCCTATATATGTGCAATAAAAAAAAATATGTACGAAATGGTCAAGGTTAGTGAACAAACATAAGGTAGAAGACTTTGGTATAACTATAGGACTACACCAAAGGTCAACGTTGAGCCTCTATCTTCTTAACCTGGTCTTTGGTTGTTCTTACTAAACATATCCAAGAGCCAATGTCACAATGCATGCCTTTTGTGAATGATATAGTTCTAATTGGAGAGTTGAACGAAGAAATAAGTTGGATGCTGGAGCTAAGGAGACAAGCTTTGGAAGCACGTGGTTTTCGTTTTAAGTATAAATAAAACAAAGTATATAAAATTAAGTTTAGTCGAACGCACACTGGTTCTAGCTTAGAGGTAAAAATTGACCATTCCACAATTCACTTAGTTATCTTAGGTACATCACACAAAACGACAAGGAAATAGACGGAGATGTAAACCATAAGATTCAAGCAAGGTGGAAATGCAGGAGTGCTTCAAGTGTTGGACAAGTACCATTCAAGCATAAGAAAATTTTACTGCACAACTATAAGACTTATGATGTTGTATAGGACCAAATGTTAGGTGGTAAAGAGCCAACAAGAAGATAATGAAATAATGAACACTTTCCCTGTTTCCAAACACATTAAAATGCAACTAATCATGATTGAACATTTTGAAAGATGTTTCTAATCAATTAAAAATATCGTCCAATTAAGCTAAAACACAAATAAAATGAACTGAAATTCATCTTAAACCCAAAAAAAGGGTTAAATTTTGATAGTTCCTAAAAGGAATGTATCTTGTATAATAATTTGTTAAAAAAATGAACCAAAACTCCATTTACACCCAAAAAGAAAAACTAATTTGTAGAACTTTGGTACTTGTCATGAGGATAGGACACTGCCATTACATATTATTTCAATGTGATTCATACACTTATACCATGCATTTCAGTGAAGCCGCTAATCAAAATTGAGATAAAACTTCAAAAATAATACCTCAAACATCACAAGAGTAGGCTCGATCACTCGTTCAGCAACTGATGCATTTGCTGTGACAGCAACTGCACCTTGGTAGTCCATTAACCCATCATCCTGTATAACACTAGGCTTTTCTAGCTTAGTTTCCTGGGTTTCATTTAAAGAAAAATCAGCAACAACGCTTCCATCATTTGATAAATCATCATCTACTCTCCGTTTTTTCACCATGCCATCAGATGCATTGTGGTGAGATACACATTCTGAAGGATCTTCACAATTGGTTTCCATGCTTGTGACACCATCAACCAACTCCTGATTGTTACCTTCACACGCATGCCCCCCACAAGCATGCTCACTAGTTAGTGAAACTGGCTGTCTGGTTAGATTTCCAACTTCTTTAGCACCAGATGATAGAAAAGGGGAATCGGGCTGAAAAGCTGGCTTAGCAATCCAGAGACCAGTACTGTCATCACGAGTGTATATCTGGGGAGGTGCATACCATTCATGGCGATCAACAGTCACCAACACAGACTGCATCCATAAGACAAGTTCATGAAACAAAATCAGCAATGAGTTAGAAGTGCTCTGATGTGCCAGAGGAATATAGATACAAACATACCACTACATCTAACATGAAAATATTATCGTGTCAGAAAGTCAACCCAGTTATAAAATCAGTATTAGATGTCAAGTTCAATTATCCATAAAAACGTGTATGATCAAACATTGATGTATTACTAACAAGCAGAAACATTAATATTCTACATGACACCTCTGTTGAGTTAGAATAAAGTTACATCATTAAGCAATTTTTTTATAAAATAAACTTTTCATGAAATCTACCTTTGGTTAGAAACCCCAGAACATGTAAACCATGCTCGTAAAGTTTGATATTTATTAGAAATTAAAAAATTATACACAACTTGATTTTATACTACTCCCTTCATCCCTTATTATAAGACCCTTTCAATCGTTTCACACAGTTTAAGAAAAATTGGTTAATGTATTGGTCTTTAAAAAAAATTATAGCATTCCAAATATACCCCTATTTAAAAATCACTATATTTTAGAGACATTAATTATCACATGGTGGAAGACTCCAAAAGTCACTTTCCAATGGTGTAGTTGAGCATACAAGTAAAACTTCATTAATTATTCACACTCATCAATATATGGAGAATTAAAAAGAGTTGAATATTAATGAAGGGCAAATATGGAATAAATAATTAATTTATCTAAAAATTTGCAAACGGTCTTATATTAAGGGACACTCAATTTTTCTAAAAGGGGTCATATAAATAGGGACGGATGGAGTAATTTATTTGAAATTTCCATGCGCATCAAATCAATCATGATCACATTCTAAACGTTATTTGATGATGTGTCATGGTCTTAGTCTTACATTAGCATCCATGGATCCTAGGTTCCTAACTGACTCACATGCTCATTAATCAACATTTATTGACCGCATTACAAATAAAAAGAAACAAAATAACATGTACAGCCATAATAACTGATTTCTACAAATCTAAGGAACATATTTTAAGTAGGCATGTTAAACACGTGTATAAATAGCAGCAGGTACGCCAATTGCAACCCTAAATCTTATAGACCAAAGAAATTGAAAGACAATTATAAATAGAAAAGGTCCATTTTTCTTTGAAACATCATACACACAATCTAATCAATGAGAGTTTTTTTTTATACAAGAAACACCAGGACATAATTTTATTGCAAGTATGTAGATCAAGATCAAGGTATAAAAAAGGTAAAGCAAATTTATATGACAGTTACAACAACAGGAAACAAGTATCTGCAAATATACATTTATTTAATATTCTTGATTGTATAATAACCATTACCTTCCTTCGATGACGGTCCACGTAGCTTATATACTCCAATGGTACTCGAGCACCCCTAGATAGCTTAGAGAGAACTGATATTAGTTCCTCAATACAAGATATTTCTTCACCAGCAAATTTCTTAATTATTGCATGGCGAGGAACTCCAGCTCTAACGAGCATATATCTGCATAAGGTAATTACCACATGTTGGATAAAGCACATGCTATATACCAAGATGTTAAATAAACATTACAAGGATCCTCTCCCTCTAGGAACAACCCTTGTGCATGAAGGGAGAAGTGATGCTAGACTCAAGGTTATTTGCAAATTTGTCAAAGGATGAACAATGAAAAATTTCAAGGAATTCTTAAATATAACAAATGAATCTTGCAAGATCATCACAAAGTTATAACAATAGTTAACCATTTCACTAACCTGGCAGCCAGCATTAATTATAATTATTAGAAGCATAATCTATCAATATAAAATACATCTGTCTAATATTTTTTGTGGCATGGAAATAACTATTAGTTTGGAATAGTCAATGTTTATCTAGGCATACATACCCTGGTTCAGCCACATAAACAAGGCCACAATGGAAACGGAAGTTTCTAGCCTGCATCAGAGACCATGATAAACAAAACCATAATGAGACAAGTAGCATAAAATTAGGAGAGAAACAAAATCAAGCATGGGTAGGGAAGGTTGAGAAACATATTCAGAATTGGAATAGGAAGAATTGAATGTCAAATGTTGTACAACACCATAATAAGTCCAGATAATTGTGTTGCAGAGTAACAACAACTACAAACAAAATGGTGCCGCTATATCGTAAGTAAGAGATGGAAAATCACCCATCTATAATAAACAGTAATGTAACCTTGAGATAGGCATGCAGAGACAGAACCGCTTGCCATATCTAAACTAGCTACTGGCAAAGAGGGAATTGATTCAAGATCCCCTTGCGCCCTACAACCCGAAAGTGACTCTCTATCAAAGCACCTGCGGTGGGCTAAGTGCAAGGAGTCTTAGAGTCTCGATACTGGCTAACGGAAAAAGAACGGTGAACAAGTAGTTGTTCTACAACCCCCAGAACTGTATGCAGCGCTTTTCAAAACAAAAACAAGATGTGGTTTGTTTCTTCTTAGTCGCTCTGCGAAAACAGTTTTCTGTCTACGAGCGCCTGTCTTGCCTTCACGAACGTCTAGTAACTCACTAGCCCTAAACCGTAACTGAAACACTCTTCTCCAACCAAAGTCGCCATCCAGATTCAGAAGCGGAAGCGGAAAGAGTTTACTGAAGAGGCTTTCATCTACGGCTTGGACCAATAGAAAGAAAGCTAAAGGCCAAAAGCTACTCCAATAATTTCTTAAAAATTAGGAACATGGCAAATATTCAGGATACATCTTAATTTAAATAGACTTCCTTCAGCCTCTCAAAAGCAAGCAAAATCATATGCAGCTATGTTTTCTTCTGAGAAGACAATAAAAAATACAGAAAACTTTCCAAGTACAGTCCAACTAACCTGCTGATAAGAAAGAGGATGTATTACTGCCCCACTAACTTCTAAGAAGAAATCAGGAGTTATTGAGTGTAAATCTTGTACCTGAAATGAACATTTTTACAAAATAGAAGTTAGAACAACAGTAAGCAATAATTAGATTTTCTTTCATTATTCAAGCTCACTTAAATTGCGAGCCAAGTTCATAGTAGCAGCAACTAAGAACCTACTTTTATAGTTTTATCAGTTTCTTTCTGTTCAATAGTACTTCTTGGGTAAATATTTCCATACTTTATGGGTGGAAAAATGCAAAATGTCGTGTTCAGTTGGTCTTTGGAGTTGAGTCCATACTCCATACCCCCATGTGATAGACAGTCACATGTTGGATCAGGCTCAAAATTATAACTACCATGCATTTGGTTACAAAGAATTAAAGGAGCACAAAAGATTCAGAAAATTACTAGCCAGCTTAGCACTTTCAAGCAAAATTATTAAATGTTTAAAACAGTATCATTCTGGTGTACTGCTAAGTGCTAACTGTATTTTTGAAGGTTCTCAAGATAAGTTTGATGAACTTAGAAGGATGTACAAAGTACAATCTTGATGACGCTTTCGATTCATTTACCATTTTATACAGTTAGGATTTCTTCAGCCCATCTCATCAGAAAGAGTGGATGTTGCAAGTTGATCACCATAGTGCCCTTCCCATAGAAAATATAAACACTTGGGTATGTTAAAAAGTACTAATAAAGTATACATCCAAGCAAAAAAATCTCACCAACAAAGTTAAACTCTTTGATGTTCCACCCCTTTCAATTTGTAATGCAATAGACGTGTTTACACTGTCATCAAGTATAGTCTCCAGTTTCAGGAATTGAGTAATGACCTGCATGAATGTCACAGAGTCAAGCTCATGTAAACAGATTAGAAAAGCGGCTCCTACATCTAATATTAACCACAAACAGTACATGGACAATTAAAGGCTGGGTTTTTGTAGCTTTTAAGCGCAAGAAAGTATTTCTTGAAACCAATAATCACCCAAAAAACATGGAAAAATTTCTAAAAGATGAAGTTAATCAACTTATCAAAATTAAGAGGGCATTGTTATTTAGGAATCCTGGAAATTCATACTTTTTCAAAATTGCTTTTTCCAACAAATGGGTAACGGACAGACATAATAGATACAAAAACAATAACACATAATAGAATGCAATTCATATTGTTACGTTTCCAAGAAGCAGTTTCCTTGTCATGGTACCAAAATTAAGCATAATTATCATAACCAGCAGTTTAGATGTACGACAATACAACTATTTCCATCCAAATGAGTTGCTTCTAATAATTGTTTTCCCTCTACCCACATCCGCCCTCCATAACCAAGTTTGACCATTTTATGACCAATTCTCATTCTTTTAAATGAAATGTATACCCTAGAGTTTCACACCAAAGGAAGAACAGGAAGGAAATCCCGCCAAGGCGGGGAGATTGCCCCTTCAAACAAACTTACTTCTCCATTGACACGAACAAGTACATCACCCGGTTCCAAATGTTTATGACCTGGCCCACCTGGCACCTAAACAAGTCAAAGATTAAAGCAAAAGAAATTGGAACGGAATATCATCTCATAAAAAATTAAAATTCTACACAACAATTTGCTTACCACAGAGTCCACAACAAGCATTCCGGTTTCACTGGCTGGAGAAGCATGCCGTACTATCTACATAATTCAAAAGTGGCGTAAATAATGCAGGGCATATTTAAAGGAAAATGTTACTCAATAAAGATAACATGAAAAGACCATATAATAAAACAACCTGCTCTGTCTCACTCTTGAGGCCAAGTCGACGAGTCTCATCAAACCCTTTATGGAGAAAAGTCACCTGTATCATATCATATTTTACACAAAGTAAAAATAAAATAAGATTTCTTCATATCCAAATGAAACATCCATTTAAAGAACCAAGAGGAAAAAAAATCTTTACAATCAGCTATCAAATATGAAAGGAGAAAAGTATGAGCTGACAAGCTGATAAAGATGGAAGGTATAAAAAAATATTTAAAAATTACTAAATGATAAGTGAGAAACCTCTACAATCATCTTATCCAATATGGAAAACACATCTGTAATGATCATACAAACTGAAAAAAGATGTGAGGAATAGAAATTATCATGAAATTACTAATTAAAACACAAGTGTCTACAATCATCTCATGAATCATGATCCAATATGGATAACACATCTATAACAAGCAGACAATAAGTATATTAAAGATGTGAGGGATAAAAATTATCTAGAAATTGCAAAATTATACAGCAGAAGTCAGTATTTTTATGCCGACCTACTACCAAAATTGAAACAAAACTCAAATCAATAAAGATGATAAAACAGGAAACAAGAAACTATACAGTAAGCATTTGGTAATTCATGGGAAACACAATAGCAGTTTTATGTATTATATAACACACTTTCAATGTTGGTATCACTTTTGTTTCAGGTTCTTATGGACACATTGATACAATAAGTGCACTGAAAGAAATTTGGCAATGGGGACATTTCAGAAAAAAAAAAAGTTGAAAAGTCTAGACAGGTACCTATACCAACGCCAGCAAAAATAGTATTTCCTCATAAATAAGTTTAGAGATAACAATAAATAATTTTATTCTTTAACAATTTCCTAACAAGTAGTAACTAATAAGCCTGGCAGTGAAATATCATAATCAGAAAGCAGAAAAAAATTAAACCAATACATCCCTCAAACCCAGACCAAAAATAAAGGGAGAACAGAGAGAAAATCTATCAAAGATGAAGGAACAAGAAAGAGGACTATGAAATGATTTGTAATTAGCATGAAACATAATATAAGCATTCAAATTTCCTGGAAAAGGGCCAAGATAATCACCTAAAGCTAGACTCAATGCTTACAAGTTCCAAAAGAATGCAACTTTATATCTTAAGACTGAATTTTGACTTTTGCAACATAATAACAACTGATAAATCTAAATGCTTACAAACATGACTAGGGCTAATTGTCATTTGTCACAGAAAAATGTTGCAATTTACAAGTCCATTGAAAAATAAATTAATATAGTCAACATTATTCACTATAATAGGGGGCAAACAAATATTCAAGCTTCATATAATGAGACAGAACTTTTATTAAATCATGAGAAAAACACAAAAGGAAGAATCTGCAAAGAATAATCTCAAGGACAAACCTGAAGTGTACCACGAGGTATAAAAACTGCCTTCCATTTGTCAACATAAGTTTCACTGCCCTTTTGAAGTAACCTTAATGCCCTCACAACCTGAAAAGTAAATCACTGTGTTTAGTTGTTCACTTGTCCTAATTAAATTAGTTGCTCCCCACTAGAAGGGTCATTCTTCTCCTTGGTTATTATAGGAAGTGTCAGACAAGTTCAGCAAATATATATCAAGAGCTCACTCGTTCTAGAGGTAAAAAAAATGCAGATGCACTTGAAGACTTGCTCCCAGCATTCAGAGCCACTGCCCTGCCTTGCCAATCTATGACTGGGGAACCACTTGATCCTCCTTTGGTCCCAGATGCAGCCTGCAATGCAAAATCAGTAGGTATAAGGTTGCAATCAAGCAATGGACAATTGCTACATATTCATAATAAGAGTTTGACCATGCACAGTTACTGTAAACCACTTTTCAATAGGCTTTCAAGCCATGTCAAACAATCAATCTATGAAGTTGCCAAATGAAGGTAAAAAATGAGTTTAATCCCCTGAAGCTAATTTTCTTTGCCTAGCCTTTTTAGCAATGAAGCTCCCTTCCATTCCTACCTTCCACATTTCAAAGTATATAAAAACAACTGAGGAAACCTTTAGTGTGGCATTGGACAAATTATAAAGACACTTAACATGTGTTTAGTTTAACATTGGAACGTAATAAACTCACGTTTACAATGCTATAAATTACTGCGTTGAAAGATCCAAACTTGAGTTTAGTCACTTTCAACCCTAAACTAAACATATACTTAAACAGTTCAAATGCAACCTAGAAAACAAATTAAAGGATGTTAAAATTTGAAGAAAAGAAAATAACATGAACAAACTCATAATTTGGAATTTTGCAGAAAAAATGTGAGTAAACTAACAAATATTTGTTCCCACTTACTTGCATATAGAATGTGTTGAAGTCATTATACCCATCCCTGCATCAAATAATAGTTTAACTATCAAAAGTCAACCTGTTCATGAAAGGAGCCATATAGCAAAGAAAAAATAATAATTACAGATATTATACAACATACTTCTTATAATGAGGGGCATCCCTATCTAAACGAGCAAGAGTACCAGCTAAAATGGAAACCTGAAAGTGAAAGCCGAAATAATTATACAAAATTATCGGGTGAAAAAGAACCCAGAATCCCAGATAATATTATAAGTCATTGTCCTTCTACATTAATGAAAAGCAGGTGGCAGCTATAAATTGGACTTAACCATGAAAGCATACCAATTCAGTCCATTGATGTTAAGAAATAGAATATTGATAATGATATGTCACTTGATTTTAGAAACCAAAGATCAAAAATATTTAAAGAAGACAATAAATGGATGTAGCCAGATGTGTCTTGAAAACTGACCACGATGATAAACAGAAAGAAAAAAAATTCCCAGCACCCACTATCATTGTACTTTTTGCAACAGTTTTCGATTGACTTAGTCAATTAGCCAAGAAAACTATCAACTGCTAGCCATTTGATAAGCGCTGATATAAGTACATAAATCAGGTAGCCATTTTCCTCCAAGAATCAATTAAGACAAAGAAACAAATGAAAGAATGCAATATGAAAGAGAGAGGAATTGAATGATTTAATAAAATATGCTTGTCCAAAGCATCTAAATCAAAAACCAATTGACACGAAAACAAGAGACAAAATCAAAGATGTAAATACTAAGGTTAATAATACCTTCTCACCACTATCATTACCAACAACTCTGATTTCTAGTCCAACACAAGCTGCCTCGGGAGCAAGAGGTATCTCCTCATAGTTTAGAAATTGTACAGCACCAGGATCATAACGAAAGAACCCAAAATCATGCACCTGCAGCAGTGTATGTATATAGTTGGTTGCATCAACAGGCACACAGGGAAAGAGGAACAAAAAAAATTCTTAGCAATAATTAACTAATGAAATAACACAAATAAATGAGAAGTAAAAAGAAATATATCTCCCTGAGGACCACAATAATTATTTATAGAATTTAAACATATATACTAAGAACAGTATAAGCAGGTTTAGAATATGAGTTCTATATCTTAAAAGAAAAGAAATTGAGTATAACAAAACATAATAAAAGAGGAATCATTTTGCCATTCACAATTTAAAAACATAAAATGAAATTAAGAACGATAATAACAGTGAATTAGACTTGAGAAGATAACACACTTATCACTCAGTAACAATATTTTCTTGAATTCTTGATCCTCAATTTGACCTTAGGTACTAATAACAATATTCAACGGTTCAGCATATCGAATATTCAAAGAAAAGACAGCATACTGAAAACAAAGCTCACTTACTGGATCTCTGTATATCGGATGCACCGGAACCTCTTCGCGGTTCAAAAACATGGCTTCTGCAACTACAGGACCTGCACATTTGAAACCGAAGCGAAAACAGAAAGATCGTTAACAAGAACCTAATCTCGCGTTTTCGGTGCCGTAAGAAGAAGAGGAAGAGAAGAAGTAAATCAAAAGAAGCGGTATGGCACTGACCGGCCTTGACGACATGGCGATTGGTGAGAATAATACCGCGACGCTTGTCGACGATGAAGCCAGTGGCATAGCTAGCGGCGGCGGACTCGGTGTCGAAGGCGCGAGTAGCGGTGGTACGGAGGACAACGACGGCGGGAACGACTTTGTTGAGGGCTTTCCGCCAGTCCTCGGCGGTTGCAACGTTTTCCTGGAATGGCGGATCGATTTCCATGCACAAGTCATCAGTCTTAATGGCGGTTCCGGAGTCCAAACCCTCCGATCCCAACCTCTCCGATGGATCTCCCATTCTAACTAAAACTGAATGATCTTCAGTTACTCTTTCTTCACTTTAACTAGGGTTGGGTCGATGATATGATGTGTGAAAAGCTAATAACAAGGTTTTTCAAAATCACTAAAAAGTGTTTCTGATTTTTAGTTTTGAATGGTAAAATTTGATTAAATTTTTTTGAAAACAAGCAGTGACACCACTCAACTCACAGAACTCACAACAGTGTGTTTTGTGCCTACTAGTCCAAGCCAATGACCACTAGTTTTCCTCTTTCCTTTTTACTACCAAGTGAGTGAGGTGAGGTCTGCGGCTCGCAACGTAATTCAATGCATACGTGTTACCTAACCTGCCCTGTCCCGGGAAGAAGACCCGGTCAGAAAGTCTTCAATAATGAACCAATGATAGTCAGAAATCAAATCATTTCCTTATTAAATTACTATTTTTTTTTTCTTTACCTATTTTTCTTTTCTTTTTCTAATACAATAAATTTGAATTTTTATTATTGTTAAAGTAATATTTTATTAAGTGTAAACTAGCACCCCAACTTTTATAGCGTCATGCAGTTTAGTCCTAAGTTTAGGAAAACCTTTCATTAGTCTATGACATTACTCTTCGTATTTCAATTAAGTCCAAAACGTTTAACGGTGTTACATTATGAAATAAAGTGTATTGTTTTTTAAAGTTATGGACTAATGTGAATTAAATTATCATGTGCAAGAGTTGATTCTATCATTACAAGAGGTAATGTCAGGTGCCCCACATAGATTTTATGTGTCATCTATGGTAGAATTTTATAAAATTATGGAAAGACAAAGAAATCAAGAATAAATACAATAGTATTCTAGTTAATTAAACCATTAAACTATAAAATTTTCTACTTCTTCCACCAAAATCCCAACATAAACCCGAGCAAATAGAACAAATCATTAGGCTACACAACATCAAAATTGTCCAACTTAATTTCCTGATTTCACAGTCGAATTTCTTCAACTTCATTGTCATATTGTTCCTTTGCTTTTTATCCTCACTTATACAAATGATATGCTTGATGTAGTTTCACATGTGTTTTCTTAAACAGTAAAATCATTCTCCACCAATTAGAAACATTGTCATATGTCTGCAACCTTTAAAATTCCAAGCATTTTACAATATTATACAACATAAAAATTATTAGATTTTATATAAAAAATATAAAACGAAAAAAAAACGAGTAAAGATTATCCTCAGTTTGAGACATTCACAGAACAACCTCCCTGGATTTTTTTTTCAGTTCTGGAGACTCTAATAACTATTTTGGAGTAAACCACCACTTTAGTCCCTGAAAGTGTGGTCAACTGTCAATTTAGTCCCTGAATTGAAAAAACTGTCAATTTAGTCCTTGAAAGTGTAAAATGTCGGTCAGATTAGTCCTTAGTCCTTTAAAAGGACTAATCTGACCGACATTTTACACTTTCAAGAACTAAATTGACAGTTGACCACACTTTCAGGGTCTAAAGTGGTGGTTTACTCAACTATTTTGAGATTGCAACAACATTTTGATCCACTTCACCCCCTTTGCAACATTTTGCGAGGACCTTGAGCCACAATTGTTATACCTCCTTTAGTGGATACATTCATGGATAATATGTGAGTTTCACACAAAGAAAGCAAACAAGAACATAAGTGAAGAATAGGGAAGAAGCATAAGTGATGAGAGAAATGATTAAAAAGAAGCACTGAGAATAACAAAGAAAAATGGAAAAGTATGTGAATAGGGAACAAAAAATGATATGGTCGTTAGGGTTAGATGTGTTACACTCTTAAAAACACCTAAATTATGTTGTTTCTGTCCATTGTACCATACAATATGTGTTACTTAACGTGACACCTCATCACACAATTAACATCTTTCAACGATTTGCACTCAATTGCAAGACGTACTGTAACGTCAGGGACTAACGAAGGGGTTTCCAAAACTCAGAGACTAAATTGCATGACGTTATAAAAATCAGTGGCTAAAGTGTTAGTTTACTTATTTTATAAACTTATATTTTAAATAATTTTTTAGTTTATTTATACTTTATACGTATGAACTCTCGGATGAATCTATTGTTTATTAAAAATTTCACTTGTTTTAGACTGTGAGTGTATTCTTTTTTTTTTTGTGACTACTGTGAGTATATTCTTTATTGCTTATATCTGTATGCATAAAAAAGTAAGTACCTGAATTGTGAGTATATTGTCTGTATTCTTACTCTTAGAGTATCAATTCACATTTTAATAACTATTTTTAATAGATAATTTTTTTATTTTACTGTAAAAAGATTTTTAAGAAAGACAATATTATATATATGTAATCAAGTGTTCCGTTAGGGATATTTTTCTAGCTAGGGCCGACCTCGACAGAGGCCAAACCCACCTCATCAGCTCGGTAGGTTTATTGGGCCTACTAGGTCGTCCACCTAAGCTAGGGTAAGGCCCGTTGACGGTTGACTATAAATAAAGGACCTTGCCTTAGACCTGGACATCTGATACTTTCTCATCATCCTGACGACTGGGTTTAACACCGGCTAGGCCTTGACCTCGGTCATTCGGAGACTTTTGAGAACAGATTGGCGCCCACCGTTGGGCGACGGTAAAACGTCTCCCCGATCACATACTGAATTATCACTTTGTTAAACATCTCCTGACGTGGTTCGGCATCGAAGTGGTCATCGATTCCGGCACATTCATCCTCACCGGACTCGAGGCAAAAGAGGATGCAGGACTGGCGGTGGTGGTGTTGTTATGGTTGAGAAATACATGAAAGATGACACATGCCCCGATTGCGACACAAGAATAGAGCGGGATCACTACGGTTCTGAATCTTCTAGTTGCTGCTATGGCCATCTCTCCGCGGCTAGCCGGACCAAGCCCTTGGGTTGACAGCAAGGGCACTGCCCTATCTCTGACGGTTCAAGAACGTTAATCCGATATGCTTCACGACTACATTCCAAACCTAAGAATGGCTAATGACGACTCTACCTCCGATAGCTTCTCCTCCCATCGGCCACCAATTTTCAAGGGAAGGAGCGAAGCTTCTCTCCCTTCCAATTCGCAGGTTAGGGATCTTGCTAGGATTGGTAAGTCACTACTATTGCTCTGCTATAATACAGAAGTACATAACCATTTTTACACTTTTTCTTCCTGCTTTTCCAGCCACTCAGAACCACGAATGGCTGTTAACCACTAGGCCATTCGCTTGTTTGATATGTATATGCGAAATCTTTATTATAAAGCACATCTGAACATGAAATTCGTTTGGCAAAAAGTCTACAAATGAAGTTTTGAATGTCTGACATGAAATACATTAAAAATCTATATTTAAACCACTGCACTATTTGACCTTTGGTTTTTACATATGCAATTTTTTTGTTTACGTAGCTTTAATTTTTTTTAAATTTAAATATATATCGGTTTAACCGGTTCAACTAGTGACTCACTGGTTCGACCATTGACCCATTGACCTAGTGCCTTGACCGAGTCAATGACCGGTCCGAGATTTATAACATTGGCTAATAGCGAGTAGCGTTCAGACAAAAATTAATATCAGATAGCCATTTTTTAAAATTCTTCCACATGGCATCAGAACATAGGTGATGAAAATGAAATTACTTTGGAATCGTATTAATTCATCTGTAAATAATAGCACCTACCCCCTCCCCGAATGTGATGTAAATTGAAAATTAAATTAGAATGACAATGACAATAACTACATTAGTCATCTTTATATTCCAAAAAATATAAATTAATTAAAGAAAAAAACATTAGTCATCTGCCATACTGTTTATTTTGAAATCATGAGTTTAACATATTTGTCTTGCATAATTATTGTAGTATTTTTGTTGTCTCGTCAATTAATTTTTTTTTTCCTAAAATAAAATATCACCAGGTTTCATGAATACTAATCATGGCAAAATTCATTAACATAAAAATCTTAGAGAATCTTTAATTATTATTTTAATTTTTATTAAAAGACTTGTCGCATAATTACAATATATATGTAACATAATATATCATAAAAGTTACGTGTATGAAATATGAATTCGAATATAACGGACTAATTAGCGAGAGTTATTAGTTTCCGTTATCTTTTCTCATTAATTTTCATTTATACATGATTTGTAATTGATTTTGGTTCCCACGTTTAGCATAACTGCAAATCCATTGTTTAAAATTTAAATCATTCTTATTGAATGATGATAGCATTAATTTAGCTATTTATTTGATATACATATTTACCCCATAAAATTTAAGTTTCACCCATGATGATAACTTTAATTAGTAAAATTAATTGGTTTAAATAAAATGTTTGTTCAGCCTTAATTAGCTCATTCATCATAATCAATTTAAATAAATCATATCTATAATTTCAACTTAACAATCTTGCATGATTAAATAATATACATCCTATATATGTAAAAAATATTCTATTTTAGTACGATCAAATTCAATATGCATGTCAAATTTAATATGCAATAAATTTCAATAAGTTTTCTATTTTTATCATTATAGATTATTGATTATTATTTATTGGTCAAATGATGTTATTTTATATGATTTCTTTAATTACCATATGAGGGAGCATGAGTATTATTATGATGGTATTAATTATAATTGTTTATCCTGATTACTAATATAGATTCTTCTTGTTTGCAAATTACTCTCTCACAACCAATATGCTATGACATGGTGGAGGACTAACAAAAAATCTTCCTTTTCGTCAAATTTCTACGGAAAAATGGAATATGAAAGAATGTGAAGCCACCGATTGTATCCTTGGGGACCAAGAGACCTCGGCCTTATGTTGAAGCCACCAATTAAATTGGTGTGGACCGAGAGAACTCAACAATGAATATAAACCACCAATCAAATCGGCGGAGACCGAGATAACTCGACAATGACTATAAACCACCGATCAAATCGGCGAAGACCGAGAGAACTCAACAATGACTATAAACCACCGATCGAATCGGCGGAGACTAAGAGAACTTGACATAAACCACCAATTGAATTGGCAGAGACTGAGAGAACTCGACATATGATAAGAAGCCACCGATGAAATCGGCGGAGACCGAGAGAACTCGACAATGAATATGAACCACCGATCGAATCGGCGGAGACCAAGAGAACTTGGCATAAACCACCAATTGAATTGGCGGAGACCGAGAGAACTCGGCAATGAATATAAACCACCGATCGAATCGGCGGAGACCAAGAGAACTTGGCATAAACCACCAATTGAATTGGCGGAGACCAAGAAAACTTGGCATAAACCACCAATTGAATTGGCGGAGACCGAGAGAACTCGACATATGATAAGAAGCCACTGATGAAATCGGCGGAGACCGAGAGAACTCAGCATATGATAAGAAGCTAGCGATGAAATCGGCGGAGACCGAAGGAACTCAGCAATGAATATAAACCACCGATCGAATCGTCGGAGACCGAGTGAACTCGGTAATGAATATGAACCACCGATCGAATCGGCGGAGACTAAGAGAACTTGGCATAAACCACCAATTGAATTGGCGGAGACCGAGAGAACTCAACAATGAATACTTGGTTTCGAGTAATGAATCAATGATGAAGTTGCTGCAAAAACAGGGAAACGCGGCGGAAATCAACACATACCCATTCAACATGGCTCAAGGTATATCACACTTATTAGTTAGCATTAGCAATTCGACAAGGTGGATTACAAGTTGATTAAGCACTTCAACCCATCTATGACAAAGTCACGTTTAAACAAAAACACTATATGCGTGAGTGCTCCCACCTCCCTCATATCTAAACTCGGGTATAGAAATTTCACTTGTTCAATGGCCTTTTCAAAGCCTTGCTCATATTGGAATGTGATCTCAGTCTTCGAGTTTTCCACGTCAGTTTTTCGACCAGTCTTTTCCGCAATAAAGAGCTTCCTTAGCCAGCTTCAATGAATTGGATTGTTGATCTCTGTTGGTGTCAGATTCCTCTTTAGCCTTCTTCAAGGCGTCAAAGTCAGTTTGCCATTTCTCCTTTTTAAGAGAAAGATTGTTAAACTTTTTGCGAAAAGTTTCTAATCCTGTAACTTTTGAGCTTTTTTCCTTCAGCTTTTTCTCTAATATTCCTTCAACTTTTTCAATCGTCTGGTTTACAGAAATTGTCTTGAACGAGTTGCTCAGTAGGGAAGTGCCGGTCAAAATTTGAGCTTACATCGGTACCCGCCTTTCCCACATAAACTAGGGATATTTTAAATAAACTCGAGACCGACCTTAATAGGACTCAGCCTGAAGACTTGACCTCTTGGCCCTAGCTACGCTGGGCTCGAGCTCGGGGGGCTGTGTTCCGTTAGGGATCTAGCTAGGGCCGACCTCGACAGAGGCCAAACCCACTTCATCAGCTCGGTAGGTTTATTGGGCCTACTAGGTCGTCCACCTAAGCTAGGGTAAGACCCATTGACGGTTGACTATAAATAAAGGAGCTTGCCTTAGACCTAAGACATCTGATACTTTCTCACGATTGGGTTTAATTCCGGCTAGGCCTTGACCTCGATCATCCGGAGACTTTTGAGAACACCAAATTTTTTTTTCCTGAATGGAGGGGTCTTAAAGCCCAACATCAAAAGAAAAACTAAGAATAGCTTCTATGGTAACCAAGTGCTAAAAGAATAGTTTTTTTAGGTGAACAGAAGCATAACCCTAGCACAACAACACCAAAACAGTAGCGCCCCTTGGGGGTTTCACCCTTAGGGGGATCTTCTTGGGGATAGAGGGGAGTCATGACTTTACAGTAGCGCCCCTTGGGGGTTTCACCCTTAGGGTCTGTTTGGTTCAAATGAGGGGAGGGGAGGAGAGGGATTTTAATGAAGGGGAGGGGGGGAGGTGAGATGATACATTATCTTATTTGGTTCGAGGAGGGGAGGTGAGGGGAGGGGAAGCCTTTGTTGTTTGGTTCACAAGGGAAGGGGAGGGAAAATAAAACTAATTTATTTTCATACCATTTGGCTTTTATAACATTCAGCTTTATTAATATGAGAAGAGAAATATTTAAGTAATTTGATTGTTTTATTTTAAACCCTTTTCCCTCTCCTCCAAATCCCCCCACTTTTGGAGGGGAGGCAAAATGCTATCAGGAGGGGTTTTGACCCCCTCCCCTCCTAAAAAATTGAACCAAACACAACAACCATCTTAAAATCCCTCCCCTCCCCTCCCCTCCAAATCCCTCCGGCCAAACAATACCTTAGGGGGATCTTCTTGGGGATAGAGGGGAGTCATGACTTCCCCTTCGGGGTTTTACCCTTAGGGGGATCTTCTTGTGGATAGAGGGGAGTCATGACTTCCCCGTACTTTTTCAAAAACATATATATATATATATATTAAAAATTGTGTATATTTTCCTTATTATTAATTGTATTTTTCATAATATTTAAAAAATTTATAATATCATCCAATGATACGTTATCATATTATTTAATGAGTATAACATCTCATGAGTTACTAAACTTGGTAATAACACCCCTTCATTCCATAACTCTTGTTATTTTTTAATAATTTATTTATGTTTCAAAACTTTTGTTGATTTAAAAAAACTAAATTAATTAATTCTCTTTTTCCAACTATACTCTTATTCAAAATCACTCCAACTAATAACTATAATTATATTTCTCATTTTCTCTCTCTTAAAATAATATTACCTTTATTCTTATTTAACTGGTGACATAGATAAAAAAATGTACAGATTAAGAAATGCAATTATTACTATTTTTTCATAAAAATAAATTTTATACTTTCTATTTTATCATTTACCTTTCTTAACATTTTTTGGGTCTCATTAGTTCTCAATAGTGAGTAATTTATTATCACATCAGAAATAATATATGGGGAAAATAGGGGAAAATGTAATTATTACAGCATTGGGTTTCTGAATAAACAATTAAATAGGAACAAATTAAGATAATATATTCAGTCTTTACTATACACCTTCTCTCTTTATGTTTCTAATGCTTATCAATGAAATAGGTGAAATATAAATGAAGGTATTTTAATAAATATTGTATAAATTTAGGCGAGTTTAAAATTTTCTTAATTTGTGTACATAATCTTAAATAATAAAAGTTTTGGAAGATCATTGGATGACAATATTAAATTTTACACCAACAATATATATAACCATTAAATTCATAATATAATATTAAACATTTAATTTATGCATTAAACTATTATTTTTGCTCCCTAAATTTTTTTGTTCAAGTTCCGCTATTGTTCACCCTCCATGGGAGGGTATCCTACCACACTTCATGTGATTTTTTTTAACTATAATAGGTGGGTTATTTCCTCTCTATATTGAGAGTTTTCTTTTTACACTTCATCCTCCTTCCTCCACTCCATCATCACCTCTCCTTTTTCTATTTTCCAACCACCACCACTATCTCCTCTTCCCTCCCATTTTCCAGCCACCAACACTTCATTCTCCTTCCTCCACCCCTATCACTATTGTTCTCATATTCAATTGATTCTTATTGGGTTGCCTCTCTTAGCACTTTGCAGCACTGATTTACTCAGGTATGCTCTATTTTATGCATTTCTACTAATAAAGCTCGATTTTATGCATTTCTTATTGGGCTGTCTCTCTTAGCACTTTCACTTCCAATTTCTATATTTATTGGAAAAATTGTTTTCCGTATTTTTATTTATTTATTTGATAAAATATTTTCCTTTTCATTGAAAGCTTTTTATCTTTCATATGTAAAATGTCATCAGTGCTTACTGCTAAGGGCTAACATTAGCTAAACCCAAAAAATTACCATAGCCATGTAAAAATCCTAAAAGGGGAACGCTTCTTTTTTTTTTTTTTTTTGCCAAAAACAAAATCACAGAACAGCTGCAAGTGGCCCACATGCAGTCCTCCCCTCCCCTGTAGAAGGTCACTCTAGTTAAGTCATTGCAAAAATGGAAAACAGGAATAATTGGACAAAGGGCCTTTACTACTTGTATGTCATTTTATACAACAGTTTCTTTACAAACCAACTACAAAATCATGATCTTTCTCTCTTACAACTTAGTTTATTGACAAATTACCAGTCACTCGGTACCTCCACAATGGCCTGGACTGGCATACTTCATTATGTATTACTCCTTTTTTTTGTCCTTTTTGCTATGGAAATTTTATCTCACAAGCCCCAAGTGGTAAGAAAAAGAGGGGGAAGAAAACGAAAAGGATAAAAAGTTGGCCAACGGCAACTATCATTTTGAAGGAACTTCAGAAGCACAGCCAGCTATAGGCAGATCACTTGGGGTGCATACGAGAGCCCTTTGCTGTAAATGTCTCAAACTCTGTTCCATGCTGACTTGAACCATCTCAGCCAGCATCTTCTTTGCTTTACCAGATTGATCATCCCCATCAATCTGGGATATGATGTTGCATACTATGTTCTCAAGAGTGTCAGGTTGAATTTCAGATCTTGGATAAGGAGACTCTCTCAGTAACTGCAAAAGGGTGCGTGCTTTTGACTGAGACTTGGTTGTTCCTTGAACAGTAAGTTCGAGAAGTCCTGGAATGACACCTTCTCTAAGAATTGGTTCCCTGTATTTACATCGATCACTTTGGCACATTGTCAATAGTGCTCCAACAGCATGTTCCCTACTTTGGAGTGTGCCATTTTCAAGAACTTCCACAACTGCTAGAATTCCACCTTCTTCAGATGTCAAGGCAGTTCTGCCCTCATCATAATCCACCAAGGATTCTATCAAAGCAGAGCATTTTTCAGCTGTTTTTGAGGATTTTTTACAGGCTTTAAGAAGATCAACTATAAAAGGGATTGGATTTGTTTCGAGAATGATACTGAGATTATTAGGGTGTGTTGATAAGTTAGAGAGAGCCATTACTGCATCAGCTTTAGCTTGCGGGCTTCCATCTCTAAGGATCTCCACGAGAAGAGGAATGGCGCCACAAGCACTAATAATTGGTTTGTTGGTTGAAGAGGCAGATAGTGTGAGCAAAGATGCAGTTGCAGACTCTTGCAGATTTTGATTTTGTGACTTGAGGAAACTAATTATCGGCTCTAATGCTCCGGCCTCCACAATATTGATTTTATTCCTACAAGATAAGACCAGATGAAGTAATGAACATGACTGAATTATGACTAAAAAATATAGAGCACAAGATACAATAGGCAATAATGCAGTGTTACATATACCAGGCAAAAGAAGTCAAAATCCTGCTTTATTTTAGTAATCGGAGTTCATTCTCTAATCAATAGCATTATATTCAATCACAAGCTGGAAGGTACCCAATCAGGCCTTAGATGCAGCAGACTAATCATGTCATGCTACAATGAGGAAACAATAATAAGACAACTGATGTAAGCCACGGCAAAATCAAAAGCCTCAATACACCTCTCAAAGGACCATGGGAAGAAAAACAACACAAGAGAGAGGTAGAGGGATATAGGTAAGCGTATAAAAGAAGTATCTAGAATGACAACAATGTAACACAAGGCAAACCAAGAAACATTAGGCCATGCTTATTTTAGTAATTGGAGTTCATTCTCTAATCTAGAAGATGGGGAAAGTAGGAAATTCGGATATGGAATGAAAATCACTTCACAATTGCTTGGTATAACAAAAATGTAGGGAGGTTGAAAGTAGAGCATAACTCATTTACACTCAACCCCGCAAATTTTGGCCACTCCAATAGCACGAAAGTGATTTTCCACCCTCTAGCCAAGCAACCATGAGTATAAATCAAAACTTTCTACCCCACCCTGTATTAAATTGCCTCCTTATTATTGGACCTTCCCATTCCACCCACTCAGACACGCATAACCTTAATGAGAAAAGGAGTAGGAAAAACGGCATTCGGTGGTTGAAAATCACCTGTAATGCAGGGATGTGAACCATTTATAGATATAGCATACTGAATAGTTTTCTTTTTTAATTCGTTTTAATATTTTCCATATTTGATAAACATGACATAAATAATCATCCAGAAGACCAGATTCAGGACATAGTAGACAGATATCTACGGCTTTAACTAGATCTGCTTTATGCAGATATTTTGCTATAAATAGAAGCGACAGCAAAATAATGAAATTACAACTATTCCATTTGCTAGAAGGTGAAATTTGATCCGCAATAACGAACGATATACGATTACTTCAGTTAGAAGACATGAGGGAGAAAGGAAAAGAAACAAAAGGTAAAAAAGTGCACCATGTGAACCAAAGGAAATCCACCTTCCAATTGGATAAGCTTCGACAATAAAGCATCCAATTCTTTGTGGTGACATAATACACATGCATTCAAGCTATCGGAGACAGTGAATCCATAAAGCAACCCATGAAAAAACAACAAAAATTGGAAAATGTAACAGGAAAATACCTATTAATGGCTCATTTTTTTTTCTTTCATATGCAGATGTTTTCAATAATTCAATGAAATGGTAATTATCAAAGTATGATGGGCAAAGCCATGAAAAAAGTGGTTTTTCTTGTTTTCTGCCAAAGATGGTAACCCAACCCCTCCCTCAACAAAAGAGCCCATCATTCCTAACTCTGTCTAGCTAGATTATGAAAATGAAAATCCAACCATCCCACCAAAAAAGAAACCAACCCAAAATTTCCTATAGTTTCCCACCAACCAATGAGATGCACATACAGGGGAGAAAAGGAAGAAAAAGATAAAGATAAAGAAGGGACCCAAGAAAGAATAGAATCTGGAAGTATTACACCATATATGCTACTGGTATACAAAGGATCTTGGTAGATTTAAATAACATTTAATAGTATATTTTACAACATAATATCAATCACTTAAAAAATAAATACTAAATATTTTTTGTGTTTACTCCTTAGCATACTTCTTGTTCAAATATACAAAAGAGAATTCAGACGCTTTGTTTAAGATTAAAAGAATATAAACTAAAAATTATTTAATAAAAAATCTTTATTATATTAAGAATATATCCTTGGACGGTTGGACCTGGACCATCATCCTAAGGGACAACCATACATCAAATCCCAAATTGGTGTTTCAAATTCAATTTTATACCGAATCCCTAACTCCATGACTTCGCGGCATCGCATATGTTTCATAAAGCGCAGGAATACCCAAAAATCGAAAGCGCATCAAACAACTAAAAGAGAAAATTAAAAACAAACGCACTACAAATAAATTAATTGCACACGAATATTCTAATTAAATTTAACCTCCATATAAAAAATAAAATTAATTCTTTACCCCTCTTTCTCATATTTTATTTTAAGGATTGAAAAATTGCAATTAGTAAGGAACAAAGGGAAGTTTAGTTACTTTTCATCTTTGACGGCGAGGTTGAGCAAGGCGAGGAGAGCGGGTTCGTGTGACTCGGGCGAGTCGACTCGGAGCATGGAGACGAGTGGGCCCACAGCTTCGGAGAGCTGGCGCCGACAGCGGTGTGAGGTCTTCGTGAGTCGCCGGATGTCGCGAGCGGCTTGGAGCCGCAGCTCCGGCTCGCCGGAGTTGAGGAGTTGGAGAGCTCGCCGGACGGCCAACGGCGTTCGCGGCTCCTCCGATTCCAAATTGACGGTGTCGGCGCCGTGACCCTCCCAGGAACAACTAGACGACGAAGATGAACAAGAAGAAGGAGAATGAGGACTCTCCATTGACGGAGTTGTGAGAGAGAGAGAGAGATAGGAGAGGGAAAAAAAATCTGTGTGATTTTAAGAGGCTGAGAAACGCAAATGCAAAAGGTAGGGTGGAGGTTCTGAGAGAGGAGCGTTAAGCAACAGTTAATATAACTTATAGGACAAGGGTCACATGGAGAGAGAGAGAGAGAAAGAAAGAGAGAGTGATGTGTAGAGAGAGAAAGGGCAGTTGTTGGTAGTTTGGTAAAAACTTTGGAATAAGCTTATTTATTTATTTATTTAATTGGATGTTATTGTTATTTTATTATTATTATTATTATTATTATTATTATTATTATTATTATTATTATTATTTTATTTTCTATGCTTTCAGTTGGTCTAGTCTTCAATCAATGTGTGCTACACTAATTTTGAAGGGCTTGTCCTTGGGTCCAGTTAGCTTTTTTGGAGATTTGCGAAATGGCCAACATATAACATCCACACATGTGTTAAATTGCTTTCGTATTTTAAGGAGTTGAGGTGCAGGGGCAATTTATTTCCTTTTGGAATGGTGTAATGGATTCAATTATTATTATCACTATATATATTTTATAAAGCAAAAACTGACATGGAATGGAATATATATTTGCTTTTGTAGAATTGACTATGTATATCGTCGGTACTAGGCTTGTGTTTTCAAACAAATGAATAATGAATGGGTGGAAATAAAAATAATAATCTCCCTATTGAATTTGTTTCCATCGGTTTGTTTGAGTAACAGAGATATTATGATATTGATTATTAAATTAAAACTGTTATTTTTTATCAGATTTCAATGCTTGTAGTTAATTTACTATTATTGTGAGGTTATGGATTGATTCAATTGTAAATAAAATATCAGTTATATTAAATCGGACTAAGGATAACAATATAACATCTTTTCAAATGAATATTTTTATTAAAAGGAAAGTATTTAATATACTTTTATGTTTTATATTATAAATATTTTTTATAACAGTTTTCTATTTTAAATTATTTTACTCTTCATTCTTATGATTGATTTTGTCAAAATCGATAGTTTATTTAGGATAATACACAATTTCTTACGGTCAAGAGTCTATTTGACTAACTGGTTGAAAAGTTTGAAAAACAAATTGAAATTTGAAAGATGAAAAATGAGTTGAAAATTGAAAATTATATGAAAAGTGATATTTCATTAAAATGACATATTATAGTGATTGAAAGTTATTGAAGAATAAATTTATAATAATTTTTTAACTATTAGCCGAAAAAGTGAGTTTTTTTTTCTCAACACAAGCTAGTAGTTACCTTATCAAACACTAAAAGCATGTTTGGTTTCGCATTGAAACATGGTAAACTCACGTTTCTAATGCTAAAAATAGTTGCGTCACGGAATCCAAACTTGAGTTTGGTCAGTTTCAACGCTAATAACATGTTTGGTTTAGCGTTGAAACATGGTAAACTCACGTTTCCAACGCTAGAAATAGTTACGTTGAAAATCCAAACTTGAGTTTAACCAGTTTCAACACTAAATCAAACACACTCTAAACCAAACACACAGTAATGTAATGATTTCAAAACTAGCTAAAAATTCATCTAAAAGCTGAAAAACTAGTTGATTTTATTGAAAGTGTTTGGTATAACTAACTTAAAATTGTAAAATAAAATATAAGGACATTGTTAAAATGACAAATAATGGTGAATGAATGTCATTAAGGGAAAAAATGCTAGTATCTATTTTAAAAAAGTTATTTGACCAAACACTACTAAAATAATTTTAGTTATTAGTTACTTTCAACTTTCATCATTTAACTGAAATATCTTACCGACACCATCTCTCTCTTAGTTTTTAAGATGAAGGATAGATGAAAGGAGGAAAGTAACAAACATCAAGGGGAAAACACTTTTTGAAAAATTATATATATGTTTTACATATATAATATTAATTATTAACGAAAAGAATAAAATTTAAAGGGAGTAATTTTTTTCTCTTTTAGGATTTAAATTTAACTCATGTGGGATTAGGGTAATGATTTCTCTTTGCGCCTGTCGCTCAGGCTCAGCTCTCTTGCTATTGCTACCATTCCTTGTCATTTCGATCTACTATTAACAAATGAAAACTTCAGCATATCGGTTTGGAGAGGTTCCTACTTTTGATTTTAATATGTTCTAATAAAATCGGTCAATTTTCCAAACCCACCAGGTCCCAATTCATAAGATTTGGGTCCAAATGCACTCAGTTACTTGCAAGAAAAAAGCATGCATGTCAAGCTTCTTAGTCCCAATATAGTGCCTAAATTAATATGGCAAATGTATGATGAAATTCTAGAGGAAAAAAAAGTGGCAATACGCATTTGATTAGTAATTGGTTACGATATCTTCATTTGGACAAAAGCAAAATCATGATCTTCTTGTGCCTTACTAAGATGATAATGCGACAAAATATCATGAAGCTCGGTCCCAATTGAGGATTGGAAATGGGCTGAGAGATATAGGAACAGGAGGAAAGGAGATTATAAGAGTTGTACTGAAGAATTGGGGTTTTTCCTCTCCACATTACCAAAAAAGGAAAAAAAAAGTTATAGTGAAGAAGGGAAAAGATTCAAAGAAAGATCAAGAAATTTCCAAGTTGAAGAACGAGCCTAGAAGGGTAGATGTTCGATCGAGTTCACAGTGGCTAAAGATTTGTTCACGGTTTCGGCTTTTTGACCGTACATGGTGAAAAAAAAAAATACCAAAATAATGTGTCAAAAAATATATTTACCAAAGTGGAGTGAATTTTGCCACGGTGGAAGGCTAATGCGCTAACTGGGTTGGTGCATCTTGATGCGCCAACCCAATTAGCGCATCATGTTAAGGGGAGATATATAGGATGCGCTAAGCTAACTCAGTTAGCGCATCCTATATATCTCCCCTTAACATGATGCGCTAATTGGGTTGGCGCATCAAGATGCACCAACCCAGTTAGCGTATCACATAATTACTCATAAATAATAAATTGTATTTAATAACTGTTTAAAAAACACATAAAATAACAACTTAACTTAAAATCTTACATCAAAATAATTTGAACTAAATAAATTACTTTAATTAATACTCCTTCCGGTCTCATTTATAAGCAAAAATAACTATATTAATACTTATTAAGAAAGTTAGTTAAACCCATTTAATTTTCTTGATTTTATCTAAAAAGTAATTGTATTGCCTAAATTACCCTACATTTAATTTTATTTAAACTTGTTTCAAGTGGACAAACTCTCTTCTTATTGGTACAAGATTCATTAAATGGAGTGGTTGGAAAATATAATATGAATTAAATAAAGGGTAATTTAGGATGATATCATTTAATATGGTGAAATTAGATAACTTTTGCTTATATTTTAGATCACTATAGGTGAGTGATTTTTTGCTTATAAAAGAGACCGGAGGGAGTACAAGTTAATTATTTGGGGGGAATGGGGAGAGAATACAATGTTGTCGTCGATTCCTACCAAAAAGAAACTCACCTCGGGAATCAACGACGACATTGTATTCTCTCCCCATTCCCCCCAAATAATTAACTTGTACTCCCTCCGGTCTCTTTTATAAGCAAAAAATCACTCACCTATAGTGGTCTAAAATAAAAACAAAAGTTAACTAATTTCACTGTATTAAATGATATCATCCTAAATTACCCTTTATTTAATTCATATTATATTTTCCAACCACTCCATTTAATGAATCATGTGCCAAGAGAGTTTGTCCACTTGAAACAAGTTTCAATAAAATTAAATGTAGGGTAATTTAGGCAATACAATTACTTTTTAGATGAAATCAAGAAAATTAAATGGGTTTAACTAACTTTCTTAATAAGTGTGAATATAGTTATTTTTGCTTATAAATGAGACCGGAAGGAGTATTAATTAAAGTAATTTATTTAGTTCAAATTATTTTGATGTAAGATTTTAAGTTAAGTTGTTATTTTATGTGTTTTTTAAACAGTTATTAAATACAATTTATTATATGAGTAATTATGTGATACGCTAACTGGGTTGTGCATCTTGATGCGCCAACCCAGTTAGCGCATTAGCCTTCCACCGTGGCAAAATTCACCCCATTTTGGTAAATATATTTTTTGACACATTATTTTGATAATTAATTTTTTTTTCACCCCTGTACGGTCAAAAAGCCCACGGTTTCGCCAAGCTTTTTTATTTTAATTTAATTTTTTTAATGTGCCAAACATAGTTAATTATGAGTCGGAAAATTTATTCCATTAAAAAAAAATTGTGATGACAATTTGACCACGACCCTATAAATATTCACAAAAATTACTCGTAATGGGTAGGGTAATTATCCACAAAATAAGTCTTGGTCCGGATCTGGGCAATTATCCCTATTTTAATGAGTATGAGTGTGCGGGTACGAGTACTATATTGTACCCTACCCAATATATTGTACCCTACCCAACCCGCACTTATAATATATATATATAATTAATTAATGTAATTTATATATATATATATATATATGATTAATTTAATTTATATATATGTTTATATTATTAATTAATATTTTTCCAAACAAAATTTAATTAATATTAATATATATTATAGTCACAAAAAACATTAATATATATATTGTTAATTTAAATGTTACAATTTTGTATTCCTACACACTAAAATAATAAAATTTGAATTAATTTCCATTTTCCCTCCCACTATTGCCGTTTCTGATTCACTTCCACGTACCATAGTTGTTTTGTAGTTAAACTTGTATGATCTATGGATATTTTTTCATTTGTGCTAGAGTTGTTTTTTTAATTAATTTTTCATTTTCTAATTAATTTATTATTTTTAGGGTAAAATAACTTTTTAGTCCATATAAAATATCCGAGTTTTGATTTTGGTCCCTGGAAAAATTTTCTTTTGTATTTCATCCTTATAAAATATTTAAGCTATTTTTTAGTCTCCGATATTAATTCTATAGTTAATTGTGGATGTATTGAACATCTACAATAGTGACAAATACTTGAGAAGTACCCTGATACATTATATAAGAGTGTTACCCTCTTTATAATTTTTCTCAACTGATAAATACCTTTCAATCGACCCCCTTTTTTTCTTTTTTTTTTTTATTTTATAAAGGTTTACTCATGCATACAGAGGCTCGTGATTACTAAATAATTAAAAAGCATGGTTGAATCAAATAGCCTTTTGTTGCACTGTGTAGTATGGAAATCACCAATATCACCTCAAGAATGTGCTAAAGGTACGGAAAAACCACCTATGTATTTGGAGGAATTGTAATGAAAACTGTGTCTGTTTGTTGGCACATTACTATGCACTTTTGTCACATGCCATGTGTGAGTCCTTAGAGCACAAGTTTTGTATTCATTAAAGTAAGAGCATTACAATATTAATGGCATTCATTATACGAAAAGGAAAAGCACAAAAAAGAGTTCACAAAACTCATGGATAAGTTCCTTCCTTGATCTTCAAGTGATTTTTCTACAAGATTAATTTTTTAAGAGTGTTCTACTCATTCTCCCTCGTGTTATATCTTTTAATACTTTTAAGTAAGTATAGAATATTCGATGTATTTTTTATTTTCTCTTTTCATCAATTTAATTTTGTCACATGCATCATATTTAGGGGTGAAAATGTGTTTAATTATTTGAGTTAAGATTTTTAAAGTATGAGCCCGCCTATATTTTTAAAAGAAGAAATTATTTTATTGTTTAATTTGATATGGGTAAGAGTGTAAATATATACATCACACAACAGATAACTAATTTGTTGTATAAGATAATATAGTAGCAAATAAATTACAAGGTTAATTAATAACAAATTAGTTACAAGGTTATCTAATTACAAAATAAGATGTTGTTTATTCTCAAATTTAGTCTAAACAAATGTATCTCAATAATACTCTGGAATAAGATAAAGATCCTCTAATTGGGCACTTTTTAGTGTTGTGATTAAAGAGTTTAGAAAAAGCAAATGACATGGAATGCGAGAATATTGAACTAGCACTTTTTGAATTTAAAATAATCGTGCTAGAGTACATAAAGACTAAAAGTAAATTGCAGAAAGCATATAAATACAAGAAACAAAAATGGTGGTCAGCAGTTCCTACTTACTCGTTGCAACTGAGCGCCTTGATCTCAGGATGGATGCTCTGGCTTCAGAGTGCTTGAGTCTTCAGTTTGCAGACCTTTCCGCCTTTGTCTTCATCCTATTTATAGGCCTCTTCCATAACTGCCGAGAAACTGCAAATAACAGCTTCTGACTCCACGTCAGCTGCCTCTCTTAATCCCCACGTTCCCACATTCTGTGGAGGCTCTGGAAAGTGGAATTGCCTTGTAACTGCCTTTTTGACGTGGACAATGATCCGCTGCGGCTTGGCTTCGATTTGGGGGTTAGTTCTCAACTGGTAGCACACCACTAACTATAATTCGAATTGGAAGTAGCTACTCGAAGGCTATCCTGCCACTTGGCTTCGAACTCGAAGCCATGATCCCCAACTACGACCTTTAGCAACGTGTCCCCATTCTCCTTGTCGTCCAAGAAATTCTCTTGACCACCGTCCACTTTGTTGCATTAAATGTGGCCTCGTCAAGGATTTGACTGACCTAGTGAACACTTCCTTCCAAGGGCTCATTTCTTCTCTTATAAATAACAACTAGCCTCATTCCCCTTGCTACCATTCATCTTTTCTCATGGAGGAGTTTCTGATATTGGCTACCAAAAATACTTGTTGCGGTGTTGGCAAGCGTACCAATATCGCAGTAGTATAATAGATTTAAAAGTAAGGGTTGTCGTACCCATGAGGAACTCGAACTACTATTAACTCAACACAATTTAGTTCTCTAAGTATTTACAAAGGAGCATTGAAATTTTCATTTTGATTTTTAGGAAAGTTCGGCAAAACAAGTTCATAAATTAAACAAAGGCAGTAAAATGGTTTTGAAAACAGATTTGAAAAATGGGAACTGAACTCGTTGTTCTCCCTCCTCGGTATTCCGCTAGTTCCTGTACCTATTGTTTCATTGACATTGATGCAATACTCTAAAGTCACCTAGATCGATCCCTCACACCTAGAGACCCTAAGAATAATATATTTGGATATCGATTCCTCGCATATCAAATACATATCCCAGCCTTACGAGCGGGTATTCAAGCAATCGATAGATAAATATCTATTCCTAGTATATAAAACCTACCGAGTAGAAACGTTTAGTTCGAAATCAAACAAGTACCTTCCGGTCAAGACTAAGATTTGATATCAAGAAACTATTTAATTAAAATAGAGTCAAGAGTTAATACAAAACGAAACTACCAATGTCAAATGAAAGTAAAATACAGAAATCTAAACATAATACTTCAGAGTTCGAAGACTTCGTTCAATCCGGGATGAGAAGGTTAGCCACTCATGTTAGATGGCAACCCACAAGTTGGAGTGGAAGAGATGGGGAGAGAAACCCTAGCAAAGGAAACTTGGAGAAAAGGAACTTGTGTCTGCCGACTTCCCCCGAAGATGTCTCCAAAAAGCTCCATTTTTCCTTTTATAGTGCACGCAGAATTCTGGAGGAAGATAAGTGCGCGCTCAAGCGCACTACATGCGCGTTTGAGCACGCATTCAGCAGCAAGGAGATACTTCACAATTTTGTGCGCTCAAGCACACTATAGGCGCGCTTGAGCGCACCTTCAGAGGATGGACAAGCACTTCAGAGAGTGTGTGCGCTTGAGCGCACTACATACGCGCTTGAGCGCGCCTCCTACTGAAGAGCTTCTTAGCTTTTCTCTTATCTCCATTTGCTTTTTTCAATCATTTTCCATTTCAAAACCTACAACAAGTCATATTCCACATCAAAATAACATCAAAACTCCACAGTAAATCAAAGACTAACGACAATTATAAACAAAGCAATAAAAGGGCAATTAGGGGCGTAAATTCCAGCAATTAATATCACAAAGTGCTTAAATTAAACCTAAAAACTACTAATTCTAAGCACTTATCAGCTACTATGTTCGACGTAATCTCAGATAGTTTTACCGTCGATCAGGTCGACATGGTGTCCAATGCCAAAAGCTACTCCATCTTTAATTGAGACTTTCTTAGGTCGAACAGATTAGCCATGATGAAGGGTCATGAGCCTTCGAGTGATTCTTCTTTATTTCCACCCCAAGCACCCAACCTTCCCTTTGCTTAAAATATGGGAAGACATTCATGATTATCAGCTTGACTAAGGAGGTGACGTAGGCATTCGAGAAGAAAAGGAAACTAATTTATGTATTAATTTATTCGCTTTCCTCTTGAAACCACACTGCCATTAATAAAATGAGTTGGTTTGTTCAACTATACTATTTTACTCGAAGCGAATTTAATGTTATACCAATAGATGTACATGAAAAATGGGCCAATGTTCCTATACGCCAGATGGAGGAGGGTTATATAGCTCCAATCTTGGTATGAGAAAATTGTGATGTGTGGCAAAACAATCTTTATAAGTAGATCAACAAGTTAACAACTTGATGGAACGTGAGATGCCTGTAACTAATTATTTGCAACTAAATTACAAACAAAATATAATCAAAAGTAAAGTGTTTAATGTGGGAGTGAAAAGTACGTACCACTAGAGATTGCACCAATATTATCAAAAATAGATAGTAGGAGACTAGGTAAATCCAAGTTATTGAAAAATTTGTTGTAACCATAAAATTTCAGAAGCGGTTGATGTAATAATATGGTACTCAACTTTAGTAGATGAATGCACAACTATGGTTTGTTTCTTACAAGACCAAAACATTGCATTAAGCCTAAGATAAACAATGTAAGAGTCTATTGATTGTTTATTAAGAGTATCACCCCCTAATCAACATCAAGAATGCCATGAGTTGAAATTATCATTCTTAACAAGATGCAAACCACGAGAAATGGTGGATTTAAGATAGCATAGAACATGCTTGAGAGCTTGCATATGTGCCACAATTGGTGTCTACATATGATGAGATAATTTATTGACATCAAAGGTCACATCTAGTCGTGTAGTGGACAAATAATGAAGGGCTCAAAACAAACTAAAAAAATAAAAAGCATCATAGATAGAAGAATCTTGAGGTGCAAGTAGAGAACACGATATAGACAAAAGAAATATGGTAACTGGCATATTCTCAAGCTTTTTTCTTTTCGGGAGCTTTCTAATGTAATAATCATAATGAGTAAGAAACATGCCTTATGGACATTGGTAAAAGTCATGCACTAAGAAAAATGGCCCGGGGCTCCATGATCTTTTAGGGTATGTATGGCAGCTTAGGAATGTGGAGAGAATAGGAAGAGAAGGGTTGAGGGAAATGCAGAGGGAGGAGGGATGGGAAGAGTTTGTAAAATATAGGATGTTTCAAGACATGTAAGGGGAAGGGCTTCCTACACCCCTTCCCCTTCCCTCCTTTCCCTTTATTTCCCCTTCCCAATTACACCATCCCCAGACATTATTGTGTTTTTGGTTTGAGGTGGTGTTGTTAAATGGGAAATGTCATGTTGTTGTAAAAAAAGTGTAATTTAATGAATTCATTTCCATTGTCAAAATAAAATGATTTAATTTGTATTGAATTAAGTTTCCACTAGATATTTAAATATTGGAAGGATTACATAATTATCAAATTTGAGCTTGATAAGATATAGCCTAACATATTTGAAAAAGTAATAAATAAAAATTAGATAATAATGAAAACTATCAATTGAATTAAAAGGGGGAAAGACCTTATACATTTGAGTACACAATTCCTAATGGTTGTGGTTCTTATTCGAAAGACAAATAGAACATTTATTGGTAAAGCTAGTAAAAGGTATTCATGACTTAAGAGCATAAAGAAGAGTCTGATGAGCTGTATGGCTTAGATGTTGATGCCAAAGTTGGAGAGATGGTGATGAATAGGTAAATGAAGTTTGAGGGTAAGAGTGAATGGTTGGTTTCTAGTATGCATGATCTTCATTTAAGTCATGCAATAATATCACCCCTGTGCTCAAATCATTCATTTCAAATGTCAAGGAAAAATTCATATAGATACCTTATTAGATTGTCAAAATTATGAAACAAATATTAAGTTTTGAGTAACATCTATAACATATAAAATAATAGAGAGATGTATAATATGAGAGGATGATGAAATGGTCATGGGAGCCAATTATATTATTAGAAATCTTTTACCATTGGAAACTAAAAATTGATCATCACCAATCTAATCGCTCTTGATAGAGAGATTGTTGATTTCATTGGTATATAATGCAAAGATCCAAAATAAAAAAGCCAAGCGATGCAAAATTGTGAACAATAGTGCTAGCTTGAGCAGTATGAGTAGTATAGGAATGTTGCTTTCCTGGATAGCCATGGAGTTTGTAGAACATCTTTGCAGTGTGGCCTTTCTTTTCATAGAACCGACAAATGAAAGAAGTATTAGATGAGTTATTCTTTTTGTAAATAAAGGAATCAAAGGATGATTAAGAATAATTTTGCTTTGACCAAAACATTAGATTGGCATTGGTGGTTTGTAGTTACAAGAAGAGAGGTGGTGAACCTTTCCTCACATTATATGAACATTTTAAAATATACCTATTTATCATATATATAACCCATGCAAAATAATGGTTTTGTCTCAATTAAACACTTAGAATGACTACCCAACCCATTGACTGCATGAATAACCAATTGAATATCATCAAGAGGTTGTTTAACGAGTACTAATTCATTCCCTTGGAGATGGAGTTAAAGTTGCTCCTCATCATACAAGAATTTGACCAATTGGAAAAAAAACTCATTGTGAAGAAAGACAAACATAAAAAAATGTATTTGTTGAAGATATAATAAAAGTGATCTACTAGATTACAAGAGTAAAAAAGAGCAATGTATAAAAGTTTATATTGATTCATCCATAAGGAATATGTAGGAAGGGAGTGAATAATGACACATGGGCATGGTGTTACACTTATGACATATCTTTTAAGATCACGAGCAATAGGAAGGGAGTGAATCTATTTGTACCAGGTAGAGGTGATTGGTGGATTTTAGATTGACGGGAATTTGAATAGATATGTTGAATACGATTAGATCTCTTAGTTCCATAATATGCAACAGTGATAATGGAAGTGGAAAAACTATGGCCATGAGTAGCAATGAAAGTTTTTTTAAGCTAAAGGCAAATCTTTTACTATGAAAAGTTTTAAATAAAGGAGTATTTTTTTAATTTGATACATATAAGAGAGAGAGAGTGTGTGTACACATCACACGATAGCTAACTAATTTTTAAAATTTAAAATTTAAAAGTAATTATTACTTAAAATAGATGTATACTTTTAGGGTTATAGTTAGGGGCAATGATATGAAAACCAAACCAGATCGGCCGGTTCGACCGATCCGACCGGGAATCGGCCTAGTGACCGGTCCGTTCAACCCAAAAAATCGGAGGACCTCAGAACCGGTCAAAAACCGGTGTCAGAAAATCGGTTGAACCGTTCCTTTTAAAAAAAATCAATTTTATTTTTATTTTTTTATTTAATCTAAAATATTTTTAAAATAAATAAAGACATATATTTAAGAATTACACATATATATCTATTATTTTATTAATTATTATTAATTATTTTTTATCTTATAAACCTTATAATAAGACTATTTATACTGATTTACAACTTTATATATCTTGATTTCTTATAATTTTGTGTTATTTTATTAATTAAAATGCTATATAATAATAAAAAATATATTTAATTAAAACCGGTTCGACCACGGTTGAACCATTGAACCGTGAATTGGTGTCTTCACCAGTTCAATTACCGGTCCGATTTTTAAAACATTCCTAACGTTCGTGGAACGAGTTTGAACAAATTTTGCTTGTTCTTCACTCGAACCTAACTTTTTATCGGACTAGCTCTCTACACTTGAACTCAACCATTAGATTCTAAGAAATTTAATGATACATATGTCTAATTGAGATAGTAAGATTGAGTTGGTTTAACCCGAAGTATAAATTAAATAAAATCATTAAATGACCATATAGTAATTATTGAAAGAAAATAGTTCATGCAATTAGTAAATATCAGTGATATTATAATCGGACCGGACCAGTCGGTCGAACCGGTAACCGATTCATGGTCCGGTTCTACTAAGTCTGAAAATCGGAGATGAAAAAAACCGGTCAACCACCATTGAAACCGGTCAAAAACCGGTAAACCCGGTGAGAATCGGGCGGTTAACTAGTTTGAACCGGTTCCTATATTATCATCGAGAAAAAAAGAAAAATAAAAGTTTTCTACAATCCTCTTGCGCTTGTGCCCCGTTACCCTCACACCTACCTTGCTTCGTTTTGTTCACATCCCTGCGCACTCTATTAGGTGGTTGTGTGCTTCGCCGTTGTGCTCATGCATCTTGCGCCACTATGATGTGCTTGCGGTGCTAGCATTGCGCCTTGCCTTTCCTCCTGCTCCTAATTGTGTTGGTGCAATGGAAATGTGCATCCATTTGAAAATTTAAGCTTGCCCAACAACTGAGTGACTTTTGAATTGAATTTCCTTAGGAGGGAGCACATTGGAATCGGAGGGAGCACATTGGAACTCGATAAAACAGGGAAGGAATTAATGAGCTTGTCCTCCACTCCTCTGATCCAATTTTCTTTTTATTTTTAATGAATATTTTATATGTATTTAATAAATAAAGTTTAAAATAAATAAATAGTCAAATCAATCAATTCAATTATACAAAGGCTAGTAAGTAGGATCCTGACTCACACAGTAGTTAGTTTTTAAATTTTTATTTTTTTAATAAATTTAATTAATATTATAAAGTTATTAAATATTTTTATTGTTATTAATTATTACAAATTGTAAGAAAAAACAAAATTTCTTATACATCATTGATATATTTGATAAAAAAGGAGTTATAAATCTTATAAAAAATGTTATTTAATTTTTACCGGTTTGACCACTAAACCTTGAACCGGTGCTATTACCGGTTCAATGACCGGTCCGATTTTAAAAATATTGGTAAATATATCATCATATACACATTACAATTTCCCTTGATATATACAATAATTTTTACCTCCTTTAAATTTTAGGACATTATTAGAGAGAACTTATAATATATCATTATCAACTTTATATATAAAATGTTTTATTAGAAATAGATGGAGGAATGATGAACTCAAAAGTAAAAGGAAAAAATAAGTATGTGTAAGTTGGGTCTTGAAAGTTAACCTAAACTCGCCTCCGACCCAATATTGTATCATTAAATAAAACCCACCTTGACCCTAATTTTTTATGGGACAAGATCAAACTTGAACTAAGCTATTATTGAGGCGAGCCAGGTTAGGTTATAATACATCCCTAGTTGTAATAGAAAAGTTTGAATGAGCTTATACATCATAATCTTATCAAACCTATTTCTATCCCGAATATAATTAAATTGTCCATTATTTTGATGTATAAGAGAGATTTTATGGATAAATACAATACAATGTTTGCACCAAATAATTTATAAAATCGTAATGTATTCTATAAATTTATACTACGATGCCTAATAGTCTAATATGACACGTTAAATGGGTCATATAATTGCAAGTCTAATATGACTAATTGTAGTTGAAGCACTCTTTTCTTATTACCATTATTATTGCAAGTCTTTTTTTTATTTTATAATACAAAATTGCAACCTATTTAGTTTTTTTTTTTTCTAAGCAATGAGAATTGAACAAAGGTACAAGAAAACAAAGGCCTAAAAGACATCTAAATGACAAGACCAAGGAAAGCAAAGGCAAACCAATCTACTGACTACACAGTACTACAACCAAGGAAACAATTATATAGGTTATGCTAAAATCCCATAACAAGACGTCCAAGAACTCAAATCTCAGCAATCCTGTTATACTCGAGGTCAAGGAGGTCAAGCAATAATTGAGCGGCAAAATGTGATCCAAAGGCAAGACCAAGCAAGAATTAGCTTTCAAGAAAAAGTTGAACCATGAAAGGACTTGGAAACACAATTTAGTGTGGCATTTATAAAACCATCCAAATCAGAACAACAGTAATGAGACTAAAAACCTGCAACATACATCAATCCCAAAAATGCAAAGACACCAGTAAGCCGACAATGAAGGAGTAAAATCTAGGATTGAGACAATCTATAGGACAACCGCACACATCTCCTTGAGACACCTGCACCTCTGCCTTTTATCACATAAACACACCTAGTAGCTGTGGTGATAGAGAAAATTAGCTACCCAATTAAAGCCAACCAGTCATGAGAAATAACTTAGCCACACAAAAACATATATGGACCCAAGCCCAAAACAATCCGTAGTAGCTGCACTTCCAAATTGTAAAAACAATTGACAGTAGTGTTGGCAATTAACAACAATAAAACAGACACAAAAATTCACCTGAACAAAAGCACAAAACAGGATAACAATACCACTTGTCAGAAATCTAAGTTCCTAAAATTAAAATAGACACCGTGTTGCTTTGTCTAGGAAGAAAAAGGATAGCAGAAGGATTTATCCTTTGCTGTGAGCTGAAGGAAATCAAGCATGTGGTCATGGTGCAGCACAGCAGAATAAATGGATTCCCTGCCTTGTTATGATCGTTAATGTGAAAATACGAAGTAAGGCATAAAAGGCATGAAACAAAAGATCGTACCTTTTAAGGATTGCGAACGAGGCAATAGCAGTCACGTCTCTAGTGGTGTTCACGCCAACAGCCGAACTAGGAAACCCTCCTCAACTCTGCTAGTAGCCTTAGAGAGTAAGAGCGATTGCTCATGTGTACAGGTAATGCATCTTATGCTATATTTATAGAGTGATGGCTAGGGTTTAACCCCTCACTCTATTAACCCTAACGTATATGGGCCTGACCCATTATGTTATAATTCTAATCAAATTAGAATTATTATCCTTTCCTAGTGGCTTGTTGTATGCGTGTGACCCAATAGGCTTTTAATATTTGGTTATGATATTAAAATAAAATCCTTTTATATTTAATATCATAAATAGTGAGCGGTATCTAACAATACATCACTACCCAAATATTGAGATTATCAACAACTTTGAAGAATCCTATTTTATGATAATTTATATGATTTGTCCCTTTGTCCAAATATCTAATTGAACACAAGGGCATGGAATGTGTCAACCTTGTATAGTTCAATTTATGTTTTCTTGATCCCCAAGTAGACTGTACAGAAAATAAACATCTCATGTTTATCCTCATGAGCATGACCATGCATTTTGCAGTCTCACTTTATCAAGAGGCCTACAGATATAACTCCTGTTATATAGGAGGGACAAATTCCATCTAGGTCACTCACATCCCACCACATAATTTATTATATGTCCAAATACCAACTTTATGATCACCTTGTTACAGGAAACGTTTGATGATATTTAAAACATATAATTCCTTATGTAGGAATCATAGTGATTTCAGGTCAAAGGACTTCATATAACATTTATCAATTTAAGAAATGTTCATGACACTTATGTAACAATTCATGCAACGTTCTTAAGGTGGGTCTGTCCAGTACACTATTACTCTTAATATGTACCTATGTGAGCACATGATATCTCATATCCATGATCCGTGAGATGTGATCATCAATGAACTCACATACTAGTCTAAATGCATCTTTGTCCTAAGATGATACTTGACCAGAGACTATTTTAAGAATAGTTCTTCATAAAATCTCACGATCGAGTCATCTACTTGATTTCTTATGAAGTTTGAGCTTACTATTCTAAGGAAATTAATTGTATTCTTAAAAGAATGAATTGCCTTTATAAAATAATATGATACATGTGATGGATGTTTCAAAAACATATAAGTCTCTAGTGCATATACCTAACATGAGCCACTTCCAGCTCTGTAGTTTAACTAGATCCAAGAGTTCATCCGAACTATAGATATGATCTGAAAAAAATGGCCTCATTTCCGGCTAGTCATAAGGTCCAGATCATAGACAACCAGATTGCAGCCCACCTTAGACGCATGACATGAGAACAATTGGGAATACCCAAGAAATGTGCAAAGTGTAGGTGGCAACAATTATGTTGCAAAGAGGTAAAACCAAACCAATTTAGGCACAAAATCAAAGTTTGATATGCAAAATTACATTAAAAAAGAGTCTGAGATGCAGATTCTATACTATGTCTACACCACACACAACTTAAATCAGATTCTTGAAGAATGTTCCCTTTCGCTAGATTCTGCAGCATAGCCTTCCATGCGAATCTTGAAACCTTAGACGGGATAAATTTACACTAGAGATACTGATGCAAAGGAAACTATGTAAAAATTAAATAAATTAAAATGTTTTAGTTTAACAAGTATCATCTATTTGGTTCATATAACTTTAAATGGGTTGAGCTAGAATAGTAAATTAGCGGTCCAAAATTAAATTCACCAACCAAATCCAATCCAAAATGTTTTAGTTTGCAGTGAGTCTTATTGCATTATTTAATAAGTTTAATAATATGTAAAAATTTGAATTCATTGAATGACTAAAGAAGATGTGCTATAACAATGTAGAAGTTTTTCAAGTTAATAGTGCATTTCAAATTAAATTTATCATAGAAGTATCTACACTAAAAATAGTACACTATATTATGTGTTTGGTTTAGCATTCAAACTAGCAAAACTCAAGTTTGGATTGCTCAACGCAATTATTTCTAACGTTAAAAACGTGAATTTACCACGTTTCAACGCTAAACCAAACATGCTTTTATATCTCTTGTTACTATATCATTTTGATACTATATGTCTTTTAATCTGTATTTTTTTTTAAATTTTTTAGTTATGATATAAAATACAAATATTAATCAAGAGTCCATTGTAATTCTAGGTTCCTATCAAAGAAGAAAATTATAGCTGAATAATAAAATGTTAAATAGTTTTCAAAGAAGTTATAATTATAAATCATATTTTACGTTTTTATTTTATCACATAATAATACTGTTTTGAAAAAAGAGGAATTTCATAGTGTCAGTAAATGTGCTAGTAGTATTGATTAAGTATATGTTTGGTTTAGCGTTGAAAACTGCCAAATTCAAATTTGGATTCCTAAACGCAACTATTTTCTAAAAATTCTAGGTTTAAAAAGCCATGAGTTAGAAAATAAAAAGTAGATAACGTTGCTTAAATAACGTTTTGTATATTAATACTTATATCTGTAATTTCAGTTTCACATAAAAAGTTTTATACAATTTTTAACATCACTTGAATAAATTTTAGATTAAAATAACTTTTTAGTCCCTATAAAATATCCGAGTTTTAATTTTCGTCCTTGAAAATTTTTTCATTTTTATTTCATCCTTATAAAATATTTAAGTTATTTTTTTAGTCTCCGATATTGATTGATCTACTGTTAATTGTGGATGTGTTGAACATCTATAATAGTGACCAATACATGAGAAGTACCCTGACACATTATATAAGAGTGTTACCCTCCTTAAACTCATTCAGAGAGTCAAATTTCATGTCCAACTTGAACTAAAATTCTATGTACATTTCATTCTTCCCATATATCATAAACAAATCTCTGAATGAGTTTAAAGATGCTAGCAATGTTGTATAATGTGTCAGAGTAATGCAGATATGATTATTGACTGTGATGGACATTTGACACATCCACATTTAAAAGTAAAATTAACAACAAAGACTAAAAAAATAGCTTAAATATTTTATAAGGATGAAATAAAAAAGAAAAAATTTTCGGGGATGAAAATCAAAACTCGGATATTTCATAGGGACTAAAAGTTATTTTACCCTAAATTTTATACATTGAATATCTTAAGGGTTAAATATGTTTTTAGTCCCTGAAATATAGTCGAGATTTGGTTTTAATCCCTGTAATTTAAAACCGGTGGTTTTGGGCCCTAAAAAATTGAAAATACACCAATTTAGTCCTTATTGTCTAGTTTTGCTACAGATTTTGCTACGAATTAGCTACAAATTTTTATCGATAAGGACTAAATTAATGTAATTTTAATTTTTGAGAGATCAAAATCACCGATTTTAAATTACAAGAACTAAAAACCAAATCTCAACTATATTTCAGTATTTAATCGAATATCTTATCTCAAATCATAATCTTATTTGGGCCTTTTGTGTGATTTTCTAATTTAATTTGTTTTGGTCAAGATTTTTTATTCTATTTTATCTCAGAGAATATGGCGTCCTGATAATTAACGATCGAAAAGAAGACACGTAACGTTGGGCCTCCAGCAAATGCATTGCATTACGTCATTGCAAATCTCGTGGGTCTGTGTTCTAAGTCTTTTGAGTTTCCACAAATGTGGGCCTGAAGGCTCCAAGTCATCCACTCTACGTAATTTGTGTTTATTTATTTATTTACTTAAGTTGTGTATTCTTTGACAAAAAAAAAAAAAAATATTAAAGCTATTCCAAACGAAAAATATCACACGAAAAGTAATGAATAGACTAATATATTAACTCACATGATACGCAAATAAAATTAAATTTATAATAAATTAATATTTTTAAAATTTAAAAAATAAAAAATATAATAATTTTGAATAATTATTTAACTTTAAATTATAATAATATTTTTTGGTAAATAATTATAATAGTATATTATATTATATTTTATTAAGAAAATGTAATTTACATTATTACCTGATAATAAAATATAATTAAAAAATTAAAATGATAATGATAAGAAAATAAATATAGATTAAAAATAAGGATTAAAATAGAAAATAATAGGATAAGATTTTGGGTCTTAATAAATTTTTAAAATCAAGATTAACATTTATTAGTGTTTAAAAATTTAATTAGTAAGTAATAGAAAATTTATATTAAGGATCGAGAGAAGGAGAATCTCACTCTCACAAGAAGAGTGTGAAATTTACAATAAATGAGAGAAAAGAGAATGCTAAAAATCATTGAGAGGGAGAGTAAAGTTCATGTGTGTCTCTCACTCTCCAAGATAAGGTCTCAAAATTACTCCCCTCGGTCCTATTTATAAGAAATTCAGACAAAAACACACATATTAAGAAAAGTAATTAATGCATTGATTTTCAAGAAATTACTCTACAAGATTACAAGTTTACCCCTATTTAAAATTAAACTCCATTACCATGGTAAATTGGTAATTGTGTCACTTTAAAACCTTTAATGGTCAACCATGGAAAATATAAGAAAAAATAATAAATATTTCTAGATTTATATATGTTATGGACCGGGATAATACGACCAGGATTGACATCATCCGACATTGATCGACGTTGTCCGGGGTTATCTGGGATCACTTCAGGAAGCACCCGAGGCATCCGAAGCCATCAAAGGTAATTTACCCGTTTATTACGTTCATCATATATTCAAAGTACCACCAGTATCATTATGTCGGCACAATGCATCACGACTACAAGATATATAACAACGCGTGTTCCCAATCTCGGACGGGCGCGTGGCTGTAATTTTAGGAATCCGTTACAACCGCCAACGAACTTTCCCGCCGAAATATCATTATAAATATCACGGTGGTGCATCCTCCAGGTACGTTAATTCACTCTGATATATTGTTACTCTACTCAAGCCCATTACTGACTTAAGCATCGGAGTCCCTGCAGGTACACCACCACCAACCGTCGTTCGCCGCCGTCAACTTGCTGTGGAAGTCATCGTTCGCAACCGTTCTTGGATTTCTGGAAGATCATCGGCACCTTATGTGGGAATCGATTCTTGAATCTTTCCATTTTCTTTATGAATCTTGGAGATCTTCCACACATCTCAACATGGTAGGAACCAGGAGCAGCTCCACCGCCGCTGGAGATGATGTGAGTCCATTTGTGACCTATGGAATGGCACCAACAGTTTTCTCTGCAACCACCGGAGTTGTCTCTGCCACCGCAGGAATTCCGCCACCGCGCCCTGCCGTGCCTCATCCTCTCCTCAAGGAAGCCACGGCTCTCCAGCGACTCCACCAGATCAACCTTCCTGTGGAGAACTCATGGAATTTATCCGTCGCCAAGGCGACATGCTCGAGCAGTATGCATAATGTCTCAAGAAGCTTGAAACGAAGCGACAAATGGAGCACGTACAGCGCCATCTTGCTCAAGAAGAGGGATGTTCTGAATGTCATCCCTCACCGTGACGTGTAACCAGAGCCTCACCGCAGCCAGAGCACCGCTCCTCACCGCTGCGTGAGCATCAGCCGTCTTCAAGACAGGCACGCCAGCATTCTCCTCAACCCTCTGTGTATCAGTGCACTCAAACTCTCATCCTCGTAACTGGACCTTACCTGCTCTAGATGAGTCTCGTCACGCTCCTGACGACGAGGGTGATACAAGTTGTTCTGCCATTTTCAGAGCATATAATGCTATTTCCCGTGGATAAACGCTTCGAGAAAGTTTCGGTTCCAGAATTATATGACGGAATGGGGGATCCTCTTGAACATTTGGACATATATGAATCTACTATGTCCATAAGAAACGCTTCAGGGACAATAATGTGCAGAGTCTTTCCGTTGTCCCTGAAGAAGACCGCCCTATGTTGGTTTCAGACGCTTCCGTCGCGATCCATTAACACTTGGGCCGACCTAAGAGCCAAATTCATCACCAGTTTTACAACCAGCAAAGTCCAGCCGAAATCTGAGGCATCTTTGAAGCAAATCTGGCAAGGACCTGGGAAGTCACTCTGAGATTATATTAGCCCCAGAGAAGCCCTGCTAGTTCAGGGAATTCAGCTCGGGGTACAGTTGATGTTGGCCAAAGATGGCCCGATCCCGCACTCCCCTTTTTGGATTGAATTATCGAAAAGAAAACCATCTACTATGGAAGAGTTTCTTAGCAGGGCGGAAGAATACATTAGTCTCGAGGATGAAGAATTGGCCCTAAAGGTGAAGGAGGTTAATCTCGGCCAAACCACCCAAACCCAGGGGCAGAAGAATGACAAGGGCAGCCGGCAAGAAAATAAAGGGGATCGAGAAGTCATGGGGCGATACGACTCTTATACCCCCTTGAACACTCCCCGGAGTAAAATCCTAAACAAAATCCTCAACGTCAAAATGTATGAAGCCGAGATCAGAAGACCGAGACCGATGAAGCCGACACCCACAACGGACAATTCCAAATATTGTAGATTCCACAAATCCCAGGGGCATGACACCGACCATTGTCTGAATCTGAAGGACGCAATTGAAGAATTGATTTGCCGTGGTAAGCTGGATAGATTCAAGAAAGATGGCGGAGAAACATCCCGACGTCCAGAGACCGACACTCGTAGAAGTGACTATCGGCGCGATGATCGCCGACATGATTCTGGTCGTCATGAGCACAGTAGATACCGGACCAGATCACCTCGCAGAGAGAGATCAAGTTCAAGGAGACCTCCTGTGGATCACACTCTGCCGTCTACGTCAAGGAGACACCATCGCGACCAGCCGTCATCATCTCGGCAACGATCCCTGGCTGGTGAGGAACTTCCACCTCCCAAACATCCTGTAATTTATGTTATTGCGGGAGGATTTGCCGGGAGCGGAGAAACGGGAACACCAAGGAAAGGCACTTAAAAGAGATTCTTCCGGCCTCATCGTTCGGCCTCTGCTTCTTCTGGAGTATTCCTGACAGCTTAAACCTTGTGCAGACTTTCCTTTTTCTTATGTAGAGATTTGTCAATGACATGTGATCATTTTAGAGGACTCCATAGTATGTTTATACTTGACTGCAACTCTTGGGAAGCTTAGGAAGTCATGATTTTCCAGCAAAGAGCTTCTTCTTCACTTTTCACAAAAGTGAATCTTCCTTCTAATATGTCATAACTTGATCTGAGTCTGGAATTTTGGTTCTAAGGGATAAATTGAATTTATTCCAATTATCTTTATTTCCAGACTTCCCTTTCTTGCTCTTTGGATTTCTTCGTGAATTTCCTATCAAGTTTCTTCTATAGAAATGCATCTTCTGCAGCTTTGTTGTAACTGCTTCTTCTGCAACATGCAAAAATTCTGTTTCTTCTTCTGGAAGTGTGGGAACTTGTTCAATGCTTCTTCTCCAATTACTTTGTTTGCATTAGTAACACTTGGAATGAATATGCTTGAATTGATTAAGTGTTCTTTCATATTCAGAAGGTGCCATGTTTCATGAAATGCTCCTTTTCATGCTTCTAGTGGTCTTGAATGATCCTTCTAAAGCTTCAACTTTGCTTTTGAAGCTTGATACAACTTAGTTTAATATTTATGGGATCTTAGATGAACTGTCTTGACCTTCTTGAAGCTAAGAAGCTACTTCTTGAACTTGTTTCATCACTTTTGACATGAAGTTCTATGTGACATGCTTCTAGACACATATTCTGATATTAAATGATGTTTATGATCTTTACACCTTCCTTCTGTAACTTTTCCTGTATTCTTTCAAGCATTCTCAAGTGAAAGCATTAGTAACAAAGTATTCAGAACACTTAGAATATTGTTGTCATTAAAACCTTTGCTCAAAAGGGTCTTGGACCTTACAATCTCCTCCTTTTTGATGATGACAAACTTTCATGAACAAATTCAAAGTTTTCTAAATGAGGGAAATAATAATCAAGTGAATTAACAATAAAGAATTAAATCTCCCCCTGAATTTGTGCCATTTATAACATTCAAATAACAAAAAATGGGATTTAACAATAAATAATTATTTCTCCCCCTGAATTTGTCCCATTCAGATAGAAATTTGTTATGACTGGATCTTTATATTCTTCTCCCCCTTTTGTCATCCATCAAAATGGGCATGAAAATGATAGGAAGGAATAAGTTCTTATCATTGTCTAGCCTAGGCTACTTAGAATGTGAGGAATGATCTTAATAAGATCAAATGGCAGCCATCTGTATGTCTTAAGATGGTTGGGAGTAAGCTAAAGGCATTGATAGAACATGAGAAGCACTTGCTAGTAACACAAATGTGTTAAACTAGAATTGATACTACACAATCCTTACTTCCTTCTCTTGCATATTACATAATCTTAAGATAAATTTTCTCATTAGTAAGATGTTGAAGATAAGATCCCTTTATCCAAACTAAGTTGAATCATCAAGAATAGGGGCTTGGACCTTATCATAAGATAATGGGATATAATAATAGAAGAGGTATGGAATTGGTTTACCATATTAGTTCCAAAGTTTGCCTATGGAGGCTCTATCTTTTTCCAATGTAACCTCTTTCTTTTTCTTCTTTCACTTTATCACCTCATGAGAAGCACTTGCTACAGATTCTTCCATGCAAAGAAGAAATGATCTTATTCCTTTTCTCATACAGATTTCAAACTAGAAACTTACTGCAGAACCTTCTGCAGAAGATCTAGTAACCCAGAATACTGCAAGTACCTTCTACAGATTCTGTTGAACCAAATCTCAGTAGATATTTTGTGAAACATGTCATATTGAAGACATGTACATATTCATGAATATACCCATGGGTGAGAAACATTGAGTATCCCTTGATTCATTCATAAGATTTTGATCATTACTCCTAAACTTAGAAGTTGTAGAAAAAAATGCTTTCACTAATCTTGGATACATAGGCTCCTATATTTTAAATAATTTGAGTCATCCTAGTCTATCTAAGAAGACATATACACCCCAATCTTCTCTAATGAGTGGTTTAGGAGTTCTAGTGGAAGAGATTTTGTTACAGGAACAGTTGTAGCAAGGACAACTCTAATTGGTAAACTTTGATGGATATGGGTAGCTACAAATCTTGTGACATTCCTTCCTATAGCTTTGATCCTCGTGAAAATAACAGGAATGATACGAGGAATTAGCAAAAACAAGTAATGTTGTGAAAGATAATTGAATATATGAAGGAAACAACCTATCTTTCACTTTGAGTTGTAGCTACGATTTATAGTGAGTAAAAATGAAGGCAACAACTCCCTCTTAGGCTTTGAGGAATGTGAGAATATCATCAATAGAAAGAATTCCATCTCTCTTTACTCTCTCTTCAAAAGCATGATTTTTGCTTCTAGATGGGAAATTCATCTTCTAAGTGTTCTAGATTAGGTAAAGAAGGCTCGTGTTGAACTTAGAACACAACAATTATGCATTTGATCTTTAATGAATCTTTATCTTTCTTCTAGAAGATGTTTAGAAAAGATATCAGCAAGTTAAGACTTTGTCTCAACATATTTCAGTTTAATGCCATGCTTATGACCATGATCTCTAATAAAATAATACTTGATGCAATATGTTTTGATCTAAAGTGATGCATGGTATTGATAGATAGGTTCATAGAACATAAGATTGGGATTTCAGTGTACCTCAGAGAGTAGTCCTCCATTTAATTCTTAAACCCAACCTTTGTGAATATCTTATTGTTGATGTATATTTTGCTTCTACAATGGATAGGGCAATAGTATTTTTCTTGCCATGATAAGAGAGATTAACCAAGAATTTGGCATTCACCGTTTGTGCCTTTTCTCTCAATCCTAACTCCAGCAAAATCAACATCATAGAATCCTACAAGATCAAAGCTTGTTCCTTTCTTGTACCAAAGGCCAAGATTAGTAGCTCAAGCAAGGAATCTAAATATTCATTTTATAGATATGACATGAAATTCTTTTAGAAGATAGAAACCTTGCACATAATTCAATTGAAAATGCAATAGCTTGCCTACTTGTTTTTTAAGAATAATAAGGAAGCAATCATACCTTTGTATTCCTTTTTAGAAACAAACTCACCACATTTGTCTTTATCAAGCAAGGTGGATGGATGCATTAGAGTTGTCATTGGCTTGGCTCCATCCATGTTGAATCTTATAAGAAGATCCTTTGTAGACTTTTCTTGGAGATTTCATCAATTTTCCTTCTTCATCCATCTTGTTTCTGAACATTCATTTTGTCCCAATGATGGAATAATCTTCTGGAGAAGGAACAAGTGTCCATACTTTATTTTTCTCAAATTGTTCCAGCTCTTCTTTCATTGCTTCTACTCATGAATCATTTTCTAGAGCTTCATTCACATTCTTGGGTTCAATTTAAGATAAGAAGGCTGCACTATTTTCATTTCCTCTTAGTTGGGATCTGGTTCTTACTCCTTTTGTAGTATTCCCAAGGATTTGTTCATGGGGATGTGCTGTGATTAGTTTCCAGCTCTTTGGAAGATCTTCTCATTGTGTACAGACATCTTCTGCAGAATCTTCTGTGAAAATTTTCTGTTCTGCTGTATCTTCTGGAGAATTTTTATTCTCAGACGGTATCTTTTGGAGCTTATCAAATTCATCATCTGATATACTACTATATTTTCCTTGAGAAGAAAGGTTAGAATCATTGAAAATAACATGCATGCTTTCTTCTATGGTTTGATTTTTAATATTGTATACCCTATAGGCTTTTGAAGTAGAAGAATATGCAAGATAGTCTTATTTGAATCAAAATTACCATTTTCATCCAAATGTATACAAGAATAAAATGTAGTTTTCTTCATTTCCATAATTTATATGAAGTCTTGTTTCTGATGTTAATAGTATAGCATGAATTGCTTACAACTTCATTAAGTTATGGAGTTCTATGGCATGAAAAGTTGTGAGAAATGTCATTCTCATCAAAGAAGGTTTGCAATAAAGAGTTATTAAACTCCCTTTCATGATCACAACTCAATATTAGATCATTTTTTAGTTTTGAATTTCTTGCAGAAGCTTCTAAAAGACTCATCCTTTGTGGTTAAGAACAAAACTATTGTGAATCTTGAGTGGTTTATCAAAGTCCCACTTTGAAAAGTCTTTTGAAATAAGAGATGATATTTTATCACAACAAACATCATACAACTTTTTCATAAGAAATCATCTCATTTAGGATAATATATTCAAGGATGTTCTAATCAGCAAGTTACTGCTCTAAATCATGAAAATCTCACCGACTCATGTATTTAAAACTGCATTTGTGAATTATTTTCAACTCACATAAGTATGAGATTTCACCATAATAAACTAGACATCTCAAGCTTTCTAACAAGACAAAGATCATGCAATTTGGATTTTCCTATCCCAAGATATGATGCATTCAAGTTGACTGATTTATCACAAAGTGCAGAATGGGACAATTTTGTTTTTTATGCACTGATACAAATCCATGCAACCAAAAATTTAGATAATTAATGGGATTAAACTATTATTTATTATCTTTCAAATCCAACTGGTTTCACTTGAAAAAGATTTTCCTAGCACCAGTTATGAACATCCAAAGATAGTAGGCTCAAACATGATCATATAACAGAACAACCTACTTTAATGAATTACTGGGAATTATTTAGATGTTATAAAATTCTGAAACTTTCCAGTCTAAGAATAATATAAGTCAATTTTTCAATGAAATTAGCTTCATTCAAATATCACTTTTGTAGCTCAAGTTATGATCTGATGAAGTGGACTGCTTTCTATCAGAATTTATAATAGAATAGGTATGTTCACGAATTTACTGGGACTTTTGTGGTTAAGATAAAATTCTCAAACTTTCTAGCTTATTAATATCATAAATAAGCTTTCAAACAAAATTGGTTTCACTGAAAAAGCATTCCTGTAGCTCAAGTTATGATCTATTGAAGTGTACTAGTTTATGTCAGAACTTATGACAAAACAGTTGTATTCAAAATTTTACTGGGACTTTTGTGATTAAGATAAAATTTTCAGTTTTTCCAGTTTGATACTACCATCAATAATCTTTCAAACAAAATTGGTTTCACCTAAAACAGACTTCTGTAGGTCAAGTTATGCTCATTTAAGATAGCTATATCAGAATTTTAAACTAGCAGCACTATAGCACATTACTTTTGATCTTCTAATCATTTTCTTTTTATGTTCAAGACTAATTAAGTGATTAGAATAGAATTTCCATATAAATGTCAATCAATGATAATCATTCAATCACCAAATATGCAAGACCTTAGCATAAACCTATTAGGAATGTGCTTAAAATTCATTGACTTTATGAATATGCATTGAGGATAGAAATATTTGATACCTTGTTCTTGGTCAATTGGACCGTACTTTTTCTCACCCATTGATTCATTCTAAAAGTCATAAACCTTGGATATTTTCATGCTAATCATTTGAGAAGCATTGGCTAGAGTCATGTTTCTTCATTTTCATTTAAGCCTTGGAAGGTATTTTGCTTTGGCCAATGGTTCTATCTTCTTGAGAATTTTTCTGCATAACAAAATTTCTAAGGAGACATTTTGGTACCCATTTCATCTTGGGTCCTTGAGTGTTAGTGGTTGAATTCTTAAAAGATTTAACAATCCATACCATTGTATCTCTCATATAAATAGTTCTTCTAAAATTGCTCAAACAAGAGAGATGACCATGATGTAGATAATGAGACTGGATGATGGTTTGATCTTTTAAACATCATTCTGAAAAACATGGACTTGGTATTGTGATAAGATTCTTAAATCTGTTTGCCACAACCTTTACTTAGTTTTCCATGTAAAATAGCATTCTTTCCATTATTGACAAACATGGATTAAAAGCAAGTAGATACTTCAGTTTTGGCAAATGTAGAAAATAAGTTTTCAACTTCATTTTCAAGATTAACATGATTTATGAAGACAGTTGAGATTTCACAATTTGTAAGTATATCTTCTTCAAGAAAATCATATTCAGCCTTCAAAGTTTCAATTTGAAGTTCAATAAAGAATATCCTTTTTAAGCATTCCATATTTTATTTTCAAAGTTTATCAAACCATCATTCAACCCTTCATAAGCAAAATCTATTTCATCATAGGGAGGACAATGTTCAAGTTTAGCACTACATACCTTAAGATCTTTTTGAGCCACATGTAGAAATGTATCAATATCTAGTATCATTGGCTCCTTCTTGAAGTTGTTCATTTCTTTAATATTCTGCATAAACACTTTTGGAGTATGCTTCTTGGTTGGCCATTACTTCTTCCTGAATCTTTTCCTCTCACACGGTTAAGTGTTCTCAACCCATAGAGGCTGAGCTCTGATACCAATTGAAGTAAATCATAGAGTCACAAGAAGGGGGGGGGTTGAATTGTGACCCTTGAAAACTTTTGGTCCAACTCACAAGTACTTTGAACAACTTACTGATCTCTGCTCAAGGAATGTCTTGGCTATCAGAAGTTCCTTCTAGAAGATAGTGGTTAGTGTATAACGCCAACTAAGTAGATTAAAACTATCTTCTTAAAGGCAAGCAAAATAATAGGGACTGATACCATCAAAATTATTCTTCCATATAATGTATTTAATGTAGTTTCAACTCAGAATAAGGTTCAGAAGAATAATATAATGTTTATGCAGTTATGCAGAAGCAAAACAATGAATCTGTCACTTTAAACCAATCTTCTGAAGGGTCAAATGATTTTTTATTTTAATAAAACTTTCCAGAATAGTTATTTAACCAATAACTAATACAATTATGTGAGAAAAACTGTTCAGAAGAATAATATAAAGTTTCTGCAGTTGTGCAGAAGCAATACATTGAATCTGTCACTTTAAACCAATCTTCTGAAGGGTCAAATGAACTTGAAACTTGATGAAACTTTCTAGATCTAATATTTGATTAGTAAAGAACCAGAATATAAAGTTAAATCTTATTAAAATCAAGTTTGTAAGGATTTTTTAGTTTGAACCCCAAGTTCAATGTTGAACAATGGATAAATTTCAAGAAATGTGCTTCTGAAGCACCAAACAGTTTCATAATTTAATGAAACTTTCCAGATCAGTATTTTAACTGATATGGATGTACTTTATGTGAAAATATTAGTTCAAAAATAGGTTTATCAAAATCTGGTAGTTTGAACCCCAAGTTTCAATGTTGAACATTGAACATCTTTCAAGAAATGTGCTTTTGGAGTACCAAATAGTTTCATAATGTAATGAAACTTTCTAGATCAATATTTTAACTAATATGGATGTGATTTATGTGAAAATATCAGTTTAAAAACAAGTTTGTCAAAATATGGTTTATAGCTTGCTAAATGTTTAAAGTATGAACAATAACTAACCAAGCAATGGATGTATGTGCAGAAAATTAAAGAGAGTAAGGGTAAGAGATATTGCACACATGATTTTTATACTGGTTCACCCTCATAATCCTTGGGCTACGTCCAGTACCTACACCTGTAGGATTTTCCACTATATCAACCTTGATACAATGACTTCTTGGGTGCACCTCACCACTAGTATTATTCTGCAGCCTCTTCAGGCTCAAACAACTGATTTCTGCAAATAGCAAGGCACACCTCACCATTGCAGACCCAAACTAACTATCTCTCAAGGCTTCACACCTACTGCAGCTTCTTCTGCAGAAAGTACAGACTCAAAATACCTTGCAGATTTCCTTCTGCATGAGTTACACCTCTTTTTAGCTCACTGCACCAGTGCAATAGCTCACAGCAACACTTATACACTCTCTCAAGAGACACTAACACTCTCAAAGCACTCTTGAGAGTTTACAGAAAATGTATTTGCTGAGAATATAGAAAATAGGCTCAAAACTACTACAAATTAAGCATATCAGCAAAAGGTTAAGCCATCTCTCTTTTACTAATTTTTTTGGTGCAGAATCTGAGAATATGTGAAGAGAGAGAAAGTATCCAGAAGATGGGTTTGTAAATCTAAGCCCGGATGCTTCTTCTGGAGAGAGGTGTGTGTAAACATGAAGGGAAATCCTCTTTTTATAGGAGATTGGAGAGCAACTAGCCGTTGGAAAGTTGCTTGGACCTCAAGCTGTGTTACTTGACTTGTCCTTGTCATGTAGCAGCTGTCCCTTGTTGTTTACAGCTGTCAAGTTTGACTGAATGCACCTTCTGAGGACCTATCTTCTGCAGATGGAAAAACTTGTGATTTATGCAGCTATTTCTTCTAGGATCACACCATAGGCCATGATTTACTCAGAATAATCTATTCCAAATGTATTTGACCTAGCTGCATCTCTAAAAATGATAAAAACATAATTTAGTGAATTCTGCTTCTTCTGCAGCATGTCTGACATCATATTTCTTCTGCAGAGTGAAAAATCTTGTGGATTCTGTGGCCATTTCTTCTGTAAGAATTCCGGGAGCTTTGGATTGATTGATATAAATTGTTTCAGCTATATTTGCCTCAGCTATAACCCCAGAAATGAGAAAAAAAATGGCATCTACTGCATTCTGCTTCTTCTGGAGTATTCCTGACAACTTAAACCTTCTGCAGACTTTCCTTTTTCTTATGCAGAGATTTGTCAATGAGATGTGATCATTTTAGAGGACTCCATAGTATGTTTATACTTGACTGCAACTCTTGGGAAGCTTAGGAAGTCATGATTTTCCAGCAAAGAGCTTCTTCTTCACTGTTCACCAAAGTGAATCTTCCTTCTAATATGTCATAACTTGATCTAAGTCTGGAATTTTGGTTCTAAGGGATAAATTGAATTTATTCCAATTATCTTTATGTCCAGACTTCCCTTTCTTGCTCTTTGGATTTCTTCTTGAATTTCCTATCAAGTTTCTTCTATAGAAATGCATCTTCTGTAGCTTTGTTGTAATTGCTTCTTCTGCAGCATGCAGAAATTCTGTTTCTTCTTCTGGAAGTGTGGGAACTTGTTCAATGCTTCTTCTCCAATTACTTTGTTTGCATTAGTAACACTTGGAATGAATATGCTTGAATTGGTTAAGTGTTCTTTCATATTCAGAAGGTGCCATGTTTCATGAAATGCTTCTTTTCATGCTTCTAGTGGTCTTGAATGATCCTTCTAAAGCTTCAAATTTGCTTTTGAAGCTTGATACAACCCAGTTTAATATTTATGAGATCTTAGATGAACTGTCTTGACCTTCTTGAAGCTAAGAAGCTACTTCTTGAACTTGTTTCATCACTTTTGACATGAAGCTCTATGTGACATGCTTCTAGACACATATTCTGATATTAAATGATGTTTATGATCTTTGCACCTTCCTTCTGTAACTTTTCCTGTATTCTTTCAAGCATTCTCAAGTGAAAGCATTAGTAACAAAATATTCAGAACACTTAGAATATTGTTGTGAAAGTTTGTTGTCATTAAAACCTTTGCTCAAGAGGGTCTTGGACCTTACATAGGGAACTCTTTACAGGAGAGGACTAGTGCAGCCGCTGTTGAAATGCATCTCGGGAAACCTCCCTGACTATGTAATGGCCACGGTTCATGAAGGCGTTTGCGGACACCATCTCGGAGGGCACTCCTTAGCTCGGAAGATCCCTCGAGCAAGGTACTATTGGCCAACTATGGAGGCGGATTGTGCCGTCTATGTAAAGAAGTGTCCGTCTTGTCAAAAGCACGTCGATATACATCGAGCACCCACAGAGGAGCTATGGTCTATTTCGGCTCTGTGGCCCCTCTCATGGTGGGGAGTTGACATACTCGGACCGTTCCCCATAGCACCTGGACAGCTGAAGTACCTCGCGGTAGCAGTTGATTATTTTACTAAGTGGATTGAGGTACAACCCTTGGCAAAAATCACGGCAAAGAACTTGACCAAATTCATACACCGTTTTGTCATTTGCTGTTTTGGCATTCCTCATAGAATGGTGACTGATAACGGGATACAATTCACAGACAAGGGATTCCGGGAAATGTTGTCGGATTTCCACATTCACCACATATTTTCATCAGTGGGGCATCCTGAAACCAATTGGAAAGCGGAGGCAACCAACAAGATTATACTCAAGGGCCTCAAGAAGTGTTTAGACATAGCGATGGGTCTTTGGGCGGAACAGCTCCCCAACGTTTTGTGGGCTTACCATACGACGCCACACTCCACCACAGGAGAAACACCTTTCCGTCTTGCTTACGGGGTCGATGTCGTGATTGCAGTAGAAGTCGGCGAGCAAAGCTTCAGGTTACATGTGTATAATCCTGAATTTAATGACGGACGGATACGAGAGGAACTTGATTTGATTAAGGAAATCCGAGAAAGGGGGTCTATACGAGAAACTGCCGTTAAGCAACAGTCGGCTCAACGTCATAACAAAAAAGTAGTTCCGAGAACATTTGATGTCGGTGATCTCGTACTCAGACGAGCAGATGTCGGAAACAAAAACACATCTCAGGGAAAATTGGCTGAAAAATGGGAAGGTCCCTATAGAATAACGGGCAAAACCGGTACAGGGGCATATTCCTTAGAGACACTACCAGGCGAGGCCATACCCCGAACATGGAACACGGATAAACTCCATAAGTATTTTAGTTGATTGAAAGTTTAGATAAATTCCGTCATGTATGTTGGGCCAACTATACGAGGTTATTCAATTGAAAATTAATAAAGAGAAGTATTTTCAAGATTAATTATATTTTGTAATTTCGGATCTAATTCCTTGACTATCTCGGATTTAATTCCTCGAGTATCTCGGACTTAGTTCCTTGAGAATTTCGGATCTAATTCTTCGACTATCTCGGATTTAATTCCTCGAGTATCTCGGACTTAGTTCCTTGAGAATTTCGGATCTAATTCCTCGACTATCTCGGATTTAATTCCTCGAGTATCTCGGACTTAGTTCCTTGAGAATCTCGTATTTAATTCCTCGAGCATCTCAGACTTAGTTAAGACCCCGACAGGGAACACATCATACAACAACGATACTTGAGCACATTGAGGAAATGCAAAACAACCATTGTATAAAAATAAACATGTGTTCGAGTTATCTCCACAAGAGAACTAAAAATGTCATGAAGAATGCGAGAATATAAAAAGGAAAGGAGAAAAGCTACAAAATTAACCGACATTCCGTCTCTTCATTCATTCCCGCCTGGAGGCGGAACATCTTCATGAGTAAGGCCATCATCTTTGTTAGGTATATGCATTAGAGACTTGTATGTTTTTGAAACATCCATCACATGTATCATATTATTTTATAAAGGCAATTCATTCTTTTAAGAATACAATTAATGTCCTTAGAATAGTAAGCTCAAACTTCATAAGAAATCAAGTAGATGACTTGATCATGAGATCTTATGAAGAACTATTCTTAAAATAGTCCCTGGTCAAGTATCATCTTAGGACAAAGATGCAATTAGACTGGTATGTGAGTTCATTGATGATCACATCTCACAGATTATGGATATGAGATATCATGTGCTCACATAGGTACATATTAAGAGTAATAGTGTACTGGACAGACCCACCTTAAGAACGTTGCATGGATTGTTACATAAGTGTCATAAACATTTCTTATATTGATAAATATTATATGAAGTCCTTTGACCTGAAATCACTACGATTCCTATATAAGGAATTATATGTTTTAATATCATCAAACATTTCCTGTAACAAGGTAATCATAAAGTTGATTTTTGGACATATAATAAATTTTGTGGTGGGATGTGAGTGACCTAGATGAGATTTGTCCCTCCTATGTAACAGGAGTTATATCTGTAGGCCTCTTGATAAAGTGAGACTGCAAATGCATGGCCATGCTCAGGAGGATAAACATGAGATGTTTATTTGCTGTACAGTCTACTTGGGGATCAAGAAAACATAAATTGAACTATACAAGGTTGACACATTCCATGCCCTTATGTTCAATTAGATATTTGGACAAAGGGACAGATCATATAAATTATCATAAAATAGGATTCGTCAAAGTTGTTGATAATCTTAATATTTGGGTAGTGATGTATTGCTAGATACCGCTCACTATTTATGATATTAAATAAAAAGGGTTTTATTTAATATCATAACCAAATATTAAAGGCCTATTGGGTCACACGCATACAACAAGCCACTAGGAAAAGATAATGATTCTAATTTGATTAGAATCATAACATAATGGGCCAGACCCATATATGTTAGGGTTAATAGAGTGAAGGATTAAACCTTAGCCACCACTTTATAAATATAGCATAAGATGCATTACCCTGTACAGATGAGCAATTGCTCTTACTCTCTAAGGCTACTAGCAGAGTTGAGAAGGGTTTCCTAGTTCGGTTGTTGGCGTGCACACCACTAGAGACGTGGCTGCTACTGCCTCGTTTACAATCCTCATAAGGTATGTCATTATGTTTCATGTCTTTTATGCCTTAATTCATGTTTTCGTATTAACGATCATAACAAGGGAGGGAATCCATTTATTCCGCTGCACCCTGACCACATGCTTGATTCCCTTCAATCTTCAATGTGGACAACTTCATTCACAGGCTCTCTTCTTTAGTCGTACCTTCAGAGTTCAGAACCCCATGTTCTTCTCCACCTTCAGCAGCTTGCAGAATAAGATTTACTGGCTCCTCGTTCCCAGGGACACTCTTCACGTTTCCAGCGGGGTCAATATCGTACCACTTGCCATCTTGGACAACGCATAACGTGGACATGCCCCGGGTATTCAGCACCACTCCGGGGTTTAGGAATTTCATTTGCTTAATCGCGACGTGGAAATATACCACAGAAGACTCCTCCCAAAGCCGACCCAGCTCTTCAATCTCTTCTTTGTCTTTTTCCTTTTCTCGCTCGAGCTCCTTTATCCTTTCCTTTAAGATTTCCAGCTCAGTCTTCGTAGTTTTAGCCTCTTCAGCCTCCGCCTTGGCTTCATCAGTGGCCGCCTTAAGGTCGTCTAAGGCTTTCTGCTTTTCTGAGGTGAGGGTTTGATTCTGTTGAGTAAGCTCAGAGTTCTTAGTGTTGAGCTCGGAGACACTAGAGTTTAGCTGATCCCTCTCACCTGTCAATAATTTTACCTGCTCGAGCGCATATTGCATTTTGAGTTCATCCGACTCTAGCTTGGCTCTAACCCGGTGGAGCTCTTTCACCAATTTCGGGGCGGCTGCAAAATCCTTAGCGGCTTCGACGAAATACTGAGCCATCATGGCGAATGTCATTCCCCATTCAGAAGCAGTGTTAAGAAGCTCAGTTATTTCCTACATGGATTTATCCCGGAAAAGCCCCCGCCCTTGCACGGCTAGATGATGACGAACCTCTTCCGCCGTCTTGTCAGAAGGGGGAAAACCGGAACCAAACACCACGGTTTTTTTTCCCCTGGTATCTTGTGAGGGAACGACAAAAGAGGAACCTTTAGATTTTACCTGGGTAGGTTCTTTTGCCGGGGCCTTTTTCTCCGAGGCTCCTCGCGCTGGGGTTTTCTATACATTTGCCGGGTTAGCGTCTACCTTGGGGCGTTTGACTTTAGGCTCCTTGACAAGCTGAGAGTCTTTTTCAGAACCTTCATCAGTTTCTTGTATCTTTTTGACTGCAGTGGCATTTCTTTTCCTTAGCCTCTCTGCCATCTTCAACTGGTTCTTTGAAGCCATCTCCTCTGAAAAAGAAGAGAACAAAGTTAAGATCGTTTGAGAAAAATACAAAACACAGTTATAAAGGTTATCCAACTTTACCCAGAGCATCACATGTTATATCACCTCCCTGGGCTATCACGGATTGGCAATCCAAAATCCCGTGGTCTTTCACAAACTTCTAGATGGCACTAACAACGTCCAGCTCCGCTTTCGACAATTCCGAAAAGTCCACAATGTAATCCTTCGAGGCCCTTTGAAAATGGTTCAAATTCCAGTATGGGTGGATGATCCCAGTTCCATCTTTTCTAAGAATGTTCTCCCTCCCGACATCATAAGGTCGGACGAACACAGACTTGTCTTTGAAATTCTTGTAAGACTCTTGAAAGGGCTGAAAGATTTTTCCCCGGGCCAGAGCGTAGCGCAAGCCACGAATATCTGTCTCCGTCTTTTACGGGCAAAGGCCAAAAGAAATAAAAAAAGAAATCGGCATGCAACTCCATGTCCAAAAAAAATCAAAGGAGCATGAAAGCCCTAATAAAGCCCCAACCATTTGGGTGAAGTTGCGAGGGAACAACCTCCAAATGTCGAAAAACGTCCTGCTCGAAGCCGGAGAAGGGCAGCCAAAAGTCGAGGTCTTTAAACAGTGTCTTATACATCGGGATGAACAAATTATCCCGGAAATCCCCTTGGGAGAAAATCCGCGCACGCCGTCGGAAAGAACCAGCTCCCAATCATTCTCCTTGCCCGATTCCACCCATTCTACTTCTTTAAAGACCAATTTTAATGCCTCTTCAATACTATAGGCGCAAGATGTTCCGATTGGCTCAGTATCAACTCAGGTCAAAGGCGCTAGACTGGGAGGGACAGGGTAGTTGGTAGCCGGCGAGGTGTGGATTTTCCGCCTTCCCATCTCGGACCTGCCCAAAAGTCCATGTGACATATTAAAATCAGAAGATGATGAGTTTGCACGGGGGTGCTCTCAGACCACCCCGACAAACTCCGCTGACACAACCTCGGGATAACTCCATTTCTGGAGAATGCGAGCAGTTTCAAGTACTGACTCGTGTTGTGCATTTCCAGTACCAGCCACCCCGGAGGAGCGCCTACGTCTTAAAACCATATTAGGGATACCCGGATCCTCCAACTCCTCAGTTACGACGAAACACTTTCGTCTGTTTTCTGCGGCCAAAGCTCTAGCTCTTGCCCTCGTTATCATGGCACCCCAAAACACAAATGTAGAAAAATACAGAGACTGGGGGGCAGAATAGTACCTCTAAACAGCCTTGAAGTAAGCTCTTGATACTCTTCAAGAAAATCCGCAATCCCAAAGTTCATGCAACACCAACGGCACCGCAGAAGCCACGGACGCAAATAAAGCACCAGTTAATTAGAATTGCAGTAACTGGAACAACAAAGTCACAAGAGGAAACAGAGAAGAAAATTGTCTGAAAAATGCTAAAGAGCAAATGCAAAAAGGTGAACCGTTTGTAACCCCCACTTTTTAAATATTTGAAACGGACGGTCGAGATCACACCCGAAGATAAGGCCCACGGGCCCAAAGCAGGGAGATGCTGACACATGGCCTGAGCGGTTGACAATCAATTGTCATGTCAGGATACAAAGTGACGCCATCCCGGATAAGTATCTCGCAAATGTCGGAACGATTTTCATCTCGGCCTAATGGGTTTTTTGACACATGAACTTCACAAGTCGGATGCTTTCATATAAACTATCAGACTTGGGGGGCAACTGTTCTAGACCGGGATAATACGGTCAGGATTGACATCATCCGACATCGACCGACGTTGTCCGGGGTTATCCGGGATCACTTTAGGAAGCACCTGAGGCATCTGAAGCCATCAAAGGTAATTTACTCGTTTATTACGTTCATCATATATTCCAAGTACCATCGGTATCATTATGTCGGCACAATGCATCACGACTACAATATATATAACGACGCGTGTTCCCAATCTCGGACGGGCGCCTGGCCGTAATTTTAGGAATCCGTTACAACCACCAACGGACTTTCCCGCCGAAATATCATTATAAATATCACGGTGGTGCATCCTCCAGGTACGTTAATTCACTCTGATATACTGTTACTCTGCTTGAGCCCATTATTGACTTAAGCATCAGAATCCCTGCAGGTACACCACCACCAACCGTCGTTCGCTGCCGTCAACTTGCTGTGGAAGTCATCATTCGCAACCATTCTTGGATTTCTGGAAGATCAGTATACTTTGTATTATAAATAGGACAATGAAAGAGTTTCAAATGTTGTCTTATAAATAGAATCGGATGGAGTATAATATAGATAATTAATTAAAAAAAGGCAAATAGAAGATTGACCGGGTGTTCACGATTCGTTCGATTCGAATTTAAGATAAAATTGAATCCGAAGTGATAATGTTGGATTGATTTGGTTAGGGTTTTGAAATTTTTCTGCACATTCGAACCAAACTAGTTTGATTAAGATAGTTTGATTTGAGTTATCGGATTGTGACAAAAAAATTATTATACTTTTTAAAAGTTTTAATCCTCATACTTTTTTATATAAACTTTTAAAATTTATATCACTGCATGATGATGATGTTCTTGATTCTTCAATTATTTTAAAAAATTATTAAAGCAATTCTAAACATTGATATTACTTTTAAATGATATTTAACTTTTTTTATATAATTATAACTTTATATAGATTATTTTTTTATGGCTAAAAGGAACAAAAAGGCCGAGGCCAAGAAACAAAACAAAAACTAACCTAACCTATCATACAGTGTACCAGTTGAATCAAAAGCAAAAGACACAAGAGCAAAGGGAGGAAGAGAGTCAAAAACTCGAAGCATAGAGGAAAGGCCAAACTTCGCGAAGCTATCAGTGACTGAGTTGGCTTCACGCAGGGTGTGCTTCCAGAGCAATCCATCGAAGAAACGCGAAGCCTCTTTAATCTAAGCAACAATCCCGAAACTAGGGTGAGTATGTAAACAACCCTCTTCAACCATTTTTATAGCATTCAGTGAATCAGATTCCACGATCAGACATTTGAAGTCTCTCTATTTAGCAATTAGGGTACCATGAAGGACGCCACGAAGTTCAGCATCTAAGACAGAGGAGCACCCAACATTCTCAGAAAATCCTATTATGAAAGCACCGTCACTATCCTGGAGAACACCACTGCATGCAGCAATGGAGTGGACAGAGGAACGAGCACCGTCCGTGTTACATTTAACCCAATTAATAGGGGGAGGATTCTAGCGAAAAAGGTTAGAAGCTTTGAACTGAAAATTTTCCTTAGATGTGATAGTATTCTGAACTTGAATCATTGAGTTTACTTGCCCCTGGATTTGATGAAAAAGCATATTTGTAGACTGTCTCACATAATTGAAAATAATGTTGTTTCTGTGTCTCCATAGAGCTTCTAGGGTAAAACCGAAGATCAAACTATCTTTTTCTGAAGTAGGATTAGATTTCCCCTGCTTTAAATGATCCAGCATCCACTTGTAAATAGTAGTAGATCTAAAAAATTTGTGTTGCTTATCTGGATGTATCAGTCTATTCCAAAGGGAAACTGCCTCTAAGCAATCCCGAAATAAATGAATAAGAGATTCAGCCTCTAAATTGCAGAAAGTACAAAGATCTGTATTAGAAAGATGTTTATATCTTCTCTGGACATTAGTTAGCATTGCATTAGATTCAATTTTCCATAACAAAAGTCTTATTCTTTGGGGGCCCTTCCAGGACCAAATTCTGCTAAGAAGAAGATTGGTAGATGTTGAGCTAGTGTATGTTAAAACCTCATAGGCTGATTTAATGGAGAACCAACCATCTGCAGACTTTTCCCAAGCAATAACATCACTATCCCCCGATGTGATGGGAGGAGCAATGAGGAGAATTTTTTACAAACTTCTTCTGGAAGAATATGTTGAAATCTAGATAGATCCCAATCACCATTAACTGTAATATATTGATCAATGTGTAGATTCCTTTCTGCCACTTCAATGTCTGAAACTGCCAAATTAGACAAAATATCAATTCCAGGGACCCATTTATCTTCCCAAAATCTAATTGACCCACCATTTCTAATTCTCCAAATACAATTTTGGATTAGAGATTCCCAATTCTCACAAACATCCTTCCAAAGGTTAAAGTCTCTAATCTTCCTTTTGACAATAGGGATCTTATCATCCCCACAACCATATTTAGATCTCAAAACCTTAACCCAAAAGTCATCAGCTTGAGTGATCATAGCCCAACCAATTTTCATCATATAGGCTTTATTAACCTCCTTAGTCTTCCTTAAGCCTAATCCCCCAATTAATTTAGGACTGCAAATTCTATCCCAATTTACTAAATGTATTTTGCTTTTATCCTCCAAATCCCCCTAAAGAAAATCTCTACACTTCCAATCCAATTCCTCACAAGTAGAAGCTGGCAATAAGGTAGTTTGCATAACATAGGAAGGAAGAGCATTTAGGACAGATTTAGACAAAGTCAATCTACCAGCAAAGGATAAATTCTTGGACTTCCATTAGGACAGCCTCTGTTTTGTTCTATCCACAATATATTTATAGGAATTCCTTGATGATCTCTGGTGTTGAATAGGAACACCAAGATATTTGCCAAGATTCTCAGTCCTCTGAAACCCCAATAAGGAAGATATCTCTTCACGAACCTGTAAACAAACATTAGGAGAAAAATAATTTCTGGTTTTTTCCAAACTTACCTTCTGAATAGAGCTGTTACAAAAAAGCTCTAGAAGAGTAGAAATAATTTCTACTTGATCCATACTTGCTTCAGCAAAAAGAATCAAATCATCTGCAAAAGCGAGATGAGAGATTCCTGACCCTCTTCTTCCAAGCTTAATGGGCTTCCAAAATTTATGATCAACTGCAATGTTAATAAGATGAAACAATCTTTCTATACACAGAAAAAATAAGTAAGGAGAAATTGGAACTCCTTGTCTTATACCTCTTGAAGGGTAAAATTGATCTAAGGCTTTTCCATTAAAAAGAACACGCATATTAGGAGAAGAAATGCAATGCCAAATAATAGAAACCAAATCATTAGGAAAACCAATATCAATAAGTGTGTCCTTTAAAAATTCCCAATTAAGTCCATCATAGGCTTTTTCAAGATCAATCTTAATAGTCATCCACCCTCTTTTCCTTTTTTTTCCTTTTCATGCTATTAATAACCTCTTGAGTGGTAATAATATTTTCTCTGCTCTGCCTACTTGGAACGAAACTACTCTGATTAGGACAAATAAGATGGTTCATTAAGGGCCTAATCTTATGAGATAGTAGTTTAGTAATAATTTTATAAGACACATTGCATAAACTAATAGGTTTATATTGCTTAAGGTTAGAAGCAATACTAATTTTAGGAATTAAAATAATAAGAGTGTCATTGAGAGAAACTATAGATTGAGGATTTAGCCAAACCTTTCTGACCAAATTACAAATATCCTTACCAACAAAATCCCAATGATGTTGATAAAAGACAGCATGAATACCATCCAGCCCGGGAGCTTTAAAACCTCCCATAGAAAAAACAATTTTCCTGACCTCTTCATCAGAAATTACCCTGTTGAGAGCAGTTAATTGTTCAGGAATCAGTTGAGGAAAACAACCTTTGAGGCAAGATTCTGAACATGAGCCTTTATCTTGGAACAGAGTCTTATAAAAATCTGTGCATAAATTTTCCAATTCCTGAGCTTCAGAAATCCACACACCTTCCTCATTTTTCAAACTTTCAATTCTATTCTTTTTTCTTCTAGCACTTGTAGTCCCATGAAAATATTTGGTGTTACGATCACCACAAACAAGCCATTTGCACCTAGCTTTTTGAAACCAAAGAAGTTCTTCTTGAAAAGCAACCTCTTCATACTATTTCCACAATTTTCTATATAGATGAGGTAAATCAGGATCATAAGTGGAACTAAGTTTCCTTGTAATACCCTCCATTCTCCTTATCAATCTTCTCTTCTAGTTGAAAATATTACCAAAAACAGATTTATTCTAGTCTTGGAGTTTGGTTTTGAATTGAGATAAAGAGGAGCACCAATCTGTCCCTACAATCTAGTTTTCTGAAACAAAATCTTTAAATTCTGGATGAGAAATCCAAGAAGAAATGAAGCGAAAAGGTCTCCTGTGTCTATTTGGGGTGTTGATAAACTCAAATTGGAGCATTATTGGACAATGATCCGATTTGAAATAGGGGAGATGAGACACAGAAGCATTAGGAAAAGGTACTCTCCAATCCATATTCATAAGCACTCTATCTAGCCTCTCAAATAAATTGCCTCTCTTCCAGGTAAAAGGGCACCCAACACAACCTCCATCCAATAAACTACAATAAGCAATCATGCTATTGAAATCAGAAACCCCTCTCAAATTAGGTTGTTGACTACCTCCTTTCCTTTCATGAATATTAGAGATAGTATCAAAATCCCCTAGAATGCACCAAGGAACATCAATAGTAGAAGCTAGATTACTCAAATCATTCCATAAAAAGGATCTATTTATATGTCGCGGACTGGCATAAACAGAAGTAATGAGCCAAGGCTCCCCACCACCAAAAGAAACTTTCATATGTATAAACTGTGATAAGTTAGATAAAAAATCCACAGACCAAACGGAACTGTCCCAAATCACAATTATACCACCAGATTGCCCATTAGAATCCATGATATGAAAAGAATAAAATCCCAGTCTCTTAACTTGTTTTATAGCTTTTTCTCCACTAGCATGGGTTTCAAGCAGAAACAAAAGACTAACCTTATAGATATTGCGAATGTCCTTAATCAGACTGACAAAGCTCTTTGAAAAAATCCCTCTACAGTTCTAGGCTAAAAAATTCATTTAGGATTAGGAATAGGAGTTTTTTCCTGAACACCCTTGAGGTTAACTTGTGAAGAACCACAATCCTGCATATTTGCATCTTGGATTATAACACCTGAAGTGATAGTGCAATCCATCGTATCAGAATCAAAGTCCTTGTCCCTAGAAATAGTAGGTAGATTACTGTTGGTATCAGGTGGTTTGGGTTCAATTGATTTATTAATCAAAGAATCCATTAGTGCCTTTTGGAAGTCACTAGAGCTTCCATTATCAGCTGCCAATTTCTCCATAATACGCATTAATAATAAATGATCCATTTCTTTCTGATTCTAGAGTTGAACTTCTTCATGATTCTGTGTCTGATTCTGATTATGTTTATGATTCTGATTATTAATCTCTGTCAGTTGTAGTTGACTAGCTGATTTAATTTTGACTGAAGAATCATTCCCTGTTAATTCCTTTTGAGAATTGGCTTTAACCATAGTTGATTTCCCTTTATTTACTTCCATAGTTTTAGATGGCCCTGCAACATCCTTCTTTGATTAATTCCTTTTAGAAATATCCTTTTGTGAGTTTTCCCCGCATTTGGGTCACGAACACGAATATACTTTGGCACAGATGACTAAGGCTGTGAAGGAATACTTTCCTCAATATTCTTCTCCTGTGAAATATTTTCCAACAATGCAAAACGAGAACCAGATTCTTGATTGGGTATATCTAAATTGGATTTATTTTGAGAATGAACATTCTTCCTTCTCTGTTGTCGCTTTACTAGCATCCATGGCCCATATGGCCCAATCTCTTTTTTAGACTCAGAATCTTTAACCACATTTGGAACAAACACTTGATTTGGAGAACTAGGAGAAGAGACCACCCTTTCTGAATTTTTTATAACAGAAGTTTCATCCACAAAATTTTTAGTTGGACTCACTACCTCTTGAACATTAGGAATACCATCCTGAACAGTTTCGCCAGAATTCTGATTAAAAACATTCCCAGGATCAGAACAAAATTCTGCCTTATACCCATATTTTCCGCAATTAAAACAGATTTGATGAAGACCCTCATATTCAAGCCTCAAAACAATTCCTACAGCTTATAATTCTGGAATTAAGCGTTTAGAAAGATCAACCTCTACACAAATTCTTGCAAACCTGCCCCTTGAGTGTATTGAGGTCAGTCAATCCACTTTTAACATTGTACCAATCAAATTACCCACTATATGAAGGAATTCATAATTGTATAACTCAATAGGTAGATTAGGAATTGTCACCCATACCGCCACTTTCTTGATTTTCTTTATTTCTTCTAGAAAGAGAGGTCTCCAACGTTGCACAATGAGATAATGATCTGCAACCACCCATGGCCCATTATGAAGAACATGCAAGTAGTCTTCTTTTTTAGTAAAATATACCGGATGATAGTCTTGTGGCATGTCAATAAATTTTATTGGATTTTTGCAGGCCCAAATGCGTCGAAGCCTATTTTCTAGGAACTGTTTGTTAACTCTCTTGCCAAGAACTGTCACAACCAGTGTATTCACCCAGGGGGAGCACCATCTATTATATTCCTCTTCATTAATAGGCACTACTGGTCTAAGAGGATTAGCATGTTGCTGCTCAGCTTTAGGATCAAAATATCCTAATCTGACCATCTCATCATCAGAACCACCTTCATATAGTAACTCCATATCGTCTACTTCAAATAAAGGCTTGGACAAAAGACCAAAATGCTGCAACAAAGATTCCTTGTAAGAGGATGATTGATTCGCTTTGACTGTCTCTTTGAGATTTAAAACTTGTGGAGGAGGATCCACTTTAACTTTTTTTGTACTACAATGTATTAAATCTTCTTCTTCAGAGGATTTTTCCTTGTCTTGCTTCGGATCCATCTTCGAGTTTGAAGCTATTTCTTGGAGAATCTTTGAAAATAATAAATATAACTAAAGATAGGTAAGGGTAAAAAAATCAAAATGAATGAGAAAAAATAGATAAAAGTAGAGAGTTTTAAGTACTAAAACTAAAATTTATAAATTTAAAATTAAAAAAAATGATTGAGTCATGATCATATTGGATTGGGTTGAAAAAGAAAAATTCGAAAATTGAACCAATTATGATGGATTTGGTTTGAGTTTAGAATGAAATCATCCGATTAATCAAAATAATTCAAACAATTGATTTAAATCATTGCATTTATCGGATCCCATAAACATCCTTAAATACAAGGGCTCAAAGAGGATTGTGGTTTAAAAGTGGTCCACATCACTTTCCTATGTTGTTTTGTGTTAAAATTTTAATAAGATTTTAGCATTAATCAATATGAAAATTTGTGTGGTTTCAACAATTTGTTTTGTTTTTTAACCTTTGGTGTGTATATTTAGTTGATGTTATTTGTTACGATCTAAACCTCAGGCCCAACAGCCAATATGGCCCACATGCTATATTATTATCATATCCATAAATATATAATAATATTCATGTGCAATATAACCATATCTGCAATTATATCTACGATATCCCACAATATATGAAATATAATTATAATATCTATAATTATATTATTACACCTACATACTTACTCCTTTTATATAAAGGCCCACTTACCATATTTATACAGGGAAAACCCCTATAAATACGGATCACTGATAGATCATCAGGTACACAATCTCACTCAGTCAATCCCTCTTACTGTATTACCTATCTGACTTGGGCGTCGGAGTCCCTTTGCAGGTACACCCCCTGGGTCCAACTCGGATTCAAGCCTCCGTAACCCGGATTCGAATCCGACTTCACTCCTGCTGACTCAGACCCAGGTTCGAGTTCTATACCAGAACATTTGGCGCTAGAAGGAGGGCCTCCCCCTATCCAGCATGACGGTTACCACTCGCCGTCAACAAACCCGACCCCGTCCTCAACCAACACCCGAAGGCTGGGTGGAGGACCTCGGAGCCGAAAACGGTTCAGCTGAACAGGAAGGAACTTCAAATCCACAGGTTGAAGTCGAGCAACATGAGGAGACTTATCGATCCGATCCCCGAGACGAAGTGATTCGACGGTTAGAGGCTCAAGTCAGAGAGCTTCAGGAACAACGCCACTCCCACGAGTCACACTCGAGACCGGCCGGAAATCCGACCGTGAATCACATTGAGGAACGCCTCAGACACCTGGAGCGTAGCATAAACCCTCAACCACAACCCACTATCCAGTCTCGGCTCGTATCAGAAAAAGATTATCAGGAAGTTCAACAAACAAGAGCTACGGGCTCGCTTGCCCCTTTCAGACACCCATTCTCAGAGAGACTAGTCCGGGTCGAGGTACCTGAGCAATACAGGAGAGCACTCCCCATTGAATCCTTCAATGGTACGACAGACCCGGTCAAACACCTGGACGCCTTCACCAATGAAATGCTTTTTATTGGCGCCACAGGAGCCATCATCTGCCGCTCTTTCCCCAGGACATTGAAAGGAGAAGCCTTAGCTTGGTTCAAAACTCTCCCCTTGGGCTCCATAGACACCTGGGACGACATGTAGCACACTTTCCTGGGACGGTTCACAATTTCCACTGAGATCCCCAGAGACCAATTCACGCTAGCAAAGGTTAGGCAGACTAAGGATGAGTCGCTCAGGAGTTTCCTCGCTCGATTCTACAAAGAATGCGCTCTGATCCCGGATCTGGCCGAGAACGTCCAGCTCGTATGCGCCGTGTCGGCCCTCTCACCAGGATCCCCCCTGGCCGTCTCCTTGTCAGAAGAACCGGTCCAGTCCATGGAACAGTTTAGACAACGCTCACACAAGTACGTGGGACGGGAAACTCATTTGGCTATCGCCGCCAAGCAAGACTCTCACCAGGGATCAGGCTGAGACTCTTACCAGGACCGACAGAAAGGGAAAGACAAGGGACACCATCAACAGGACCAACATCGGCGTCCTAAAGGCCGATACAATAACTATGCGTCCCTGAACACCAACCCAGGGAAAATCCTTAAGGAGGTGATGCACGAGTTTGCAGACATACCAAAGCCCCCACCTCTCAAAGCTGCAGCTCAAAAGGACAAGACTAAATATTGCTCTTTCCATGAAGGATACGGGCACAATACTGATGAATGCATACAGTTATGTGACCTCATTGAGCAGCTTATCCGAGATGGCCGACTTGGCCGATATGTGAAGAAGAATCGGTCCCGAGGAGGATACAAGAAGAATGAGGAACGAAAGAGGCCGTCCAGCCCTGACGGGGAAAAAGACAAGAAACGAAAACGCTCTCCATCCCCCAAGAAAAATGACAGCAAAGAAGACAAACCCGGCTCCAGCACCACACCAAGGGTGAGGATCAACATGATTTCAGGAGGTTTTGCTGGATGGGGATTGTCAAACAACTCCAGAAAGAGACACCTACGTGAAGTTTATAGTGTTGAACAATCCGACTCGAAAGCCGTGACTAAAAGACCCCCAAACCCGGTCATCTCCTTCTCAAACGAAGATTTCTTCGACGATGTGGCCGATCATGACGACCCATTCGTGATACGCTCCCTGATAGCAGATGGCGATGTCAGACGCATATTCGTTGATCAAGGCAGCTCAACCGACATTCTTTTCTTCAGGACCTACACCCAACTGCTGTTACCACCAGAATCCCTATTGCCTTATTCAGGAGATCTAGTGGGTTTCTCTGGTGAGAGAATCCAACCCAAAGGATACCTTCAGACTACACTCAGGGTCGGCTCGGAGACCGAGAATAAGGCCATATCGGCTAAGTTTCTGATAGTCGATTGCCCCAGCTTATACAATGCCATTCTTGGGCGCCCATCCCTGAATGCCTTGGGAGCAATTATTTCTACCAAGCACCTAGTGATGAAGTTCCCCGGCCGAGACGGGAAAGTGATCACTGTCCAAGGAGACAGAAAAGAAGTAAGGAATTGTTACAATGGTGCCCTCAGTACCATACCCGCATCTCAGCAGGAAAAGAGAGTCCCCAGAGGTCAAATCCACATGATTGATCTCGACCCCAGAGCCGAGATAGATCACAAAGGACGAGAGAGAATTGAGCCAACAGCCAAGACGAAACCCTTTCAAATTGGAGTCTCAACAGAACAGACGACCAAAATCGGCTGTGATATGGATCCCACCATGGAAGAAAAGCTAAAGCCCCTGCTTTTGATAAACTCAGACATGTTTGCTTGGACATCGGCTGACATGCCGGGTATTGATCCCAACTTTTGCTGTCATAAACTCTCGGTTGACCCCAATGTCAAACTGGTCGCTCAGAAGAAAAGGAAAATCGGCCTCGAAAGGCAACAAGCTGCTGACCAGCAAATAGAGGAACTCCTCAAGGCCAAGTTCATCAGAGAATGCAAGTACGTCACCTGGCTATCCAATGTCGTCCTGGTTAAAAAATCAAATGGCAAATGGAGGATGTGCATGGATTACACAGACCTGAACAAAGCATGTCCTAAGGACCCTTTTCCCCTCCCCAACATTGATCAGCTAGTTGACAATTCATCTGGGTACCGCTGGTTATCCTTCATGGATGCCTACTCTGGCTACAACCAAATACCCATGGACCGAGACGATGAAGAAAAGACGACCTTCATTACTGAGAAGGGGTTCTGGTTTGGCCTTAAGGAGGGAATCTACTGTTACACTATGATGCCTTTTGGCCTGAAGAATGTTGGTGCCACATACCATAGGATGATGACCAAAGTCTTTGGTGATATAATGGGGAATACAGTGGAAGTTTACATAGACGACATCATAGCTAAAACGGCTGACGGAAATGACCACATAGCCGACTTGGAGCTAGTTTTTGCTCGCCTCAGGAAACACAACATGAGACTTAACCCCCTTAAGTGCTCTTTTGGAGTTCCCTCAGGCCATTTCTTGGGTTTTCTCCTCACCAGCAAAGGAGTGGAGGCAAACCCTGACAAGTGTAAGGCCGTGTTAGACATGAAAAGCCCAACTTGCATTAAGGAGATACAACAACTCAATGGAAGGATCACGGCTCTCAGCCGATTCATCCCCAAATCGGCTACAACTTCCCTCCCCTTTTTTCAGCTCCTTCGTAAGGGGAAATCTTTCACTTGGACTGACGAATGCGAAGCCTCCTTTCAACAGCTGAAACAGACACTGGCAAACCCACCAATCCTAGTGAAGCCGGTCCAAGGAGAACATCTGTACCTCTACATCTCTGTGACCAACCAAGCCATAAGTTCAGTTTTGGTTAAAGAAGATGGGCGCACCCAACTCCCCATATACTTCATCAGTAAAGCCCTCCAATGGGCCGAGCTGAGATACCAGAAGCTGGAGAAGGTCGCCTTGGCTGTATTAATCACTGCAAGGAGATTGAGACACTATTTCCAAGGACACAAAGTAACGGTCAGGACCGACTTACCCCTCAGACTCGTCCTTCACAAGCCGGACCTCTCTGGACGTATGACTGCCTGGGCCCTGGAGTTATCTGAGTTTGACATACACTTTGAGAGACGCACTGCCCTCAAGAGTCAAATTCTTGCTGATTTCGTTGCTGAAATGACACCCCCTGAAGATTCACCCACTGCTGAATGGACCGTCTTCGTTGACGGATCCTCCAACAAAAAAGTGCAGGAGCTGGGATAGTCCTAGAAGGCCCGGATGGAGTCTGCATAGAGAAGTCTCTGAAGTTCGAATTCCAAACCTCCAACAACCAAGCCGAGTATGAAGCATGCATTGCCGGTCTCTTGATGGCAAAGGAACTAGGGGCTAAAAAGGTCCTCGTGTGCAGTGACTCCCTATTGATGGTATCCCAAATCAAAGGGGAATACCAAGCAAAAGAACCATTACTGCAGAGATATCTGGAGAAGGTCAAAGCATCAAGTGATGGGTTTGAAGAAATTATCTTCCAACATGTCCCCAGAGCCGACAATACCAGAGCCGACATTCTTTCCAGGCTTGCAAGCACCAAGAAACTTGGGAACAACAAATCTGTCCTCCAGGAAGTCGTCTCGACTCCACAAATTTCAGAACCATCACTACTACAGATAGAAGAGTCTAGCTCATGGATGACACCCATTAAGACTTACATTCTAATGGGCACACTCCCTACAGAAGAAAAGAAGGCAAAGAAGCTGAGATGACTAGCCTCCCATTTCACAATCATCCAAGACAGATTATACAAAAAGGGATTCTCCACCCCCCTCCTTAAATGCATTGATGGCAAAGAAGCCAAGTATGTACTGGCTGAATTACATGAAGGAAGTTGTGGAAATCACCAAGGAGGTAAAACACTTGCAAGAAAGGCCCTGAGAGCCGGGTACTACTGGCCGACTCTAGCCCAAGATTCCATGGAATATGCTAAAAAGTGTGAAACCTGTCAGAAAAATGCTTCCATCCACCACCAACCCTCATCCGAGTTGACAACCTTAACGGTCCCCTGGCCTTTCCATCAGTGGGGAATTGACATACTCGGTCCCTTCCCCCAGCTCCAGGGCAGGTCAAATTCCTAGTGGTAGCAGTGGATTATTTCACCAAGTGGATAGAAGTAGAACCCCTTGCCACAATCACCTCAGCTAAAGTGCAGAAGTTCTTTTACAAGAACATTATCTCCAGGTTCGGGATACCACATTCTGTAATCACGGACAATGGGACACAATTCACTTATAAGAGATTCAGAGAACTACTGTCAGACCTAAAGATCAAGCATCACTTCACTTCAGTGGAACACCCACAAACCAATGGCCAGGCCGAGTCTGCGAACAAAGTGATCCTCCAAGCCCTTAAGCGCAGATTAGACAACACCAAAGGTAACTGGGTAGAACAACTCGACTATGTGCTCTGGGCATACCGTACCACTCCACAATCCTCCACCAATGAAACTCCTTTCCGACTCACTTACGGGACCGAAGCTCTCATCCCGGTCGAAATTGGGGAGCCGAGTTGGTGGGTGCAGAACTTCACCCAAGGGCCAAATGAAAAGGCAATTCTAGAAGAATTGGACTTCTTAGATGAAACCCGGGCTATAGCTCATGTCCGAGAATCAACCTTGAAGGAGCGTCTCACCACACGACGCAACGCCAAAGTAATGGCCCGAAGCTTCCAACCCGGAGATCTTGTTCTGCGCAGAGCCGATATCAGCAACAAAAATGCAGCCCAGGGAAAATTGGCAGCAAACTGGGAAGGTCCCTACAGAGTCACCGAGGCAACCGGGAATGGGGCCTACAAGTTAGAAACTCTTGAGAGAAAGCCTGTACCCAGATTCTGGAACGCAGATAAACTCAAGACCTATTTTTCTTAAGTTATATTCTTGTAGTTTATTAAGACCGGATGTGAAGAGCATCCCGGTTCAATATTACTAAATCCAGATACGAAAAGGATCCGGGCCCAACTTTTCTGTTTCTATGTAATGTTTAACCGGTTGCGAAGAGCATCTCGACTTAGTATTATTAAAAGTCGGATACGAAGAGTATCCCGACCCATTACCAATAAAAACGCAGTTACCACAAACTGCTATTCCTATTCCTTCTCACACAAATTTAAGGAAAAAATCGTTACAAGCATTTTTATGTTAAAAGCGCCAAGTTACGAAGAAATCAACATAATTCGAGACGACATGATGGATCGAGACGATAAAAACGCACATAAAACGTATTAACGTTAAAAGCGCACAATAAAATGAAGCAAAATGGTTCGAGAACGAGAATATAAACCAGAAATTCCATTAAACCCAAACATTGTTCATACAATAGGAGGAAATACACAATGCAACCAAAAGTGCAACAAAAAGTACAAGTTAAAAACAAAGGAATCATTCTTCATACGAGTCGACTTCTTCGCCAGAAGCGACATCAACGTAAACTTTCTTTTCCATGTCGACCAGGCAAATCACCCCTTTGAAAACTTCATATTCAGGTGAAGTTCCCTCAGTCTTCAAATCGGGATTGAGCACCCCCAACTGCACCACAGCATTCTCGAACGAGGCGCCGCTGATCTCTTGAGAAAGCTTCACGAGGCTAGCCTTTTCCTCATTAATTTGGCTTGCGCCTTCTGCAAGTTTCTCTTGACAACTTCAGCAACAGCCTCATCCGTCATCCCGGACGCAGATGGAGCCAATTGAAGCTTCTCCAAGTCGGCCTTCAACCTACCCACCTCAGCCTCCAAGGTTTTGTTCTTGTCCTTTATAGATTTGTACAAACCCTTGTATTTTTTGCTATCCTTTTTGTCAAGGTTGAGGGCCTCTTGGGCAGTCTTCACATCTTCTAAGGCCTTATCCTTCTCGGTCGTTCGGTTTTCGAGCTCTGAAACAGCCTGCTCAGAGGCCGGGATCACATCTAGCCGAAGATGCCTTATATATGCAGCATGTTGAAGGCATTAGCCCTCAATATCTAATAAACCCTCGACCTTCGGGACGGTTTCATGAACCGACTTTAGGAAGGGATTGTATAAAATATGATCAAGCTCAGGGGTGTCCAAATCGACGTCCGCGTCGTACAAGTTCAACCCGGATTCCTCCTCTGACTCTTCCATCCTAGCCCTTTTATTCTTCTTTTTATTCCTCTGAGGCTGCTCGTCGCCAAGACTGGTCGGGACCGGGTCAACAACCGGTTGCGTTCCTGAACCATTTCCACCGTCAGTTCGGGTCAAATCCATATCAACCCGAACGTCAGCATTATTGACTTGGGAATTCTGCAGGGCCCTCAGTTGTTTCAGCGCAGCAGACGCCATCGAAGCTGCAAAATAAACATGAACGATCAGCCGAGATGAAAATTCAGATAATAACAAGCAAATACTTAAAACAAGTCTCACCTATTCTAGATCCAACATTACGAGTCGGACCATCTAATATTTTCTTAGAAGAAAATAACCCACATTCCTCCACTGACTCCTTCAGCAAATCCCTCACTACTAAATCTCGAGGAGACAAAGCCGATTTGGGGAATTCAAAATCAGACGGTTTCATATCATAGTGTTTGTCACTCCAATAGATAAAAAATCGTGGTGTGTTGGAAGACCGCTCCTCCCAAAACGGCTTCACACCCTTAGCCGCCTGCACTTGAAAAAACTCCTGTTTGAAGGTGATGCTTCCCCTTTTGGCCGACTCACAGAATGGGGTTATTATTTTCCTATCTTTATGCCCCCTGAAAGAGATCCAACTCTTCAATGTCTCCTTCTTATTCCCGGGGGGATGTTTCCTTAGCACTATGAAATAATGAAAGAATAACTGTATTGAAGGCGTGAAGCCGAACTCGGTCAGAATCAACTCAAAGCACCGAATAAAGGCCCACGAATTGGGGTGCAGTTGTGAAGGAGCACACCGCAAAAACATAAGAATTTGTTCTTGAAATTTGGAGAGTGGAAACCTCAACTTGACCTTCGAATGAAAAAAATCATAAGTGTATAAAAAATGCGTGTTGGTCTCGGACAAGTGACACACTCGGCCCCCTCGGGGTGGCAGTACCACGTTGTAGAATTCCTTCATCTCGCCTGAAGCAAACACCTCCAAATCAAACAAGCGCTCCTGGAAATGCTCAGGACAACCGGGTCTATATACATAACAAGTTCCAAGGACCTCCGGATCCACCCACTGATACCTATCAGCCCACAGGGGCACGAAGTACTCCTCATGGGATTCAGCCATGTCAACTCCTGCAGAGGTAATTGTGTAACAACTACCCTCATCAAAACCGGGACGACTAGCATTTGACTCAAAGACACTATCATATGAACCCGTCTCGGATCTTACTAATCTGTTATCATTTTCACTTCAAGGTTTCTCCCCAGAGGCCATATTCCTCCTCCTCAACACCTCAACCACCTCAGGACTTAAACTCTCATTATCCCCACATGATGACCGACTCCGACTCCGAGATAGCCACGACTCAGGTTTCCCAGATAGAACTTCTAAAGAATCACTCTCACTCATTCACGCAAATAAAAAGAAGAGAAAGAGAAAGGAATAATACCTGATAGTCGGATCCTGAATTCGATTTGGAAGCAGAGAGTCGACTCAAGATTCGAGAATGTTATCACACAGGGAAAAGCGAAAAGCAAAATGAGGCAAGTGACAGAAGAACTCAGTTTCACCCCCTATTTATAAGGCCGAAAAGGCCCATAACCGCTACGGCCCAGGAAGTCGAACCGTCGCAATCCTATAGCAGACTGACACGTCACTTGGAAGACGAAACGCCACCAGCAATTGTAACGTTTCAAAGAAACTGAAACGTCGCAACGAGCTATCTCGGAATCCCGTCCCGAACCAGCTGATACCAACGCAGATTCGTCTCAGACCTACAAAGATATCAATAATGATATATCATCCCGAACCAAAAATGATGATATATAAACAACATCTCGAAGCAAAAGCAGCTCACAAGTTATCATATCCACATAGGATGGATCAGAAATACTCAAAACCATCTCAGACAGTATCTTCAAGGCTGCTCCGAGTCAAACCTCCAAAGGCGTCTCAAACGATGCATGTCGTCTCGGACACACCCACGATATTTAAGCTCAAAGTCAACTTCATCAAGTCGACTTGAGCTGGGGGGCCTCTGTTACGGTCTAAACCTAAGGCCCAACAGCCAATATGGCCCACATGCTATATTATTATCATATCCATAAATATATAATAATATCCATGTGCAATATAACCATATCTGCAATTATATCTACGATATCCCACAATATATGAAATATAATTATAATATCTATAATTATATTATTACACCTGCATACTTACTGCTTTTATACAAAGGCCCACTTACCATATTTATACAGGGAAAACCCCTATAAATACGGATCACTGATAGATCATCAGGTACGCAATCTCACTCAGTCAATCCCTCTGACTATAATACCTATTTGACTTGGGCGTCGGAGTCCCTTTGCAGGTACACCCCCTGGGTCCAACTCGGATTCAAGCCTCCGCAACCCAGATTTGAATTCGACTTCACTCCTGCTGACTCAGACCCAGGTTCGAGTTATACCAGAACATTATTTAACTTTCTTATATGTAGTAAGCTTATAAAAAAATATATTATAGGTACTCGTTAATTAGCACTTAGGACTCTATATTTTAAGTAGTGATAGAGAAGTTTAGTTTCTTTAATAAAAATATTGACTCCACTGATTAAAATATAATTAAATACAATATATTTTATATGAAATTTCCATTTATTTTACTGTTTGAAGCTGAAGCATGTTAAATGTAAGATTGGACAAAGAGATTTTCATAGATCCTCACAAATTTATCTCATAAACGCGAACCTTCTTTTTTAAAAGAGTTTAATATATATACACCGTTAGTGTAAAGTGATTTTACACATATACTTAATGATATGTCGTTATATCATTTAATGAATTTAATAATACAGGAGGTGTCATATTCATTAAATGATGTGGAAGCACATCATTAAATGTCGGTGTAAAACTTCTTTACACTTACAATGTATATAAATTAAATCTTAGAAAAAAAATCAAAACAGCACCAATCAAATTCGGAGGAGACTTTTATCCTCCATAAATGTCTTTACTCAACTTAAGCGTAATTGTATTATATATGTGATATTGAAAGATAAAAAATGTAATTAAGTGGCTAACATAATTAGTATATATATAATTATAATGTTTCTAGCTTCAAAGTGATAAGGGGCATAAGGAAAAAACAATCAGGTACTTTAACAAAATTAAATCATGTCTGTTCAAAGTTAAAAAAATGACGCATCTTCCTTAGTTGACAACTAACAAGACACAAACGATTTGAATCCGTCTCAAGTGAAGCTCCACACATGCTCAGATTATTCGAGCTACAATGCCAAGAACTTCGTCTAGTTTAACAAACAGTGACAGGATCTGATATCAGTGGAATATTATCTCATAAATAAATCACTCACACAGTAGAAAAAAATGAGAAAGAGATAAGAGAATTCTTAACTTGCAACTCTAATTTGAATTGAATTGAATTAATACATATGGTGCAACAAACCAAGCCTTTTATAGGCAAATGAAATACAATAAAAATATTAGATGCCTAACAAAACAAAAAACTAACAAAGCATGTTCTTATCCAAGAGAAAAATTACAAAGCTAAACTATTCATATAACATGCAAGCTATACTATTCATTAACATGCTTTCAACTACTAAATCAATTCAAGATTTGCAACAAAACTTTTGGCATGGTGGCTTGATTTGTTCACATTGCATGCCTTGGCTTGATTTATTAATATGCTGACATTGCCTCCCTTAAATCAAGCATGTATCATTCCGAGCATTTTCTTCAACTTGTAAAATAACTAAGCTTTCAGTGGCTTTGTAAGAATACCTGCAACTTGTTCTTCAGTTGGACAATACTCGATCACCACTTCTTTCTCAGCTACTAGCTCTCGGATCTTGTGAAACCGAATATCTATATGCTTGGACCGTCCATGAAAAACTGGACTTTTGCATAGTGCAATGGCAGACTTGTTATCACAAAATATCCTTGTGGGAGTATCCTGCTTCTGATGCATCACTTCTAGAAGTATTCTCAGCCATACTGTCTGTGTAGCACAACTGGCTGCAACTATATACTCTGCCTCGGCTGTTGAGAGTGCAACAACTGGTTGTTTCTTTGAGGACCACGATACTACGCCAGTACTCAGATGAAATGCGTACCCTGACGTGCTTTTTATTGTTTCTATATCTCCTGCCCAATCACCATCTGTATATCCAACAAGATCCACAGTAGTATTATTGACATAAAAAATTCCATCGGTCAGAGCACCTTAGATTTATCTTATAATTCTTTTGGCTCCCTGCAAATGACAAACACGTGGCTCTTCCATAAATCGGCTGAGCAATCCAACTCCAAAAACAATGTCTGGCCTAGTTGCAGTCAAATGTCTCAAACTTCCTATCAAGCTCTTGTAATAGGTTAGATCTATTCTCTTGCCATCGGTTTCTCTTGTTAACTTCAACTTTTCTTCAACTAGAGTGGAAATCGGCTTTGAATTCTCCATCTTGAATTTCTTCAAAATATCACCAACATATTTCTTTTGAGATATGAAAATTCCATCATCTTGTTGATCGACCTTAATGCCAAGGAAATATGACATTAGGCCTAAATCTGTCATTTCAATGCATTTAATCATAGCCTCCTTGAATTCTGCAATAACCTTTGGATTATTTCCAGTAAAGATTAGATCATCAACATAAAGGCACACAATAAGAATATCATCTGGACCAACAACTTTAATATATAAAGTGTGCTCAAATGGGCATCTCTGAAATCCATGTTGTACAAAATAAGAATCAATCTTTTTGTACCACGCTCTGGGTGCCTGCTTCAACCCATACAATGCTTTCTTCAATTTGTAGACCTTGTCTTCTTTTCCTTCAATCACATATCCTGTAGGCTGTTCAACATACACCTCTTCTTCCAAAGTACCATTTAGAAAAGCGGACTTAACATCCATTTGGTCTATTTTCCAATTATTTTGAGCTGAGATAGATATAATCATACGAATTGTATCTAATCTCTCAACGGGAGCAAATACCAAAAAATAATCAATAACTGGCTTCTGCTTGTATCCTTTTGCCACCAACCTTGCTTTAAAACGATCAATTTTTCCATTGGGTTTGTACTTTTTTTTGTATACCCATTTCACTCCAATTGGCTTCTTATCTACTGGCAAGTTTGTCAGCTCCCATGTTTCATTCTTTTCAGTTGCATGGATCTCAGCATCCATGGCTTTTCTCCATTTCTGATAATTTGCAGCTTCTTCGAAAATAACTGGCCCACAATCTGCAAATAAAACAAAGTTGATAATTTCTTCATCATATGGGTTATTATCATTACCCACAACATAATCCTCCAATATGGCCGGTAGTCTTCGTTGCCTCTGTGGCTTGCTTGATGTTTTTGGCTCATCAATTGCTGGATCTTGATGTCCATTCTCTTCTTCACAACCATCTGGAATTACCACCGGCTGCTTTTGGACTTTTGGAAACCAGTCCCACATTCCTTCTTCATCAAATGTCACATCTCGGCTAATAATCACCTTCTTTTTCTCTGGATTGTAAAGTCTGTCTGCCTTTGAATTTGTGCAGTAGCCAGTAAACACACATTTTTCTCCTCTATCATCAAGCTTCTTCCTTAGCTGATCTGGTACATGAGCATATGCTATACACCCAAAAACTCTGAGGTGTCGGATAGAGGGTCTCCTTCCGCTCCAGGCTTCTTCTGGTGTTTTGTCACGAACACTCTTTGTTGGGCACCTGTTCAAGATATACACAGCAGTAGAAACAGCTTCTGCCTAGAATTCTCTAGGCATTTGTTTTGCCTTCAACATGCACCTCACCATGTCCATGATTGTCCTGTTCTTCCTTTCAGCAACTCCATTATTTGGGGAGTGTACCTAGTTGTTAGTTGATGATGAATTCCATGTTGCTCAAAGAAATCTGCACAAACAAGGTATTCTTGACCTCTATCTGTTCTCAATGCTTTAATCTTGCAGCCACTTTGTTTCTCCACAAATGCCTTAAATGACTTAAAGGCATCACAAGCTTCTGATTTCTGCTTCAAAAAATACACCCAAGTCTTTCTGCTGAAATCATCAACAAAGGTAATAAAATACTCACTACCACCATGTGATGGGATTTCAACTATGCACAAGTCTGAGTGAACAATCTCCAGTGGCTTCCTTGATCTCCATGACTTTCCTGTAGGAAATGATTCTCTGTGCTTCTTTCCCACTTGGCAAGTCTCACATACACTATTGGGGATATTTACAATAGGCAAACCAGACACATTCTTTCTTTGACATATAATTTAATCCAGAGAAATGAAAATGACTAAAGTGCATATGCCACAACCAATCATCATTTGGTATTATAAAAACCAAACAAGGAAATCTTTCATGTTGAAACTTCAAAGGGAATAGGCGGTTAGGAGTTATTTTTACCTTGGCAATAAATCTCCCGTTCTTGTCAATCAACGTGCAGTACCCCTGTTGTATCTGCATGTTGTATCCTTTCTCTAATAGTTGTCTCATACTCAATAGATTATGATGAAGTCCAGGAGCATAGAAAACATCAGAGATGAAGTTTTGGGATCCATCCTTCAATCTGATACCAACTTGGCCTTTTCCTAGAATTGGAATATTGGTGTTGTTGCCAAATTTTACATAGAAGTCACTGTTTCATCTAGAGAAGAAAATATCTTTTTTTCCCCACACATATGGTTACTACACCCAGTATCTAAATACCAAATGTTTTCACCTTCAGAAAAATTACTGCTTGCCACAAATAAACTCTGTGGATTAGAATTCTCACCAACATCCTGATATTGGTTTTCTGCTATGTTTGTCTGTTGTTTGTATCTGCAATCTGCAACTTTGTGTCCGAACTTCCCACAATGATAGCAATTATAATTTTCTCTTTCTTGGTAATTGTTACCTCTTCCTCTTCCACCGTTGGAGTATCCAAAGTTGTTTCCTCCTCTTCCTTGGTTGAAATTGCCACGTCCTCTTCCTGTGAAATTTCATCAACCTCTGCCTCTATAATTTCCTCTTCCTCCATTATTGAAATTGTCACGGCTTCTACCTTCTTTGTTTTGACTAGATTCAGCAACGTTGTTGATATTCACCTGACTTTTTAAGGCTTCTTCATGTACTTTTTCCGTCTTCTCCAGGATTCTACTCACATGGCTTTCAATGCTTCCTTGCAACTCTGCTACCGTCATGTTGTCTGTGTCGTGGGACTCAATTATTGTAGTCACCACATGGTCAAACTTCATTGGCATGGTGCGTAATATTTTCTCCACAACTTTGCTGTCAGGAATATCTTCTTCATACACCCTCATCTTATTTACAAGGTCAGTAACACGTGAAAAATATTGTTCAATTGTTTCTGAGCTGGACATTTCATACCTCTCATATTCTCTACGCATGGATTGTAACTTGGATTTTTTGGCTTTCTCCACTCCTTTATATGACAGCTTCAAGATGCCCCACGCTTCTTTAGCAGTTTTGGCATTTGCTATTTTACCAAAAACTGAGTAATCTACTCCTTGATAGATTTGTGTCAGAGTCAGCTGATCATACCGTCGAGCAACATCGTCGACTCCTTCTTGCATACCCAGTTCAACATAGCTCCAAATATTATGAGCTTTCAAATGGGTAGCCATTAACAGTGCTCAATAATTATAATCCAGTTTCCCATCTAATTTGGGAACGGACCAGACAATATTGTAGTTTGTCATATCTCTCTTACACACTGACTCAAAAAAATATGAAAGTGAGAACACTCTTGTTCCTCACACACTCTTAATTTTTTTTAACTCTCACACTACCAGGCTCTCAAGCTCTGATACCAATTTGATATCAGTGGGACATTATCTCACAAATAAATCACTCACACAGTAGAGAAAAAAATGAGAAAGAGAGAAGAAAATTCTTAACTTGCAACTCTAATTTGAATTGAATTGAATTAATACATATGGTGCTACAAACCAAGCCTTTTATAGGCAAATGAAATACGATAAAAATATTAAATGACTAACAAAACAAAAAACTAACAAAGCATGTTCTTATCCAAGAGAAAAATTACAAAGCTAAACTATTCATATAACATGCAAGCTATACTATTCATTAACATGCTTTCAACTACTAGATCAATTCAAGATTTACAACAAACTTTTGGCATGGTGGCTTGATTTGTTCACATTGCATGCCTTGACTTGATTTATTAATATGCTAACAGGATCTTTCTTTCTTTTTTTTTCCAGGAAATCCCCAGGCATATACGTGGATTTAACTCTTGGATCGTAGGTGGTGGTAATTAAGTAAAACCCTAAATAAAATGTCGATTTTAGGAGAAATATTATTATTTTTTATTTATGGTAATATCAATATGATAGAAGATGACACATGTAACAAAAAAAAAACGATTATGACACACAACATGCATGCAGTACATTTGTTTTCCTATTTTATTTAATCTTTGATTTATCAATTATATTTTCTTCAATATGATAGAAGTTTGGTCCTGCACGCTTATTATCACTATACCAAAACCATCTTTGCCAAAGTGCAACCTTTGAATTTAATTATTGGAGTGTGATCGGTGCACATCCAAATGAATTTTCACAACCACTTGGTTGAGGATTTGAGTAATTTAATATGCGATTTTAGATTCAAACCTCATTGTTTTTTTTGTACACCGAAAAAAAATGAATTTTCACATTTTAAATATTAGAACATTTCCAATGGCGCAATATTTATCAATTTCACTCTTTACAAATTCTTAAATAGGCCACCATTGGTCCATTACACACAATTAATTTTTATTCTTTATTACTTAACGATTTTTTTAACCTATGCAATATTACACATAAAAATAGTAAATTATGAGTGAAAATATTTTATTGGGAAATGCAACTATCACAACATTTAAACATTGATATTACTAAATGTTACATTTTCCAATAAAACATTCCCACTTTTGATAATATTGCACAAATTAGAAAAATAAATTATTTAAACAACACTTCTCTTTAGATTTTAATGGTATAATTTTAAAAATCTTATTAAATGAAGCTCACAAATAGTCTCATATCTTTATATATTTCATAATGGACTCACAAACTATCTTTTCATAGTTACTTATGCAAGCAACTATATTCTTTAAGTAACCTAGTAAATTCGTCCTTGACTTTTTTAGGGTTATGCAATTTTCTCTAAGAAATAAAAAATTCAATATAATCCCTGATTTCTTGCTTTGTCTGTCACTATAGTTCAACTCTGTGTTTTCCAAAATTTTTTATTGTGACACATTTAATTTAGTGACACTGTATCATACTATTTGCCATCTTAATTAGTCTTGGTACAAAAAATAACGTCATTGAGATTGAAACCTTCCAATAAAAGAAGGTGAAGAAGAGAGAAAAAATGAGAACATGAAAGCACACAATTGTTGGAGTTGAGGCCTTCTAAACTATAAATTTGATAAAATCACGTCAGTTTTATGCCACAATTAACGCTATAATGAGCAAGAAGTCAGGAATCATATTACGTTTTTCTAGCTATTTAATTTCTTAGAGACTAAACAATAAAACCATAAAAAAGTTAGGGACAAATTTGTTAGCTTAATTACTCTATATTCTTTATTAAACAACCCCTACAAAGTGTTCCAATATAATAATTTTAAATCTTTGTGAGTGTTTAGTTACAAAAGTAGGATAAACAATTTCCGTTGAAATTGCTCTTAAATTCACTAGATCATTTGAGATTCTGTAGGACAATCATGATATCTACGATTCAAGCTTTTGAATTACATAATGTGGAGTCTTTATCCATGCAAATCAATTACTCTGTGCCAAGTGGCAGCGTACAATTCCAATAAGGATAACAAAGAAATAGTGCACTATATGGTGATATATATATATATATATATATGGATCAATTATCCATTAATTGTTCCGTGTAAATATGGCCACACTTTTTAAACAGTGGTCCCCTAATCATGCAACAAAATTGGGCCAATTAATGGCTTGTAATTGAACCCACAATTATGTTAGCCGACTCACGTCTGAGCCACAAGAGTCAATTTTACATAGAATTAGCATTTATTTCGTGTATTATATACTATTTTAAATTTAAAATTATTTAAGAGATAAATATTGAAAATTATAAAGTTAATATACATAAATTATTGAGATGAAATTTAAAATTGTGAAAAAAATAAAAATAAATCGTATATGTATGAGCTATGACTCAACACAACAAACATATCTTTATATGTGTTCATTGATTAGGCATGATATGTGAAAGAGTGTATTTAGTAAAATTAGTTAAAAAGTGAGATGAAAGCTAAACTAGTTAATTTGATTAAAAAAATTTGGTAAAACTAGCTAGTGACCTAGTTGAAAATAATAAAATGACACACACACATACACATATATATAATAACATCATTAATTATTAAATAATGATAAGTGAAATTTGTTTGAAAGATAAAATTGTAATAAATTTTTAGTTAGTAACTGAAAAAAAGAGTTTTGTTTTAAAAGCTACCTTAAAATTGTAGGGGCCAGATGTTTGCTTGGAACACAGTGGAGAAAAAGTTGATTTGCGAGTTTGATTTCCGAGAGGTTCTTCACTCGTGAGGTTTCCTTTCCTGTGGCGGGCTTAGCTAAGATTGTTGCTGATATTCGCCGCCTGTTGAACTTGGATTGGGATGTGCGTCTGCACCATGTATACCGCGAAGGAAATTCAGTCGCTGACTTCCTTGCCAAATGTGCTCGCAGAGCTTTGGAGAATTTTGTCTCCTGGTCGCTGCCTCCTGATGATCTTCAACCTTTGGTGTTGGAGGATTCCTTTTTTCTTAGTTGTTTAGCCTTTTTGGTTTGTTTTCTTTTATTCCCCTGTAATAAAAAAAAAGTTATCTTAAGTAGTTTCTTAAAAAAACTAGTAAAAAACCGGTATTTACTTAAAAAAATTATATTTCTAAACACTGTTTAAATGATAAAAGCTATCATTTTAACTTGAAATGTCTTACTAAATACACTAAAAATTTAAATTTATGAATATTAACTTCATTATAAAATATTTGATATTAATAACAGAAAAAATTATATAGTTCATTGAGTTTTAGGTATAATATTTAAGATAAATAATTAAATATTACAATATAAAATCCTTAATATAGAAGATATTCTATAACACTTTTTTTTCTATATTTTTTTTTCCATATATTTAAACCTATCAAATCATACAATACTTTATAAATACACATATGTGCAATTAGGCATTCTTGCTATCAAGTATCCACCATATAGTGACTTGTTTTAATCTTGTATGAATTGACTGCTCGTACTTCACGTGGCCCTACCCCGCTAAAAGTTAATTGCAATAATGTATGACAAACATTTTTTTACATACAAAAACGTTATAGCTAATTCAATTATATAATTTACAAAGTTATTTATCGACCTAATTAAAATTATATTTTATTGTCTAAGTCTATCTCCACGGGAAGTAATAGTAATTAATATGATCGAGTAAAAAACATGCACATCATTATACCAACTCTCCTAATGAGATTTTTTCTTACACAACACTAAAATTTACTAAACGTACTACTTAACGGGAACTAAGTATATGCACCATTTGAATCAAACCGTTAATTGTCTAAAAATTATATATGTTAAGGAAGAATTGTTTTAGAAAAATAAAAATGAGTAAAAATTTACAATAGAGAATTTGTCAATGAGTAAGGTTTCGATAACATATTATAGTAATGTTTTTCCATGTGCTTACATTTTAAAAAGAATACTCAGATCCAACACTCATGTACATTGCAACTTTAGTACATGTATCCTAACCACACCCTTCATTCATCCTTTAAAAAGTTCTGATAAATCAAATAATCACTTAAAAAGAAAACATTGATTAGTATAGTTATAAATCAATTGAAAATTTATTTGAATTTTAATTATTAAATATTAAATAAAATAATTTAATTTAATTAAAATATAAATATATATAATAAGGTAAATATATTAAAAATTGAGTAAATATTGTAATAAAAATTAAGGGAGTGAAATTAATTTTAAATACAGGGTTAATAAGGTCAAGGAGGCATTGACGTTTTTAGTTTATCTTTAAACTCGATATTTTAGATTAATATACAGTTTTTTTAGAAAGCCTTTAAATTTGATATTTTAGGTTAATATGCAAGTTTTAGTGAGACAAGCACCATTATTCCATCAATACGTATCTCTACACCCGTATTCATATCCAGTATTTTTTTGGTTTTAACAACAGATATCTCACGGAAGGCAATCCTATTCGAGTCGGGAACATCCACATCATGATGGGGCTAACTCTCCTCATGAACATTTCTTCTTCCACCAAACTCGAATCCAAGACTTTACTTAAGAGAATTAAGTATGTACTATTTAAACTAATACTCGTTGATATATTCATATCGAGTATTGCTCCCGTTGTATTCCTATCAAGTATAAATCAATATATATTATCCATATTATGATTATTCTATTCCAGTATAAATAATTTTGTGAGTATATTACTATTATTAGTATATCATTCCTAAACAACAGCAAATATATATAAATAAAATAAAAAGAAGTTACTTTCCACTCACCCATCTTGTCTCTCAAAAATATCAAGAAGACAAGAACTTTATGGCACCATTCCCTAGATACGTGTAAGAAACTAAAATGAATTTATAATTGAGAAATGATATTTGTATAATTAAATTGTACTATAACAATACAATATCATACAACATTAATGAGAAAGAAATAAAAAAGAGAGCGCGCGTATGAGATATCAAAGGTAATATGATAAAAAAATATAAAGAGAAAAAATATATATATTATATGAGTTATTATTATATATATTAATATTAATTAGATGAATTATATATATATATATATATATATATATTAGATGAATATATCTCTTTACAAATATTGGTCACTGATCATCAGGTTGATGATGCACGCATCTTTAATATTTATTATAAAGACACAATAATTCGATGATATCCTTTAAGTGCTTTTCACTACCGGCCATAGCACTAAACCTGAAGACTTTTCTTCCATGCACAATGACCACAAGATATATGTAGGTTTAAAGTTTTAAAGTATTGAGAGTTTTATGAACATATATAGATGAGAAATTGGTATGGAAAATGTTCGGAAATCACTCTATGGAATTAAGACATCCGGAGAGATATGCGTGTTCAAGACCCGGTACGTCCCTTTGATCCGTCCCAACCCGTCCTACTCGGGTCGGGTCTGTTCCTGTCCTACAAGAAATAATAGAACCAAATCGGATCTCATTTTTTGACCCGATATCGGGTTGAGGACGGGTTCGGGTTCACCTCCGGGTTACCCGACCTGTCCTTCATATATAAATATAATATTTATTACTTATGATTTTCTATTATGTAAAGTCCTAACCTTATCTTTTTCATTTTAGATAGGTTTTTTGAGTCTAAGTTTCCTTTATTTACCTTTAAAAATACATTATATACATAAAATTATATAGTGATATAATGTTATTCTTGGTTTAGTAATGTCTCAAACTTTAAAAAAGTAAAAAATATTGCATACATTAAGAGATATTCTATTGTATGCAATATATTTATTAATTGTATGAACTATTTTCTTTTGAACATTGTTATATGATCAATTCATGATTATATTTAGATTATATATCGGGTCAACCCAGTCTTGTCTTACTCAGACTCGGTCTTACTTAGACCCGCACATCATCAGGTCTCTTCGGGTCTATGGACGGGTTTGAGTCCATAGAATTGGCCTGGTAAAAAATTAGGGCCGGGTTAAGGACAGGTAAAATCCGTCCCAACCCGTCCCATGAACACCCCTACGGAGAGATAGAAAAAAAATATAAATAAGTAATAAATATAATAGGTAATATAATAAGTGATGATATAATAAAAGGAAAGTGATAAAAAATAATGACGAATATATATAAAATAAGTAGTGAAATTATTGAAGTACTGTGTATAAATGATTATTGATTAATTTTATATTTTTTTCTTCACCTTTTATTACCACTAATTAATAATCATATGTTTTGATTGAAATTGAAAAAGCAAGAGTAAAAGGAAAATAGACAAAACTTAACAATATAATGGATCTAAAGTTAAATACTATGCATTTTACCTTACCTCCATTTGTTTAACCCATATTTATGAAAGGAAACTGATTTATTGCATATATTGAATTTTATCTCCATTAATCTTTTTATTCTTTTTCCAACACTATACAATCTTGAAATTTAGATTTTGATACTGCATCAAAAAAAGAAATTTAGATTTTGATTACAAATTCAAATTATCAAAGAAACACTTAGACGTACAATTTATATTAGCTCAACATAACTCAAATAGTTTGAATAGGGTAAGGTTTGAATAAGATTCTTAAGGATTTATTTGATTTGTAAATAATTTTTTATTTTTATTAATAATTGAAAAAATATTGCCTTACTATTAATATATAGCAATTTTTTAAAAATCGGACCAGTGGTGAAGCTACTGGTTCACGGTTCAATATTGAACCGTGGTCAAACCGGTATAAATTAAATATATATTTAAATATTATATAAATTTTTCAATAATAAAATAACATAAAATTATAAGAAATTAAGATATATAAAGTCGTAAATTAGTATAAATAACCCTATTTATAAGTCTTATAAGACTAAAAAATTAATAATAATTGATAAAATAATAGATATTTATGTGTAATCCTTGAACATATGTCTTTAATTATTTATTTAAAAATATTCAAGATTAAACAAAAATTAAAAAAATTGAAAATTTTAAAAAATTACCGGTTTAACTGGTTTTCTGGTACCGGTTTTATACCAGTTTTCACCGGTTCTCACCGATTCTAAAGAGTACTGATTTTTAGGGTTCAATGGACCGGTTACCAGGCCGGTTCCCGATCGAACCAACAGGTTCGGTCCGGTCCGGTTTTCAACAATCCTTTTAAAATTTAAATCTTAATTATTAAGTAAAAGTAAAGGAAGAACTATTTCTTGACAGAAGTTTACAAACTCTGGTTCAGTCACAAAGTCACAAACTCAAACTAATTAATTGTCATTTCAGATGTTTTTTTTTTTTTTTTAATTCTTATCCACTGGGGTAAACAGATCGATCATACATGGGTAGCCATCATAGATGGTTAGGATATTCATATATATGACATTCTCAAATAAGCTAATTATATTCGTACTGTCTGAATACAAGGCCAAGGTTTTATCATCATTTCATCAATCATTACAAGTAGGGGCGTAGTCAGGAATTTTTTTTTGGGGGTCGGAATAAAATATCAAAAAAGGTTAAATATATTTTTGGTCCCTCAAAATATGATGAAATTTGTCCTTCATTTATTTTTTCATTGATTTGGGTCCTCCATTTTTTAAAATCACATGCTTTTAGTCCTCCTTATTAACTGTACTCTGTTAAGTCACTTTCATAGTTTCACTATGATTTTTCCCGATTAAAAATTTAGAGGAATTTCTTGCTATTTTTTCTCTAGAAAATTAATGTGTAGTAAATTTTCAAAAAAATTACAATTTTTTTTACATAAAAATATTGTTATAAATTTTTTTGCTTTCTTATGAAAAATATATAGTAAAATTCCCGAAAATTTTAGAATCTAAATGAAATTTCTTTTAAATTTTGAAATCTGCAGGAAATTTCGAAAGAAAATACATAGAGAAATCTACAAGAAATATTAATACGTCATCACTTAGCGAAATATAACTAACGATGAGGACTAAAATCATGTGATTTTGAAAAATGGAGGACCAAAATCAAATTTCGCTATATTTTAAGGGACTAAAATCATATTTAACCCTATTAAATATTATGATAAAAATATTAAATAATTTCAGTTAAGAATAGTAAATTTTATTTAAATGAAACTCTTCGTTCCTTCATCTGCATGAAATTTCTCAACAAGTTGATAAATTTGTTCAATATCAAATGATTTTAAAAAGTCTTTGAGATCTAAAGTTGAACCGGATATAAGAAGTTCAACTTCCTTTTCATTAAATCTTTTATTTAAGGGAAAAAAGTATATAACCACCCTAAACTTTCACCCTTTTGCAAATAGACACCATGAACTTTTATTTTGTCCTAATTAACTCTTAAACTTCTATTATTATTGCAATATGTCATTTCATTAATATAAAGTTAAATAATTAATGAAACTAGACATAATTATTCAAGATTTTGTAATTAAAATATTAAAATAATATAAAATAATGTTTTAAAAAATAAAAATAGAAAAACCCTAAATTAAAATAAAATATCATTATATTTCGCTTTTAGAATTTAAAATGTGTTTGAAATTTGACAGAATTTAAAAATAAAAAATTGAAAATTTTACTCTTTTACATTTTTTAATATTTGAAACACAAAATATTGAAAAATTGATATTTATTATATTAATTATTTAACTTCATATTAATGAAAGGACCTATTGCAATAATAATAAGAGTTTAAGGATTAATTAAGACAAATTGAAAGTTCATAGTACCTATTTGCAAAAGGCCAAAAGTTCAGGGTGGTTTTATGCTCTTTTCCCTTTATTTAATTCAAATAATTGCAAATCAAATTTTTTAGTTTTTTTCTCATGTAATTCTAAAAAATATTCAAATCAAACAAAATCTTTTTTAATGTTATATTATGTTACCTAATGATATTTTCTCCATTCTTTCCTATTCTTCGAAATGCTTCTATGTTTCCCCTTTTAATCTTTTTACTTTTTATATACTAATATTTCTAATAAAATCTTATATATAATTTTGAATATTATCTTATCTTCTCTAAATAAGAAAAATAACTAGAAAATGAAATAATAAAAAGTTTAAACTTTTTTTTTACAAAATAAAGATAAATAGCAAAAGTCGTAAAGAAGCACTTAATACTACAGAATCTATGAAATTTTTAGGGGGGCCGAAGTAATAGTTCATGAAATATATTATACGGGACCTATACAGTTAATAAAAAATTTAAAAATTTTTGGGGGACCGTGGCCCCTGCCAGCCCCCTTGGCTACGCTCCTGATTACAAGGAACATAGCTAGCCAGACGTGGCTATGCCTCTCATAAATTGCTTCCTCATCTCTTTTACTCCTATCCCGGTCATGGGGTATGTGTATAAATCAGATGTCACATGAAAATTAAATATATAATTATACATACACATATGAGGATCGGACTTTGCATAATACATTCTAGTATTGTTAATGGTAAGACAAGAAAACTTGACACAATGGACCGACCCAACATATATATAAGCCGAAAGTAAATTATAAGATGGAGCCTAATTCTAAGAGATAAAAGATCAGAAATGACATATTTTTTTTAAAAAAAATGAGTCTATTTTTAAGAAAAGAAACTTATATTAATTTTTTTTATAAGAAATAATTTTTTTAATTATTATCTATTAACTAATAAGTAGTAATATTTTTATATTTGATATAAAGATTTTATTATATTTTGGGTAAATTAAATATGTTTTTAATCTTTATAAATTTAAGCATATTTGAGTTTGATCCTCATAATTTAAATCAATGTATTGAGTTTCTCTTTCTCAAAATCACCTCAAATTAATCCTTATCACTCATCTCACTAGGGAATAAAAATATAACTGATAAGAAATATTAAAGACTAAAAACACATATGATAAAATAAAAAATTTATTTGAGATAATTTAAAAGAGAGACTCAACGCAATAATTTTAAGTTATAAAAACCAAAATTAAATTTATTTAATTTTATATAAACTACAAACATATTTTACTCTTAATTTTAATATATAAAATATATTTAAAAATTTTGAGACCTTGTAATAGGGGAGACCTAAAGCGATTGATTTACCAGCCTCCCCCTAATGCAGGCCTGCAATCAATTTAATTAATAATTATGCCATTAGTGATGAACAAATAATAAAGTAATCATCTAATTACCAGTTGTTGCCCTCAAAGCTCAAACAAAATACTAAATCACCACAAATAGATAATGAATTTTGTATAATTATTACTTACATATATGTTAATTTTTCTATGTTTATGCAAAAAGAGAAAAAAATGATGTTTACTGTATTAGGTAGAGACTAAGTGACAAATCTATTGATTTTGAAATCTATTTCTCAACCACCGCATTACATCATGGAAAGAGTTATATCTCCTTGAAAAAAAAAAAATGGCATGTGGATTGAAGAAGCATTAATCATCATTGTAGTTCTGGTATCATTCCCTTTCCCCTGTCCCTTCAGGTCAAAATACCACCAGGTCCACTCCAATTTTGACATGGCAGCAACAAAAACAAAAAGTATATTATAATTCTTAGTAAGACTAATGTTACATAAACAACGTAACATTAGTATATAATACATACATACATATAAATAAAAGAAGTTTCAAATTATACTTATTGTAAGTTACACTTTAGAACTTATTTTGTTTCAAGTTGAACTTTACTGTTCCTGCAGATAATTTTATTCCAATTTGTTTAGGATGAGGGGCAACTTAAATTTAGGGTGAGTTTGTTTGAAGGAATGTAAAAATATTCCCGGAAAAGTAAGGTTGGAAAAATGATATTCCCACATTTGATTCAAGTTTTAAAAAATCTTTCCCGGGTATTAATGATTCATGGGAATGTATTTTAGCCATAACTTGTCCACTTTCTATTCCCATGGTGAGGGGTGAGAATCTTATATTCCCATGGGAATGAAAGTTATTTCTCCCACACTTCCACTTCATCATACAATATTTTTCTATTTTAATTTTTTTTAAATTTTTAAAGTAAATGATTTTTAAAAATATTCCCGGGAATATGAAATACATATCAAACATACATATAAGTTTTACTCGGAAATAACATTCCTGGCAATAGGATTCCCAGGAATGATATTACTGGGAATATGATTTTAAAGAATACTACACCCAGTCATTTCTGGGTATACCTGGTCCACATAAAATTGAATTATTTTAATAATTAATTAAGTTATTTAGCTATTAGTCTGTGTTATTCTAATTAATACTTCCCCCAAATAGTTAATTTCTCTAGTTCATCGCTCAATTATTGAAGTCCAAAGTCTCCTCAGCATTCCAAAAGTGGAAACTGAAAATATCCACAGTAATCCCAATCCAAAATTATATATAAAATTTGAAAGTATCAATTTCACATAAAAATCAGCCACACAACCCACAATTGTCCAACCAAAGCTGTCCCTTTCCTTTCCTTTCTTTTATATATAGTTTCATATCTTTGATTGAAGCCATGATGATATATTAATATGCTAAAATATAATCAGCAAACGCCACCTAGCTAGCCCCCACCCTGCATTCCTTTGAAGAACTGAATAATTATCTACAAACTTTATTTTTTAGTGATTAAATGAAAATTACCAAAATTCAGTTCGGAATTAAGACAAGTAAATATCTAGTAAATCATGCATGTAACGGCAATATTTAGTGACAGAACAAAGAAAGTACTCAATTTAATTAACCCCCCCCCCCCCCCCCCCCCCCCCCCCCCCCCCCACACACACACACACACCATTAGGTTGAGCTACATTAATTTGGACATTGCTGTGATTGTTCAAACTATTGACGGTGATTCTTGGTGTAGCAATTTTGAAATTATTTCACATAGATTTGTTTGGTCCAACAAGAACTATAAGCTTTGGTGAAAAAAATATGGGTTCGTCATAGATGATATAACTATTCTTGATTTACATGAGTATTCCACAAGGATGATGATAACTATTCTCTATTTTATTTAAGTGCATATTTTTCATATTTGTAATAAGAAGTGATCATGGTGGTGGATTTGAAAATGCAAACTCCAGACTGTTCACTGTGAAGAGAATTAAAATCTCTCACAATTTTTCAGTGGCTAGAACACACCAACAAGATGAGATTGTTGAGAGAAAGAACGGAAACTTGTAAGAGATGGCATGAACCATGCTCCTCTCAAGTTCATTACCCAAATACTTTTGGGCGGAGGTTGTTCACACTACTTGTTACCTTCAAAACAGAATTTGGATAAGACCAATTCTTAAAAAGACTCCATATGAATTGAGGAAGGGAAGAAAACCCAATATATCATATTTACACGTCTTTGGCTGTGAACGTTTTGTCTTAAACACAGAAGATGACATCGGAAAATTTGATGCTAAGTTTGACAAAGGATTCTTCCTTAGATATTATGAAACATCTAAAGCCTACAGAGTCTACAAATATAGAACTTTGGTTGTGGAAGAACCAATCCATGTAAGATTGAATGATGTGAAAAAGGCCGATAGGGAACTATCAGAACTTGAAGATGATTTTGTAGATCTGGAGATAAATAAGAGGACTGAAGATAATTCAACAAGGCAAGTCTAGAGTACCATCTAAAGCTGAGACATTTCAAACAACTGATGTTGAGTCTCAAGCTTGAGACAAGTCACCCTTCAAACCTGATTAAAAGTTCCAACCGCATCATCCCAAGATGCTAATCATTGAGGAAACTTTAGAAGGTGTAAAAACCAGATCTAGACTTAAATATGTCAACAATCTTGCACCGATGTCTGATGTTGAACCAAAGAATATAGATGAAGCTCTTCATTATGAAGGATGGATTCTCGCCATGCCAAAAAAGCTGAATCAGTTTGCAAGGAGTGATGTTTGGACTCTTGTTCATAAGTTTCTTGGAAAGTCCATCATTGGAACCAAATGGGTGTTTAGAAACAATCTAACTAAAGATGGGAATGTTGTCAGAAACAAGGCAAGACTGGTGGCTCAAGGATTTAATCAGCAGGAAGGTATTGACTTTAGTGAAACCTTCGCACTAGTAGCCAGGTTAGAAGTAATTAGAATTCTTTTATCTTATGTTGCTCAATTGAATATCAAATTGTACCAAATGGATATTAAAAGTGCACTCCTAAATGGAATCGTTGAAGAAGAAAATTTGGCAGACAACCTCCTAGTTTTGAATATATCACTTTTCCAAAACATGTTTTAAACTTAAGAAAGCTCTCTATGGTCTAAAACGGGCTCTAAGAGGTTGGTATGCCATATTGAGCAGTTTTTTGATGAAAAATGATTTTAAGAGAGGAAAAGTTGATGCAACCCTTTTTAGAAAACAATCTGACAAAGACTTCATCTTAGTCCAGATATATGTTGATGATATTATTTTGGGTTAATTATGTTTTTAGACCTTGAAATTTAGTCGAGATTTTATTTTAGTCCATGTAATTGAAAACCGGTGAATTTGGTCCCTCAAAAAGTGAAAACACCCCTTTTAGTCCTTATTGATAAAAATTCGTAGCTACTCCCTAGTAAAATTTACAACAAAACTGTGCAATAAGAACTAAATTGGTTTATGTTCAATTTTTAAAGGACCAAAACCATCGATTTTAAATTATAGGGACTTAAATCAAATCTTAACTATTTTTTAGGGACTAAAAACATATGTAACCATATTATTGTTTGTTCAACTAATCCTATGTGCAAGGAATTTTCTAAGCTAATGCAGTCAAAATTTGAGATGAGCGTGATGGGATAACTTAAATTCTTCCTTGGACTTCAAATCAAGCAAGAAGCAACATGTATATGGATTCATCATGAAAAATATACAATTGGCAGATCATAATCCCCACAGACCTGGTTGAATTTTAAGTGTGAGTGGCTGCTAAAGAATTTAAGAGCTACAAAAAATACTAAAAATTAATGGGTTTAATTTATTTATCAAGTAAAAGGCATTTCTTTAATCTGAGTTACCCAAGTTGTATATTGTATTATATATTTAATGATTTTATTAATTTTTAAGTCTAAAAAAAGTTTGATTATACAATTAATACTACTTGAGTTTTTTCTAACTTTTAAATATTGTTGTCGTTCTATATTTATTAATGGGCTTAATTGCATAATATTTAGATACTACGCATGAAATATTCAATCAGAAAGTCAATGTGAGATACTATACCCGAATTTGTGAAAAGTCAATGTGCTTTTCCATAGCATCAAGCGGGAAAACCTCTTTGTAATCGTGTTTATAAATTTTAAGTATCTTGTGTTGGTTATGAGTACCTGACGATGCACTATGTTAGTAAACTGATAGATTGTTGGTTACACAATATTTGTTTCTCTCATTTCTATGTAAAGGATGAGTTGTACATGGGTCAAAGAAAGTTTTGTTCAGAAAATACTCAAGTCACTTAGGCTGGAACGCTTTATCCAAATGCTCTTCCTACAATGTAATGCATGTCAGTAAAACTTACAATGTAAGTAACAGAAAGAAACCATAGCATAACCTTCTATATTTTCTATAAATCCCATCCTATTTTTTTTTTTATTTTCCACGTCCTCTAAAATTTGGATTTCCTAGTTTATTGTTTGTAATTTCGTGGTTAGAAATGTATTTTGTTACATTTTGATGCACCGATTTTTCCAAAATCACTTTTTAGCCAATCAGTGCTGCTTTTCTTTTTTATCAATAAGACAAGAAAAAAAATAAAACACACAAAACAACAACAAATAATAAAGGCATTGTTTGTTGTGAAAATTTTCAATTAAGTTTGAAAACTTTCTTGATTCTGAAAGTACAATCTGGGACTAGAATCTAAGTCCTCTAAAGGTTCTTTTTAAAATTAGGTTTACTCAGAAATTGCATTCAAAGAGTAACAGAATTTTGAATAACTTATTTCTTCAAAAGAATGACTTCGAAAAATCAGTTTTCAAGAAGAAACGGAATTTCAAGGAGAAAAGATGAATAAAAACAAAGATTTGAAACTTAAAAAGAAGTTAAAGTAAATGCAAAAAAGAATTAAGGACAAAGTGCAAGAATTGAAAGTGCAGAATTTAAATCAAAGCAAGAAAAAGTTGCAGAAATTTAAATGCAGGAAGTAAACAAATCAAAGAAAAAAGTGCATAAATGTAAGAACATAAAATAATCAAAGAAAAGAAAATTGCAGAATTGTAAATTGCATTAATGAAAGGTTGATATGGATACACATACTGGGCACTCTCTTTAATAACCTCTTAGTCGCTTACAAGTATGGACGTTGGGTGTTTTTAGAGACGTTTTCAGTAATATGAAATCCAACAACCTATTACATCAGAATTCTGCCTATTTATAGACTTCTATTCTAACGGGCACTTAACAGGATTTTGACACATTTACAAACCTAATTGAGGTGTCAAATTTCTAAGTGTGACACGTATTAAAAGCAACAACGGTCTTCTATTTGAAAAATAACTAACTGCTTGAGATCTTGACATCTGTCTTAAGATAGTAACTTTCAATAACTGCTTGCTTGAGATCTTGACATTTGTCTCCAGATGGTAACTTCCGATAACTGCTCCATTTGAAATATGATGGGTCTTCGAATTGCCTTTCAAAATCTGATAAGTCTTCGAATTCCTTTCTAGGCTTCTGACTTCATAAATTCTTCTAAGTTATCTGGAACGTCTTTCTTTTCTTGAGCTAGTCTTCGATCTCCATTTGAACTTCGAATCACATCTTGAAACTTGATCAAATCTTTGGAATAACTTATCTTCTCTATTTCCACATGCTGTATTTTTCTTGATGTATTTCATTCGAATTTTTCATGTAATTCGAATTGCATTCACATGTGAATAAAAGACTTGTATTTATCTTATGTCCCATGGCTTCAGAATTGATTCATATTCAATAAATGAACGAATTCATCTAGAATTCTTTCTTCTTGCTATCAAAAAGCATTTCGAATTTGAATACATATATAATATAAAAGGCTACTTTATATTTCAATGCATATTTAGAGATCAACATCTCTATCTTCGAATTCGAAATAATATAAACTCTTCGAATTTTACTAAGCTAACTAGAATCTTGATCAATAATAACTCTTTCGAATCTCTCTTCATATGCCTTTGCATTCGGAAATATTGATCTCTTATAACTTAGTAAAATTTTGAGTTTCAGCCCCGACAAGCATTCTCTTACTTCTAAATTTGATGCCAATAAAAAAATGAGAACAACTTATTCCATGTCAAAATATATAGAGATGGGTGCAACAGTTGTAAAGTTGGCTAGAAGTTGAACATCATGTAGAAAGCAATTTATGGTGAAGCAACACATATCTGACATGCTTAAGTACAAAAAATCTTCTATCTTTGCTCGAGCATGCTTGTTATTCAAATACGACAAAAGAGGAAACCTAACATTTTAACACGAGAAACATATATATAGTATGAAATATTTGGCATCAAGTTAAGACTAAATGCATGTCAAATTTTATCTGCAAGTGCAAGAAGGGATATAGTCAATCTCTAAACCCATTCCGAGTTTCATTTACTTTTTATTTATTTAACCTTAGTCATGAGCATATAATATAAGAAACAAAATCTTTAATACTATGGTCACCCTAAGCAATTTCTTTGACTAGAAATTAGTTTAAATGCATTAAAAAGTAGACTTGTACTATTTCTCTTCTATCTTGATGGTTTACCCAACATCGAAAAAACTAACCATGAAATAAATTGTCTTCTAACAACACTCCATTGACATATAGTTGAAAGAATAAACAAAATATTTGGTATTTCTCATAGCTCTTGATTGCTTTCCCAGCATCAGAAACACTAACCATGAAAAATTTGTCTTCTAACAACACTCCAATGACAAAATTTTGTATAATGAAGAGGGAGATTTTTTTTAAAAAAATAAACAAAATGTAGCATTTCTTTATCTCTTGATGGTTTTCTCAGTATAAAAAACACTAACCATGAAAAAACGTTGCCTGCTAACAACACTCAATTTACAAATTTTTTTATAATGAAGGGGGAGATTGATATAAGAATAAAAAATATTTGGTATTTCTCTTCTCTCTTTATGCTTTATCCAACATCAGAAAATTAACCATTAAAAAAATTGTCTTCTAGAAACATTGCATTGGCAGAATTTTTCATAATAAAGAGTTAGATTGTTAAAAGAATAAACAAAATATCAACAATGAAGAAGGATTTGTTAAATATTTCTAAAATTAACATATAAGGAATATATAAGTAGATATACATTGTCCACTTTTTTGGATGAAGAACCACTCATCATTTCCTTCTTTCAAATTGAAATGGGAATATTTGGTTTATGTTTCAAGCTGAAAAGATGTTCATGGAGGAAATCAAGATTGATATAAGATTAGGATAGACGCCACTAAAGGATTTCATCAATGTCTGGTCTTGATTTCAAGGACACATTTAGTCCTATGATCAAACCTCAGACAATAAAATCGGTTCTCTGCATTCCACTATACAAAGGTTGGCCTATTAGCCACATGGATGTCCACAGGCCTTCCTTCATGGAACTATTTTTTAGGATGTGTACATGGTCCAAACTATGGTATTTTTTCATCCAAATTTAATTTTTCTCATCATGTGTGTAAGCTTCATAAATCATTAATATGGACTCAAACAAGCCCCACGAGTGTGGAATCATGCACTAAAAATTTCCTTCTTGCTTATGGATTCATGAACTCTAAGTCCGATGCTTCTTTGTTCATCTACAAGAAAAATAATATCATTGCCTATTTTTTGTGTATGTTGATAATTCACTTCTCACATGAAATGATAATAATTTTCTCAAAAAGTTTCAGCATGCTATTACTTGGAAATTTTCACTTAAAGATCTTGGAGCCTAGAGTCATTTTGTTGGTGTGAAGATTTTACCAATATCAAATGATTTGTTTCTAACATAGCATCATTATATTAGAGAACTCTTACAAAAAGCCAAAATACTAGATGTCAAGCCCATCGCCACTCCCATGTCTACTTCTTGCTATCTGCTTACACCTACAGATTCATTTACTTGTGATGTCTCTCACTATCGAAGTTTTGTTGGGCCCCTTCATTATTTCTCCATAACAATACCATATGTTACCTTATCTGTTAACAAATTACCTCAACATATGTAAGCATCTGCCATGATACACATGCAAGCTCTCAAGTGTGTCCTTTGTCATTTTAAATTTACCAGATCTCATGGCTTACATTTGGTCAAGAATGATAGCTTTTGACTTATGGCATTTTGTGATATAGGCTGGGGAGTTGACATTGTTGACAAAAAATCAATTGGTGCATAAATAGTAGTCTACTTTGGACCTAATATAATTAATCTCATAGTCCTACAAGAAATAAGCCATAGTTACCCGTTCATCCACTGAAGTTGAATATAGAAGTCATAATCACTGTTGAAGTTCTATGGTTATGTCACATTTTGGAAAAACTTTTATTCCCCTCTTATTCAATCTCTCACTATTTTTCTCTTAAAATATTGGTTCAACTTAATTATCTATTTGCTAATCTCGTCTTCCACTCCCGTATGAAACACTTAGCATTTGACTATAACTTCATCCGTGATTTAGTTGCAAGAAATCAGTTACTATATAGTCTCTCATGTGTCCTCCAACCATCAACTTGCTAGCTGATGTGCTCACCATTCACCATGCCCTTCTTTACCACATATCATAATTTTCTCGAGTCCAGTGTCATGGAAACCTCTTCCATCTTGCAACGGCGTATAAGAATATTGCTAACCTAACTTTTAAATTTTATCTTATCCTATACATTATATTTAGGTTGTTTTAACATTTAACAACTTCCTATTGTATATATAGGCATTCCTTGTATTCATTTAATTTGTGGAAATAAATTATCCTTTCAATATCACTTATTCAACTTCTTTATATCCCATGGTCATGGATAACTACAAACTATACACTTGGTTTTCGTCAATAAACATTCCCATGGGATTTAGCTGCAAATTTAAAAAAAGATTTAAAACCATCACTACATAGTATAATTGATGTGGAAGTGTACGTATACACACATTAACATACTGTGTTTACTTTACCCCAAAACCACATTTCAAACGTGAATTTGAGCAAACACTACTAAAAATACGTTGGTTTGGATCTACGCTTAAAATGTTATTTTTTATTAAACCAAACACATATAAATGAGCACCAATACCCTTTGCGCGCGCGTGTGTATATATATATATACAATAAATTAATTATAGTTAGGGTACCTCATTTGTAAGATAAACTGGTTATATAACCCTAAATCGGTTAATATTCACGTGTAAGATAATCAGGGAGAGAATTTGAGGTGCCTTTGAGATATTCAATTTCAAAATAAAAAACACTTAAAATTGCTTTCCATCTTGCAAAAATTTGTTTAGATGCTAAATTTTTAACATCCTTTTGTAAAATATTTTTTGCAGACTTGCAATCGAACCTTATAAAAAACTTTTGATTTAATAAATCAGATTGAAATTTTGAAACACAAAGAACGATAGCCAAAACTTCTTTTTTAATAGTAGAATACTTTTGTTGTGCAGGATTCCAATGCTTTGAAGTGTATGCAACAATTTGTTCCTTTTCATTAAGTCTTTATTTAAGAATGACTCCATATCCAATATCTGAGGCATCAATTTCTACTATTTTGAAAGCTTGGGGTATTGGAAGATAGAGACATGGAAGATCTTTTACATGGAGTTTGATTTGTTTAACAATGTTTGTATGTTTATCCGTCCAAGGAGGAGGATTTTTCTTGAGACGATCATGTAAAGGTTTGATTATGTTATTTAATTGTGGAAGGAAATCTCCTACATAGTTCAGACATCCTAAGAACCTTTGTAATTGAGTTTTATCAATAATTTGATTAGGAAATTTGTCAACAAATTCTATAGATTTGCTTATAGGTGTAATTGTTCCTTGGTGAATTATGTGACCAAGAAATCTAATTTTCGTTTGGGAAAGATTGACTTTTGTCCTAGAGACTGCTAGACCATTCTCCTGAACAGTTTTGACAAAGATATTTACATGTTTGAAATGTTGATCAATAGATTGCGAAAAGATTAGTACATCATCAATATAAACAATGGCAAACTTTGAATAGGGATTGAAGATATCATTCATAATTTTCTGGAACTCGGAAGGATCATTTTTTAATCTAAAGGGCATTACATTCCATTCATATTGCCCAAATGGTACTGTGAAATTTGTTTTATACTTATCTGATTTTTGAATTTGAATTTGCCAGTATCTTGACTTCATACCAAATTTTGAAAATATTTTGGCTGAATGTAAACGATTAAGAAGATCCTTTTTATTTGGAATTGGATACCTTATCCATTTAAGTATTTGGTTTAGAGGTTTGTAGTTTATTACTAATCGAGGTGTTCCTCTTTCTAGTTCTGCTTGCTTATTAACATAGAAAGCAGAAAATGACCATGGACTCTTGCTTTCCCTAATGAGACCTTTGCTAAGGAGATCTTTTATCTCCTTTTGGCAATATTGAAGTAATTCCTCATTCATTTGGATTGGTCTCGCTTTTGTAGGGATGTGTTTTCATTAAAATCTTTTTCATAAGGGAGATCCACTATATGTTTTTTCCTATTCCAAAAAACATGTGGAAGATTAGAACAAATTGATGATTGGATTTGCTCTAACAAATCTTGTATTTTCTTTTGAGTGTGGGGTTGTTCTAATTGTGATTGGATGGTCTTAAAAGAGATTTCTTCTTTTAAAAAGTTAATTTGTTTAGTTTTATGGTGGATGATGTTAAGATCTCGGATAATTGGTTTTCTGGTGAATCTAAAAATAATTTGCTTTCCTAAGTGCAAAGTAAGTATTCATTCGTCGGAAATTTCTAAAGGAAATAAAGCTCTAATGAAGGGTGTTCCTAATATTACTTCATTCCTAAGGTTTTTTTTACTAGAAGGAAGGGGGTTTCAACTTGGAACACATAGTTGTCAATTATTGCTTTTGATAATCTCTAATTAATTTTGAGTTTAGAGCCATTGGCTGTGCTGAGCTTTTCTGAGGTTTTTTCAAAATACATTGTTGGCATTAATCCCTCTAAAATACAATTTGAGTCTACTCATGTGTCAAATAAGGCCACTGTCTCTAACACAAAATCTTTAACAATTATTTTAACACTTGTGTAAAATTTTTGAATTTTTAATTGATTAATTAACCCTAAAAAAATTCTTGTTTCTTCCTCTTCCTCGTCTTCCTTTTGAGGAATTTCTTTTTTTTTTTTATTGTTGTTATCAAATTCTGTTTCTTTTTCAATCCTTTCTTTTTCTTCTTCTGACCCTACTTCCAATTGTGAGAGGATGTAGTGGTGGATTTTTTGTTGTTCTTTTATTTCTTTTATTCCTAACTTAAGGTTATGAATTTCAACGTGTAAATCTTGAACTGTGACTGGTTTTGAAGGAGTTTGTTCTAGTCTTTTCAGGATTGGTTTAAGATCAAATTTGTTCTTAACAATAAGATCTTTTGATTTTTTTCTCTTCTAAAACCTTTTTAAGTTTTCCGAGAAATTGCCTTTTCTCTTGAGGGTTAGGGATTGAATTTATTGTTTCAAACAAAAGATCGTGTTCTTTTGTTAGGACATTAATCTCAGGGGATTCTTCATTTTCTGAAGAAGATAAATCATCATTCCAGATGTGATTTAAGTCCTCAGATGATTCTGAGGTCTCCTCCTCATCATCTTTCTCAGATGTTTCAGCTAGGAGATTATTAATTTGGTCTTCTACATTTTTGTCTAGATTAAGGTTTCTAACCTTTCTTTTAAGCCTATAGTATTTACTAACATGACAAAGTTTATTACAAGTGTAGCAAATAACGTGGTAGTTCCGACGGGATCAGCTACTGAAAAGCGGTTATTTTTAAGCTTTGATACCGGGGACTCTGGTATCAGAGTCTGATGGGGAAGTATGAATATACTTGTTAAGTTAGGGAACTGTTTATGTTTATGAATCCCGTATATTTATTTGTATAAATGTTTTGTAAATTAATTAATACAAACTGTGAAGTTTATAAATCAGTTTGAGCATTCAAACTTGACTCAAAGACTTAATATCCTTTAGTTTTAATGATTAACAAATAAGAGTATATAAAGAACATATAAGAACATAATAAGAACAAATAAGATTATATGAACAGATTCTACTGAGAAAGGTATTGCTTTGTTGATTGTGTTTCGGGTTGAAAATATTCATTAGAAGAAGAAGAAGATTTGATGAACAAAATCAGAATCAGAAGATCAAGATTAGAAGAACAAATGCAGGATTTAATATAAAGAAGGTGTCTGAAGTAAGCAACTCGTCTGCAGCATAGAAGCTGTCTGAAGAACGCAACTCGTCTGAAGCATAGAAGCTGTCTGAAGAACGCAAGCCGTCTGAAGTGCTGAAGCTGTCTGAAGTGCTGAAGCTGTCTGAAGCGCGCAAGCCGTCTGAAGTGCCGAAGCTGTCTGAAGTGCACAGACCGTCTGAAGACGTGAAGACCATCTGAAGACGTGAAGACCGTATGAAGACGTGAAGACTATCTGAAGAAGCCTACAAACAGAATCAAGAATTTATCTCTTGAAGACGTTGCTAAAGGGTAAAACACACTCTACCAAAATGGAGTACACTTATTTCAGTATAAAAGCTAAACATGCTTTTATGCCTCGATCAAAGTCTTACACAAATAAGGAAACTCTGCAAAGACTCTCTGCAACGCCTGGTGCACCTGCAACAAAAGGCATTTTTGTGTGCGCAGACCTACTGCACCTGCTGGCTGCCCAGAACTGATCAGAAGACTGAGTAAAAGCAACCAGAAAGATGTTTGAATAAAACATATTAAAATTCAACATCTTTATTCATCTATATCTCAGAAGAAGAAAATGCAAAGAAGAACAGAGCACCAATCGTCTGAAGAAAAGAAGAAATATATTATCTGAAGAAAAGAGCCTATTGAAAGCATCTCAAGTTGGAGAATTAACATAAGCTTGAAACAATTATATAAGATGAGCACATGTTGAAGCTAATAAAATTACAATGAGATAAAAGCAAGCATTTGAGTATATGTGAAGAAATTAATTGTCTGAACATATAAGCTCTCTAAGTGCATGGAACAGATTTCAACATTGAGGAAATCAATACAGAAGATAAGACTATATGATTCAACGACTATAATATCATATGTCTTTTTTCAAAGCAGAAACTGCAACAACAGCTATTCGACAAGACACCTCACTCAAAGAAGAAAGAAGAAATGGTGTCAGGAAGCAAACAGAAAAGGAGCATATACAAAATAAGAAAAAGGACAAATCCAACGGATATCTCCTCATATACACTCCTAAGAAAAGCAGAAGAAATCAAAAGTCAGCTGAGGAACGCAGAAGAAATCAGAAGACAACTGAAGAAAAGCAAAAGGAAATCAAGAGAGAGAACATGCAAATTAATCTCTCTAAAGAGCTCATCTACAGAAGTGTCAAAACAGGACTGTCTGAACACTTATTTGCTTAAGAAGAAGCAACTGTTTGAGACCCTATTAGACAACGGCTATATGAGCCACATCATCAATTATCTCAATGGTATTATGAATCATCTTCAAACGACTATATTCCAACAGAACATATAAATAGCCTCAAGGAAGAATTTGAAGATGTTGAACTCATTTCACTTGGTTCAATCCGTTGATCAAGATGTATCAGAAAAACCTTATTGGTTGTTGACAGTGCTTACTTGAATCAACCAAGTTGAGAGAGTAGAAAAAGAATCAACCATGTTGTTGATCTATTGATCAGTTAGTAAAAGTTGTAGTTGTTCAGTTGAACAACCAACCAGGCTGTGCTTAATCTCAAATGAACCAAGAATGGTTTGAAGCCGCAAGTATGCCTTGGTTTTTCCAATGATACGGGTGAGAATGTAACCCATGGAAACCAATGGTTGGAGAAAGGCTGGAGCTTAAAGTCAGTATCTACCTAGCCAATTCTCAGAGGATGTTATTCCTCATATCAGAGACAGGGATTGTACTTAAACTTATATACTTGTATCACTGTCTTAACCTTGTACTTAGAATTCATCCTTTGTATCCTGAGTAGTACTCAGTTAACCTCTAGTACAGGAAGAAATTAAGTTTATGTTTCGTGGAAACTTAAACTTAGTTCAAATTGTAAACACTTTATGTGTCAGAGAGCCTGGAGAGGCTTGGTGGAAGAAAGAATACTCATACACTACTGTGGTTAGTGTCTGAGAGCCTGGAGAGGCTTGGTGGAAGATAGAATACTTAGTTGCAAAGCCTGGAGAGGCTAGACTGAAAAAGAATACTGCATATGTTGCCTGGAGAGGCAGTTGAAAACAAAAGAATACTTAGTCTTAAAGCCTGGAGAGGCTAGATTGAAAAAGAATACTGCATAAATTGCCTGGAGAGGCAGTTGAAAACAAAGGAATACTTGGTGATGTCTGGAGAGACTGTACTCGTGATGTCTGGAGAGACTGTACTCGGTTTAGCCTGGAGAGGCTTGCCTGAAAAAGAATACTGCATGAGTTGCCTGGAGAGGCAGTTGAAAACGAAAGAATACTCATTGTTTAGCCTGAAGAGGCTGTGGTAAAATAATACTTGTATCTGAGTTCAGATAGTGGAAAATCCAGTGGTTGTTTGCCTCTGGGACTGGATATAGCTCACGGATTTGTGGGTGAACCAGGATAAACTTTGTGCCTAAGTCTTCTTTCCCTTAACTTTTCTATTTACAGTTTTCTTATTTATGTTGGGGATTGAAAAGTTATTTTCATAACAAACTTAACACAACGATTTCAATAAAATGATCTTTCATAAGAACAAAACATGAGATGTTTCTCATATCACTTGAAGCATTACAAAGAATGTCTTTTGAATTACATCTGAAACAATTATCTGAAGTGAGTCTGGAAAGACCTCAGTTCAGAAATCTGGAACAGACTTCAGACAACCTATAGTCATCTGAAGTATTTCAGAAACAGTTTTGAAAAACATTCAATGTAATAATCTTCAAAAGATATGTTGAGAAGTATCTGTTTAAAATAATCTTAAGACTTAAAAGAAACTTTATTCTTCTTATCTTCCGCACGTTTTAATTATCTCTGATCTTAAGATTCATTTTTCATCTTCATGATTTAAACAAAAGATTTTCAAGATTGACACGAAAAGCTTAAAACACTATTCAAGCCCCCTTCTAGTGTTTCCTGTGGTTCTAACATAAACAATATTGTTCTTAACTAGAAGTACAAAATTTTAGTACTTTACTTTTTGATGGAACTATAGCAGTTAGCCCTATTTGAAGGCAGTAAATCTAAGTTGTCGATGTTACCATCAAAGAGTAAAAGAAAGAAAGTTGGTAGCTATGGTTAAGAACGGGGGTTAAAGAAAAGAGTTTTTATAACAAGAATAAATATGGATTCATAAAGTAAGCAGTAACTTAACTTAATAAGCATATTTTTATGGAACCAAATGAAGGCAAAGATATCAAATTAATGAAATTATGTTTAGACTCCTCCGATCTTTCTCCCGCCTCTCCTTAAAATCCTCAGCTTCTACTTCTCCTTCACAACAAAATCAAAACTTATTTCCCAAAGAGGAAACCAATCAGTTAAGCCCAAAGCACACCATATTCGATGAAGAAGTGTGCTTTGAGGATATCAATCAAGAAATAGATAATTGGCAAATCCCAAGGATTCCTCAGGATGAGCTATACGTGCCTAAAGAATCTCAAATCAAACATAATTCTGATTACGTTATTAAAACACCTGAAAACAATATTTCCCTAGGCCCAGAGGCTGGTGAAGAATTTCACCTTTTATCCAACAACATGCTAAAAAATATAAATATATACACATTGGAAGTGTACAAGTAGCAGTCAAATCTTTGATAGGAGAAGGTTTGAATGCTTCAATCTTGATGTGCTTAAGAGATACTAGGCACAACAAATTCCAAGATTCCTTAATAGGAATTGTTGAAACAAGTTTAGGCCATGGGCTAGTATACTTTAATTGTTATCCCAATAAAACATTGAGTTTATTAGATAGGAATCTTTTAGACTCATTATATTTAAACATTAAACTTAATGGCTCAGATATGAAAGAAGGGTCTATCCCAGCTGCTTTATTGTATATAATCCAATATAAAGTCATGAATACCTGCAACTCGCGGGTACTCCTTAAACCTAAAACTAACGGGGAAACAACCTTGTTTGTCACTGACATGACAAGGGCAAACGTTACTGTTCCAAAAGTTATTAGATGGGAAGACATAGTCTTGCCTAATAAATGGACAATGGATAGAGCAACTCCGACTCTTCCAAGAAAAACTCCTGAAATACAACATATATCGTTAGGTAATATAATATAATTGAATAGATTTTGTTTGATTTTAATTTGTTTTTTTAGAATTACATAATAAGAAAAACTAAATTTGATTTGCAATTATCTGAATTAAATAGAAGATCTAACGAAAAGAAAATTGAACTTCTTATACTCAGTTCAACTTTAGATCCCAAAGACTCTTTCAAATCATTTGATATTGAAAAAAATTTGTCAGCTTGTTGAGAAATTTTATGCAAATTACTTTTCAGAGCAAGAGAAGGTTAATCATTTCAACTAAGACATTATTATTATAATGTTTCTCAGGATCCTAATTTGAGGAATGTGTAATCTATCTTACCTTTATCAAAGGTTAGTTGAAAGCGAAAAAGTAGTGGAATTTCCACTAATTTGTAGATAATGAGAGAGAAATAATTGAAAAATTTAGTATTGATACATTAATAAAAAAATTTAGCACTATAAAGAAACAAATAGTTTTATTTAAATAAAATTTATTATTCTTATTTAAATTATTTAATATTTTTATCATAATTTTTAATATTTTATTTCGACCCGAAAGATAACTTCTTGGCTACGCCTGTGACACCTTTCTACCCCCAAATGATAATACGATCAACATTTTAAATTATAAGAAAAATTATAGTCTACATTGAGGTAAAAAGGTTCACATTCCTCATTTAAACCATTACCGAATCCAAATCCACTAACTTTCCATAAAAGTAAAATCAATGTTTTCGAAAACCAATTTATCAACATAATAAAAATATGTCTTGGCCATGTAAGACCCTTTTTAAAATAATCTTTCTAAAGAAAGTTCCTAGACACTAATCCCCAATGTCACACCTATCAGAGCGAGACCCTGTCCCTTTATAATTCGGCACATTGTGTGCCATCTTCATCACCTATAAAAAAAACCACAGAAGAGTACGGTGAGGAAAAGAATACATACATATACATGCAATACAGAAGGCTACCCTTATTCCCCACCCATCACCATGCACATCATCATTCATCTTAACTCAACCTCTTTATATTAAGCACATTAACCCATCTCAATCCACACTCTTTATATTCATCACATTAACCCATCACCATACATATCATCATTCATCTCAATTTCACACTCTTTGCATACAGCACAATAATTTCACACAAATATATAATTCACACTTCTCAAACAATCATGAAATGACAAGTATGCTCACTCTATGCTCATGCACAATGCCTATTCCTAAGAGTCATGATTTGGAACTCCGCACAATGGGCGCACCTCATCAATCCCCTTAGTTCTTACCAATGATGGCCCTACCGTTAAATGCCCTCTCTTGGCCGATAGGTTGCACAGTTAAACACCCCTCTCTTGGGCTCGTGCAGAGACATCCGCCCCGCAATGATGGCCCTACCGTTAAATGCCCTCTCTTGGCCGATAGGTTGTACCCCCTCGATGGGTCCGTGCATAGAATGTCCCCCATTATGGTCACCGAACCCTGCTCGCTGCCCCTCTCTTGGGCTAGGGTATTTAAGCCACGTTTGGCTACTCATATATCTCATATATTTCATACATCATATGCCCATGCTCAATACATCAACGTCATCTCATACAGTCACATCTCATATGCTCATGCTCAATGCATCAATCATCATTTATACATTTCTCATACAACATAGTCTACTCTACTCATTCCACATCACATCTTGAATAAAAGACACATACTCTAATCATCCCACATCACATAACGAATATTATAAACATAGAACATCACATAAGATACTCACACCACAATACTTCATGCCACAGTTAATACACTCTATATATCCAATTTAATCTCATCAATCCCACAAAACAATTCTTATATTAAGTAAACATCCATCTCAATTTCATGTTTTAAGAAAAGCTATTTGAAATTTGGAAGGAATCTGTTGAAATTATAATTAAAAGGCTTAATCCGCGTTTCTGCGCTTCACTCTGCGCTCAGCGCAAATGAAGCGCAGGTTCCAGAAAGCTATGCTCCACCCTGCGCTCAGCGCAGGTGAAGCGCAGGTCCCAGAGAGCTACGCTCCATCCTGCGCTCAGCGCAGATGGAGCGCAAGTGTCGCAGAACGCGATTGCACCTGTGATTTTGCCCCTTTTAACCCCCTTCTTCAATCTCTACTCAAATCTCTAAGTCCCTAACTCAATTAGACTCGTTTTTACCGATTAACATCAATAGATTACAGTTAAATCATCAATCAAATCAATTATGAAATCTCTCTCCCAAATCCTAATTTGACCCCTTTCGACAATCTCGCTTCCTACTCTCAATTCCAACAAGAACATGAAGTAATCATCACAACAATCACGAATTTCATCATATTACATACAATTCATCATTCATAAATCAAGATTTAGGAATCCTAGAGGGACTTATGGTTGCCCTGACTACCCAAGCACCCCAAGCACTCCATTATACACATATAGCAGCACTCCTTCCCCCCGGTACCTTAGGAATGACAATCAAGAATGGTTGGCAGAACTCCCTTGATGATCTACTCTGCGGCACTTTCTCCTTATGGAGTCGCTTCTCTCCTCCATAGGGTTTGATTATCTGACGTTTGAAGAAAGGATAGGGTGAAATAGATAACTCTTCCCCTATTTATACATCTAATTAGGTCGGGCCTACTCCAACCCACTCATCCCCTTTTTAATTAATTAATATTATTCATAATAAAAGATAATAATAATACTATTATTTCTTCCTTTTATTTTATTTTATCTGTTCTAGAAAGTTTATGATGTTACAACGTCACTGCTCATAACTCATGTTATTGATTTAAACTATTAAAAGGTAGTGAAAAATCAAAGTACTTTACATAAATTCATAGGCTCAAACCTCACTGTATATAAAAAAAAAAAAGTTGGATCAAAATTCATGTTTGAACACATACATGGCAGAGCTTAATAAAAGAGAGAAATAAAAAAGTCAAAACAGGATTGTATTAGAATGAGAAGTATATTTACAATAGAGTCTAATGAGACTTATATTATCAATGAATAATTGAGCAATCTCCTAACTAATTCAATAAATTTCCTAATTATTTCAACTATCAGTATATAACTTTTATATCTCTAATAATTCAAATACTTTCATTTCAGCCAATATATAGTAGAGATAAAGAAAGAACTTTAATTATGGTCAGCCTTACAGATGCTATTATATATGTGTATGCATTAATGGTGAAGATATTGCTAACAAATTTAAAAGATTAATGATTGTTGCTGATGCTGAAGTTATTAGGCTTTTATTAAGGGGATATAAGCTTGGGTTTGGGCCTTTGTGGAGCTCTGCAATGGTAATAAATTCGACCAAAAAAAAAAACCTAAATTATAACGTGAAGATTAAATCTAGATCCTTTATAACGCATTGAAGGATCCTTTCTATGGCTTTAAGGCTTAAATTGTACGGAGAACATGATGATAATTGACATGAATAGGTGGTCCTAGTGTCAATGCTGATCATTTCCACGTGTTGACAGTGAGGAGGATAGCTAGAGAGAGTGAAGAACTATGAAGATTGTGTTATTCAATTCTGATTGATCTGAAAGGAATCATGAGAGGCTTAATTATTTTACAGTAAGCTCGTGACGTTACACTGAGAAAATTTAATTCTTAATAGAATATCGAATCTAGAGCAATACATACATGTATGTCTATGTGTGTGTGCATGATTCATGCTTCTTGCTCTAAAGCACCTCCTAAGGTTTGAATATACATGTCATGTGTGTGAAACCTGAATGTGACAAAATGTACCATATTTCATTTAGAGATTTCTAAAGTTACCTAATTGCTCTAATTTTTGTTTAAATTAAACCTTTAAATGGTTCTTACATGATAGACTATTAATTATGGTTGGAATTAACAAACTAAGATATTTAACCACATATAATATAAAAAAAAAATAAAAAATTTACCCACATAGAAACGATAATGAGGAGAAATCAAATCGAAGACACAGTTGGATCGTGACAAGTAAATAAAAAAGTTTTGAAACTTTGCAAACTAATTAATTAACAAACCCACCCTGATTATGTCTTGTACTAGTTTGTCTAGCAAGACATAAATTTTATGTTCTCCCTTCTGTCATGGAACTCCCGGTCTCAATCAAATAGCTATAAAGTCCTTAATTATATACATTAGTTTAACAATTTTAATTTTTATACTCTTAATTCTCTTACCTTTCTTTTCACACCTCATTTTTTTTTCTCTTTCTTTTCAATCATATCACATATCACATCTTTCATTTTCTCATTTTTTTTTTCTTTTTTTCTTTCTTTCCACCTCTCTCTTCCCTACACTCACACCTAAAATTTTGAGTGAGGAAGTATTTTTATTCTTACTCGAACTTATTATTAACTATAACCAATTAAATATTGACATACTATATGATTTTAGCTTTTATTTCTATAATTCTATTCTATTTGTCAACTACCAAGTTATTTATGTTCAACTGCGATTTAAGAAGTACCCTACCCTAACCTCCAAGCTGTTGCAACGATCATGGCTACTTCATTAGTAATAGCACATTCTGCTATTATCATTTGAGAGTAAAGTCAAAGTAGAGTATATGATTTTATAGCCTCTGTTCCTGCCAGCAATATTATGAGACAGTTTCTTTGACATTGAGACAAATTCACATGATTGATGTCTTCATCCATGCTAATAATATAACATAAAATAATGTACAATCGTTAAGGAGAAGGAAGATACTTTAGATCTAATTTGAACACTTCATGATCACCACTAATACAGAGGAAAGTACAATGTAGACATACAGATATTTTGCTAGTGAAATTCTAAGAAAAGGTGGCAGCCCCAGCTGGAAACACAAAATTTTCATTTTCGATGTGCTAGATATTGATTTAGACATTAACATATTTTTAAAGGTCATGTATTCTGAATTTCTAAAATGCCCTTCAGAACGACCAACTCTAAAACCAAGGCTAGCTTTTTTCTTGGCATGCAAAGTTGTGCTTGAATTAATTATTGTGATATTTTTACTTCCTTGGATTCATGATATTGAAGTCATCTACTTTGAGCATGAACTTCTGTCTCTCTGGGATGAAAGAATGGCATCAATGGCTTCTTTTACTTGAGAAATATCAGGAGATTTTCCACCTTGGACAGGCCAAAATTCATCAGTTGCCAACACCTGCACCATGAACAATTAATAAGAGAACAAAGAAGTCAATTCAAATTAAGCATTAGTCTAGTTTGAGGCAAATTGAGATCTGAAAATACATAACAAGTGTTTTTAAGCCTCACCTTCACTTGCAATTGAAGAAACTTTACATAACTAATTGCTTTCTCCAACATGGTAACCAAATCAACCTGCAAAATTCATTGTCAATGTTAAAATAAATCACCATTCTAATAAATCAAAATCCTTGCTTTATGGGAACAAAGTCATATGGTAATTTTCTTAGTTATTGCTACAAAGCAAGTACAAATAAACAAAAAAAAAAAAAATTCCCACCTTGGAGCCATTAGGCACCAATTCCTGTAGTATCTTCAACCGCTCACTTATCCTCTCTCTTCTATTCTGTGAGACAAACATTCTATCAACATTGAATCCAGTATTTTATTTTTGCTTAGTTTGCAATCAAAATCCTTTGTACAATCTAACATAAATTGACTTAGGATTGAAGCAAACCTTGGCAGCCACACTTTGAGGATCCTTAGATGTACTTGACCTTGGTTTTGGTGCTTTACTCTCACTTGAGCATTGCTTCTTGGCAGCTTTCATATTCTCTCCCTGTAAACACAAAACTGACCTCAATTGCCATTCTAATTTCAAAAAGTTTTCTAATAACTAGTTCTAAACATAATGTGTGTTTGGTTTCACACAAAACAACGTCACAAACGTGGTTTCAGACTAATGCTATTAAAGTAGTTTTGATGGAAATCAAACACACCAATAATAGTAATACCATAGCAGGGCGTTTTTTCAAGACTGATTCTTCTATTATTGACTTCTGGTTCTGGAGACTATCAACATGCATAATTGGCTCTGAATAGAGCCACCCATATGAACTCTGGCCATGTTGCTTCTCTTTTGCACTATTGACTATGGAGCTATAGCCACTAGCAGTTTGAAAACAATTGAAATCCTGCACCAGGTGCAAGTCTGTGGTGCTTCTAGGACTAATCTGATTCCATTGGTTATAGCCTTTATGCATATTATTCTCATAAACACGGTACTCTTTCTGACTGCTATCTTTCAAGTAACAGTTGTTAGGAACCAACCTGCTCTGCTGAAAGCTAAGCAAAGATTCACTAGCTTGCTTGATATTGCTGTATCCACTACTTTCTTTGAAATTAATAAGAGGTTCTGCTTCTTCAAGCTGATAGTTTCTTCCCTTATAAACATAACCATTGTCACTACCACATAGAGGAGGAGAATGGGTTATACTTGTACCTGAATCATTGCTGAGTCCATTAGTACTCTGAGAGCCATGTTCCTGTTCAAGCACAGATTTGTGGTTGAAAACACAAGTTTGAACCTTGTTTCCCATGCTTGAATCATGTGGAATTTGGTCTTTGGCCAGTGCCATTAGAGAGGTAAAGGAAAACTAATTACAAAGGCAATTAAGGTTTGTTTCAAGCACAAGTGAGGAAGGCCTATTTGTAGATGTCAAATATTCAACTCAAAATGTTATTTTATTGTATGATATATTAATAATTAGTGTGAGACAGAAATATTAACTAAGAGGAAACAAGAAACCAAAATCTAATACTAAAATATTTGAATTTCCATTATGGTAGTTTAATTGATCTTCATATTGGGATTGTTAGCTGGCAGAAGTTAATGCATTGGAAGCAGAGAAGAAGATAAAAACATTGCAAAGCAGCATAAGGGTCGCCGGATCCTTCGCAAAACCCACGTCTCTCTTTGATGAAGAAGCTGGAGCTACTTGAGGTAGCTTCTTACATGCTTCCTTTCAATCACTTAAGCACGTGGACTTATATTCTTTTTTATACTGCATGTTAACATTCTGTGCAGTTTTGTCTGGAACTAGTTATTTCAACAGGTTAACAACACTGATTGGCATGAAAGTTTTGTATTTGTTGCATTTATTTGCTCTCTGAATTCTATTTGGTTTTAGTAACATTCATGACAACAAAGAAGGAGGGGAAGTTACGTGGACAATTCTGAATCTTAGAATAAGGGCTCTTTTTATACAGTATACTAGTTTAGTAGAATTAATTTTGATAGATTTATATAATTAATAACTCTAAATGAATGACACACAATTTACGAAGCATGTTGAAAGGAAGCTATTTAAAATCAATTCTAGTGAATTTGATTCTCAGATAATCAAACAGTTAGGCTTCTTGAATTTTCAGTTCAAAGTTGACACAAATCTAAAACATTATTCTACAACACAATTACTCAAATCTCAATTTCTCAAATCTCAATTTCTTATAATTAACTAAAGGATTGTAGCTCAATTGTCGATATATGCTAAGATTGTAGAAAGAGCTCCCGGCTTCGATCTTCACTAAACACAATCTTAAGGAGGGATGAGGAGCCTTAATTAGCTGTGACTAAGTCTCAAACAAGATTATCCTGATAAGAGGGGATACACATGTGATTAACGTAAAAAAAAAATCTCAAATTCTTATTAAAAATGTCATCGTACTCTGCCATGTAGAAAGTGCATAAGGAGAATGAAGATGAAAAGGGAAATTTGTTTTAAGGATCCTACAATTATTAAAACTAAACAGATAAAATAATCCGAATATTAACTAAACAGAATATATGTACAGAAAATGTTAACTAGTTATAAGAGTTACATGATACAAATAAAAAAATTATTAAATGTAGTGGAGCATTATAAGATGGTATTCACTTCATTTAAATTTTATTTTGACATTTCAGCCTTAATTAATAATTAAACTTCATTATTATATAATTAACATTGAAATGTCGTGACATAAATGAAATGATATGAAGTGAGTTTATATAAACTTTAATAAGGATTTGTTAGAGAAGAAAATAAAACAAACCAAAAAGATAAAATGAATTTAACTCATTTCATTCATTAAAATTAATTTATACACTACAACTTTTTCAAAAGCTTTTTTATCTAACTTGTTCAGTTCATATTTAAATATTTATCTTCTTTAAAAATCTCCCAAATCAGGAGTTATTCCAAACTACATAGTGTGTATTTAATAAAATTAGTTGAAAAGTTAACTAAAATTTGAAAGTTACTTGAAAGTTGAAAAGTTAGTTTATTTAATTAAAAATATTTGATAAAATTAGCGGTTGAACTAACTAAAAATGCTAAATGGACATATAAAAATTTTATTAGTTATTTATTAAATAATGATGAACGGAACTGTTGCGGATAAAAACCTTTCAACTGGTAGCTAAAAAAAGGAGTTTTTTTTTTTTTTAAAATTACCTCAAGTAACTTCTAAAAACAACTACTCCCTCCATTTCATATTGATAGTCATTTTAGGAAAATAAATTTTTTTCATAATATGAGTCGTTCTCTAGTTTCTATGTGAGTATTAATGTTAGTTTTCCATTTTTACCCTCCCACTTTTATGGGAAAAGAAACTTAAAAAACTATGCACCACACTACTCATTAATATATTTAGGTAAAATGAAAAAAGTGTGTAGTAAATTAATAAGGGTAATTTAGTAAGATTACTATGTCTTTTAAGTCATTTATTATTGTTCTTAATTTGTGTGTAGAAACCTTAAACGATTGTCAAAATGGAATGAAGGGAGTAGTAAAAATATAGTAGTTAGCTAAAAAAACTATTTTATCAAATATTGATGAAAAAAATTTAATTATCAATTTCAACTTTTATATCAAACTAAAATGTCCTACGAATAACACTTTGTAATATATTACTCCCTCTGGTCCTTTTTAGAAGACACTTCTAACCGAATTACACAGACCAAGGAAAATAGTTTAAGTGGTTAATTTTATTGGTTTCATAAAAAAATAATACAACATTCCATTTTTACCCATATTTAATATTATTAGTATATTCTCTCACTAAATAATTGAGATTAAATTCTGCACTAAATATAGTACTAATTCCCACTATCAATTGTATTGGAACATGCAAATGTATATGGAAAATTGCAAAGGTTTAACTCTCTCTCTTGGTCACCTATGTAACAATATTTATAAGGGTCCTGCTGACGAGTGCCCTTAGGGCACTGTTTAAGGATCCATAAGTAGAAGTTTTTTATTGAAAATCACATAATTGATTGCATCCAGGACCTTACATATCACACATTCCAATAAAAGCTTTCTACTTTTGGATCCCCTAAGGGCACTCGTTAGCATTTTCCTATTTATAATACCTCGTTAATAAATAATTAGCAAAATACATGGGAGAATTTAATAAGAGTAAATCAAGAAAAAGAAATTAAATGTTTCATAGAGATTATCAAATGTCTTATGAAAAGGACCGTCAATATATATCTCTCAAATAGTGCTTTATAAAAGAAAAGAACCGGAGGGAGGGAGCAGCTAGCATGCCGTAACAACATATGTAATAACATCTCGCTCGAATCTAGTGTGCACCAAGTTAAATACACACTTTAATGGTGAACTATATATAATTACGTGATGATTAACTTCCATCATAATGATGTTTCCATTAAATTATTGGGCTAGTGCATCCTACTTGAATACCTTAGGTTTATGCTAGAATTTTCCCACCATTCACGGCTGGCCCACTAGAACAGATTCCATAAAAATGGATCTTTAAATTAATCATAAACGAATTCAAGGGGTCAACCCTACTATATTTTCCCCTTCATCATCATATTATGTTACTATTGTTTTTTTGTTTTCTTTCTTTTTTGGGCAGGACCATTTCTGACTGCTCATGAAAGATAGTTTAAGTATATCTTTTGTAGACCCAAAGAAGATCATAACCCATGTGTTTTGTTCTATAGACAAGCAAATTACGGGACAAAGTGGGAAAATCAAGAGCTGGCATTGGAAAATGAATCAACTAATTTTCCTTGTCTCAAGGAGGCTCCCTAACTCTACCATTGTAACCAAATCTAATTTCTCACAACCGATGATCAGGGAACAGATCAGAGTTCAATTCAAACCCCTTATCTTTAAAACTTTCCAATTGCTTCTATCATCAGAGTTTTCACTATTGTTTTGGTTACACCTGACCTGGCTAATTTTAATATTATATTTGATTATGGATTAACACTAATTAATTAATGAAATGTTTCTAATACGTATTTCACATGTCAATGTACACATACACATATGATGGAAATGAATCTCATGCAGTTCAGTTTTGAGATGGAGTTAACAATCTAATGTCGTGTAATTTTATTGAGAATATCTCAATTCCATATACAATATGGCCCTTTGTTTAAGCTTTGGGAAAAAAATTATTTTAAGATTGTGTAGAAAAAAAATTCAATTTTTAAATTTATATATATATATATATATATATATATATATATATATATAGCTATCCAAAAAAATTGCTATACACACACACACAATATGAGGAGGGATTTGTAGCACCAACGAACTTTCTCCAATCTGCTTCAGCTACTTGAAACTCTAAGCTCCTCTCCAAGTGTTTGAAACGAATGTGGAGGGTGCCTGCGAAGACACTCAACCCAGAAGTCAGTTTATAATTTTGTCAGAGTGCTGGCAAAATAGAAAGATGTGTGTACCTCATTTTTGGTGTTGAAGGATGGTATTTATATAGCATTTGTAGAAGCTTCCACACACGTGTGGGTGGATTGTGATTTGACCCCACTAACTATAGAATGATTGTTCCACGTGCCCTTTTGGGTATGGAGAGGATTTTGCTTTTGGGAGAATATTTCTTTATAATCTGCCACGTAAGGGATAGGTGTTCTTTCAGTATGCATGCTATTCCGAGACGATCCTCTTCTTAATATATCGGTGGATAACTTATCCGTTTAAGTTGTCTCCTTCATCCGAGTGAGCTGTCTCCTTCATCCGAATCCGAGTTATCCTCGGAACAGATGCCCCCTAGCTTCGCTGAATTTAAAGATGAAGTGAAGATAATGTACTTTTTGGTTTTTAAGCGCCAAAATTTTGAAAATTTTCATTTTTCCCTTGTCCACTAAGGCACTTTATGTTGAGGGAGTTGTTCGGTTACCTGTTGTTAAATACGTGGCAGTTACCAAATGGAGAGTTTATCTGCACTATGTGAATCATGCAGACGTTTTTCGAAAAACGCTTTTTGTAATCATTATATTTTAGGGATATTTTCATAATTTTATATCCCTTCCCCGTGTCATATAAATTTGAAAACTTTGTTGGTTTGCCTTCTTCTTTTTTCTTTATCCTTTGGTTTCTTCAGAGCTTTTCTTTTTCTCTTCGTCTTCTACTAGTGTCCAAGAATTCATTTCCCTTTCAACTTCGTCTCCTCTCTTCCAGGTAATTAATTTCAGAATTTCTTTATTTAGTTTTTTTCTTTGTTTATTTTTCTACATAGTTTCCTTTATTCTCGGAAGCTATGGTATAAGGGTTGGTTTATTCAGGACCCTCAACCCATTTCGAATGTGTTGGCCTTCGTTACTATGGCTTCCAGTCTTTGTAAGACTTTGGTATGGGTTCTGATTTTACCTTAACCCTTTCAACTTTTATTTCTTGATGAGATGGCTTGCACTAGGCAAACTGGGAGTCGGGTGCCCTCTAGGGGTGCTTCTTCATCACAGCCTCCTGCAGGGGATCCTAAGGCTTCTGGTAGATACTCGATCATGGGTTGAATCTACCGCCTGAGATGCAAACTCTTTCATATCTGAGGATGATGCCATTGCGTACATTGCAAGTCTTTCTTCCATTCCCTGTTTCGAACTGATTCGTCCTATTATGGATGAGAGAGTGTCTGATTGCCCTCGGACAGTTACCTAGGACGATTGGTTCTATATGTATGATTACTGTCTGACGACGCTTGGGGTTCGGATGCCGTTTTCGGATTTTCAAGTCCGAGTTTTGAATAGTCTCCGAATTTGTCCTACCCAATTTCATCCGAACGGTTGGGCGTTTGCTCGGACCTTTGAATTGGTATGCGATTATTGTGGCGTGCGTCCCTCCACTACTGTATTTTTCCACATCTTTTGTGCTCCACCGTCTATCTTGGGAGAAGGATAAGCATTCTTGGATCACTTTGAAGAATGCTTGTCAGAGGAAGATATTTACTCTGTACACCAACACTTACAAGCATCGTGGCGTTAATTTCAGGAATGAATTTTGGAAAGCAATAAATCGTCTAGGAATGCCAATTTTTTGGAGGAATCCTGCCACCGATAACCCCCTTTTTAATCGGTGGTGGACTCGGGAGCATTTCTTTCAGTCTTCCAACCGTTACTATGTCTTATATAAGCAGTTGAACCTAAAGAAAAAAAGAATTTTTGATGCTTTAGATGAAGCTACTCGGGGTCACCCTTGCCTTTGTCGTGACCTTTTGGATGCGGCTGATGACGATGTTGTCGCGCTTTTAGGTCTTATGCCTTTAATTTTATCTTAATGTGTTCCGTTTTTTACAATCATTTTTCTAAGTTCGTTTCTTATTTTGTTTCAGATTCGTTGGCCGAGATGAACATTATGGCCGAATTGAGGCGTGCAAAGTTGGAACGCCTAAGGTCTAATCAGGCTACTCCTCCTCCTTCTCCTATTCCTAGAATGGAAGTTGGAAGATCCGATCAAGCAGCTATGGTTGTTCCAAAAGCAAAGGAAGAAGTAGCCAAGGGAATCACCATAGGAGGTTCGTCAAAAGGGGGTTCATCAAAGGATCCAAAAGTTGCCTCAGATCCTAAGATGAACCTGGATACAGAGATGATCTCGGATCCTAAAGGGAGGTCAATCCCGAAAACCACTTTGGGCACAAAAGAAGATTTTCAAGAGGCGATTCCGGACACCGAACCAATTCCTGATGCTAAACCAGCCACGGATCCAGATAATAAGGGGAAGAAAAGAAAAGAATTAGTCTTCTTCTGACCCAAAGGATCTGAAATCATCCAAGCAACAGCGTATGGAGGGAGAGGGTGGTTCCTTGCCAGCTAGGACTTTTATTGTGAGGCGAAGGGCGCATCCTTCAATTTGGGATGAACACTTTGTTCTCAACAGAGGTTTCATCCAGAAGATAGTAGATGATTGGATCTATTCTGAAGATGACATTTCTTTTTTGAGCGGTGATAGTCCAATAGCTTTAGCTCGACAATTTACTCGGAGGGGTTTGCAGATGGCTTTTGCAGGTCGACACTTAGAATAATTCTTTATTCCTACTTTTAAGAAGGCCGCAGAGGATCTCAAGAAGGCTGAGGAAAATCTGGAAAAGGCTGAGGAAGAACGTCGAGCCGCTCTTCAAAAAGTTGAAGTACTTGAGAAGAAAAATAAAAAAGCTTGAGGAAGAGTCTACTAGGCTGGTAGATGATTTGAAGACTATTCGTCAGGATCTTCAAAATGAATTTTTTTAAAGGCTTGGCTGATAAAGAAAAGAAGACTCTTCAAACAAAATGTGAGGGTCTTCAATCTCAAATAAAAATTGCTGAGGATGATTATCTGGAAGTAAAAGTTGAGACTGATAGAGCCCTGGCCGATCTCCAAGCTGCTCAAGCTAACCTTCAGTTTATCCAGTCCAAGTTAGATGATGTGTTAAAAGAGCTTGAGGGAACTGAACTCAAACTTGGGGAATCTGAATCTAAGCTGAAGGAGGATGAAAATAAGCTTGTGGAAACTACTGCAGAGCTTGTCCACTCTCGATCTGAGTACACTACTTTGTACGAGAAGTATAATAGTACTCTGCTGAATCTCGGAACTCAAGCTTATGAAAACACCATTTAACAATTGAAGGTTTTGAATCCAAATCTTGTAGTTCTTGGTTCGGATCCCTGTGCTTATGTTATAAACGAAGTTATCATGGAGGATTCTATCCAAGGTCCCATTCCATTTGTGCCTCGGACAGAAGTAGTCGGGAATTCCGAACAGGTTTTAGATTTGGGAAAGAAGGTGGATACGGTTTCTGCTCCTTCGGGTTCCCAAATTCCAGCTCAAGAAGATCCAGAAGTGATCTCCAAGGATGCTACTATCCACTTAGATTAGGAATTTATGTAACTGGATCTATTTCTTTTCTTTTATTTATGACTATGAATGGTTATTTTTACTTTATTTTCCTGCGCGTTTTTATTATTCATTGTTTCTCAGATATATTCTTTACCCTTTTGTTCTAAGTACGCTTTTCATTGCTTTGCCCAAAAGGTGTCAGATACGCCTATTTCGGATACGTTCTTAATCTTCTCGGAAGATTTTTCTTTTTAACTCAGGAGATGTCGGATACTCCTGTTTCGGATACGTTCTTAATCTTCTCGAAAGATTCTTCTTTTTAACTTATTGTATTTCTTTCAACTTGTAAGAACGAAGTCTTTAACAAGTTTATTCCTATTTTTAACGCACTCTTGTATTTCTTTCATACTTTCAACTTGTAAGACCAAAGTCTTTAACAAGTTTATTCCTTATAAGTTTTGCAATAATTTTATCCTCCCAAGTTTCTTTTTAAGGTTAGAATAGTAGACTTATTTTACTTTTAAGTAACTTGAGAGTATCATGCAACTTCTCAATATTTTTGTAAGAATTCGACTTTGGTAGCATACTATCTTTAACATTATTGAGGTATTTTTTCTCGCTTGCTCATCATCAATTATTGATCATCTCATTTAACTGAATATCTTCACCGTTTCATTGATAAAATATTTACAATATGAGAATAAACATTTTCAATGAACGAGGAAAATAATCTAACTATAATATCTCATCAAATTAACAGCGTTCCAAGTCCTTGGAATAGGATCTCCTAATAACGTCTCCAATTGATATGCCCCCGACCAGACGAGTAGGTTATCCGATATGGCCCTCCAAATTCGGAGCTAACTTCCCTTGGGATGCATTTTTGTTACCAATATCAGCTCTTCGGAGGACGAGATCTCCTACTTGGAAATTTCTTAAAATGCCCCCTTTTCAGTTCTGTGAAGCTGCCCTGTTCTTAACCGCCTAATCTCAGATATGAGCCATTGCTCTCCTTTCATCTAAAAAGTCCAACTCCTCCCTGATAGATTTGTCGTTTTCTTTCTCATTGTTTCTTTCAACTCGCCACGATGGTTCTCCAATCTCAACTGGGATTACTGCTTCTACCCCATACGTAAGTCTGAATGGTGATTCCCCATTAGAGGAATAGGGTGTGGTTCTATAATCCCATAATATGTGATCAACTTGTTCAACTCATTTTCCTTTGGCATCCCCTAATCTTTTATTCAACCCTTTTAGAATGTTTCTATTCGTTGATTCAGCCTGACCATTAGTTTGGGGATGTTCCACAGATGTGAAGTAATGTTGGATATGTAGGCCATCGAGCAATTCTCGGAAACCTTTGTCTATGAACTGTGTTCCGTTATCCGTGATAACAGCCTTAGGGATCCCAAAACGACATATAATGTTTTTGTAAAAGAACTTTTGGACCTTGGTCGAGGATATGGTGGCCAAAGGTTTTGCCTCTATCCATTTGGTAAAATAGTCAATAGCCACAATCAGGTATTTGACTTGTCCGGGGGCTAGGGGAAAGGGTCCAAGAATGTCCAATCCCCATTGGTAAAATGGCCAAGGGATCGACATTATGGACAATTCTTCTGGAGGAGCTTTATGCAAATCTGAAAACCTTTGGCATACATCACACTTTTTAACATATTCCCTTGTGTCTTTTTCCATGGTTGGCCAATAATAACCGACTTAGAGTATCTTTTTAGCTAACGAATAACCACTCGGATGCTATCCATAACTCCCTTCATAGACCTCAGCTAGAACATATTCAATTGCATCTGTCTCCACACATTTAAGCAAAGGCATTGAAAATCCTCTTTTAAACAAATAACCATCAATGAAGGTGTAAAATGGGGCCATTCTTTTTATTCTTTTCTGTTCTTTCAGATCTTTAGGTAAAGTCCCTCAAGATAAATAGTCTTTAAAAAGGGACGGCCAACTATGCATACACTCTTCGACCATCATAGTCGGATGTTGATTGATGTTGGGGACTGCTATGGTCTTTTGTATTATCGTCCGAGTATTTCCTGGTCTTTTAGTGCTGGCTAAACGAGACAATACGTCGGCTCTAACATTTTTCTCTCGGGGAATGTGTTGGAAATCCACCCAGTCGAAATGCTCACACTCTTTTTTAACCAAGGCTAAGTACATATGTAGGGAGGGTTCCTTAGCTTGATATTCCCCCTTTACTTGATAGACTAAGAGTTGAGAGTCGCTACAAAGTATGACAACAGTAACTCCGAGTTCTTTGGGCATTTTCAATCGAGCAATGCAGGCTTCGTATTCGGCTTGATTATTTGAAGTGGTGAAATCAAACCTTAAAGACTGTTCAATGAAAATTCCATCTTCATTTTACAATACCACTCCAGCTCCGGCTCCCTTAACATTTGAAGAACCATCAACGTGCACAGTCCAAGTGGTAGAAGGAGATTTCCCTGCCATCCCAGTCATTTCCATTACGAAATCTACTAGCACGTAAGACTTCAAGGCAGCTCTTGGTTCGTAGTGAATATCATACTCGGACAATTCCACATACTAGGAAATCATTCTACCAGAGAGGCCAGGCTTCGCCAGGATGCTCCGAATGGGCTGATCGGTTCAAACGATTATGGTGTGGGCTTGAAAATATTGTCTCAACCTCCTAGTCGAGGATAGCATTGCTAAAGCTGCTTTTTCCAACTTAGAGTATCGTAGTTCAGGTCCCTGGAGGGCTTTGCTAACAAAGTAAATTGGCCTCTATCCTTCTACTGTTTCTTTGATCAGGACTGAACTTATGGCTTCGTCTCCTATTGATAAGTAAATTACCAATTTGTCACCTGGCTCTGGCCGTACCAAGATTGGGGGGGTTGTAAGGATTCTTTTAAGTGCCTGAAAAACAGCTTCACATTGTTCTGTCCATTGGAAGTCTTTGCCTTTACACAACAATTGATACAAAGGCAAAGATTTTTGGTGACAGAAATCGAGTGAGAGTAGCGATTCTTCCAGTAAGTTGTTGGACTTCTTTGACGCACGTTGGACTGGGCATGTCTAAAACAACTTTGCATTTATCCGGGTTGGCTTCGATTCCTCTGTCGGATAAGAGGAATCCGAGGAAATAACCGGATGGAACTCCAAATGTACACTTCAGAGGGTTGAGCCGCATATCATGCCTTCGCAACCGGTCAAAAACTCTTTTCAAATCAGCTACCAGATCTCCTCCCTGAGCAGTTTTTGTGATGATATCATCTATATACACTTCAACAATGCTCCCGACCATCTCTCGGAACGCCTTCATCATCATTCTCTGATATGTGGCTCCTGCATTCTTCAATCTGAAAGGCATTATTGTGTAGCAATATGTGCCTTGATACGTGATAAAAGTCATTTTCTCCTCATCCTCAGGTGTCAGTACCCAATTTTGTCCGGAAATTTATCACACTTTTACTTTAATCATTTGTGTTTTTTTATTCAGATAATTAATTAATTAATTCTCTAATTATTTTATAATTAGCAGATTAATTTATTAATGATTTCTGTCAACTTTTTTAAATGTAAGCCAATTGTTATGATTTTGTGTTTTGGGATGTAAAAGCCCATATTTAAAAAAAAATTGAATTGAATAAAAGTAAAAAAGAAATGGAAATTCCTCGTGTTTAATTGTTTAAGCAGGCGTGATTCTGAACGTCAAGTCCCCAACTGCTTCTGACATGCCTGAATGTTGAATACCAAATGGTGCCAAATTGAAGTGATAAATTTTGTCAAAAATAGAGGCTCAATGCACCAAAGCATAAACAGCCAAATCTGGAAAATCATGTTAAAGATACTCTTATTGTGTTATAAGAAGGCAAAAATTTTGAAAAAAGGACACAAAAAGGGAAGGTACACAAGATTCAGCGGAATAATATTTAGAGGGAAGACACATACAGAGATTCACAGAGAAGATATACAGGAATACACACACAGGAGTGCATACAGGTTGAAAACATCAACACTCAGAAGAAAAGAGAAGGAAAGTAAGAAAGCATTGAGGTCTGAAATTTATTTTTGTAAGTTTAGCATACTCATCAAAGGCTTTTGATTTTATAATATGTTGTAACCCAATTTTATTCGTTCAAAGTGATTACTTAAACACTCTCACCTCACTCTCTGTTATGAAATACTGAAGTGTGTACTTTCATTTGAACATTTCTTACATTCAGCAACTATATTGACATTTAAATATACATGTTTCATAATCTAGGCAAGTAATTAAAAGGAAAAGAAGCAACTGCTATGCATATACAAAACCCACTATTTAAAAGATTTTTTATATAAAGAAAAAGAAAAGAAATCATGTTCCTGTAAACATGAACTTCAACCACCATCAATCTGAACTGAAACTGTGTGCAGCTCATAGCCATACCATCTCCGCGACACCCTTGCCGCTATCGCAGATCCAAGTCATTGCCATCATCCCCTGTACACAAGCCATAACCACCGCGTCCAGCCACCACCGTCAAGTCTCCGCGGCCGTGACAGCCACTGCAACACCTCCATATCCTTTCCCCTGCAACCACTGCGTGCAGCCTAGTCCCAGATTCACGTTCTACCACCGCACGCCTCTACCTACGGTCAGGCCACGCCGCAAACAGTCTTCATGGTGTTGCCTCCAGCGAATTCAACTCCACTATCCTCCGTGGAAGTCATTCTGTTCGTGGCTGCAGGAAGCTTGGGAATCTTCTCTCCCTCTCAGCCACTCTCTCGTCATATTTTTTCCCTTTCTTTTTCCTTTTCGATGCCACCTCCCTTTTTTTTTGGTCTATTCCATGCCACCTACTGTTTTCTAATGTGTTTGGGAGTTTGTAGGGAATGAAAAGAAAAAAGTTAGGAGGAAAAAAAAGAGAAGGAAGAAGAGTGAAAGCTTTGTAAGTTAAAGAAGGAGAGAGTTAAATTCACAAACACATGACAGGGAAGGATGTCCTACAAACTTTTCCTTCCCTTTATTTTTCAACTCACAAACATATAAATGTTCTAAATTTTACCTTGTAATCTAAAAACCCAATCACGTTCACACTTTGAAAATCTTATCTTCACTCTCATTTTCTTATTTTTTATTGTATGTTTAATTTACTTTATTAGTTTTCAAAACAAAACACGGTTGGCAAATTTTTAGGCTTAGATAAATACACAACGTTTGATTTTTTTCTCATCATCTTGTAACTATATTTCATTTTCCTTGAAAAAGGTGTTAACGTTAAAAACATTCAATCAATAAATTTTAAAGATCAATTACAAAATATTTAGAGTTAGTTTCATTGAATTTTTGGCCGGGTCAATGATGTGAACTGAGGCCCAACCTTTAAATTTTTAGTCAAATTTAAATCTCTTTTAATAATTTTGTTGTATTTAAAATCAAATTAAAAAAATAAAAAATATTCACTTTAAAAAAAATCTCTTTCAAAATATAAAAGATATGAGTCTCTTTTAAAACATCTCTATCAAGAATCAAAATTAAAATGCTTTCAAATTCTCATTTTCAAAATTAAAATCAATCAATTTCTCAATCACTCATTTGTCAGAACTATGTGGCTTTGATTTCTTCATTGCACCTAAAGATACATAGGAGCGGGTTTTACTCGTCAAGCCAAAATAAATAAAAAAATCTTTTTCCCCTTTAGAATCCAAAATTCAATTTCTTTATAATGAACTTTGTCATATATTCAAAAAATGCAAAAAAAAAATTGAAAATTAAAAATAATAAAAAAATTAATTTTCTGATAATTTTCACAAATTGGGGTAAAATAAATATTTTTTAAAGTTAATTAATTTTGCACAATTAATTAAAGGTAACCGTCCTAGGACGGACGTTGTAGGGTGTTAATACCTTCCCTACGCATGATTGACTCCCGAATCCAACTCTGATTCTGCAGACCATGTTTCTTTTTAAAGGGGTTTTTTTTTTTCGAAAATTTCCCTTAAAATAAATTTTGGTGGCGACTCCATTGAAAACCTTAATTTTTCCAATTCGGCTCGTCGTCCCGTCGTGACCCCGGTTGCGACATCAGGATACATAGGAATTTGGTTATAACCAGAATAGGCATCCATAAAGGAAAGATATTGATATCCAGAAGAGGCGTCTACTAACCTGCCAATATTTAGGAGGGGGAAATGATCTTTAGGGCATGCTTTATTCAAATCAGTGTAATCCACACACATTCTCCATTTCCCACCTGACTTTCTCACTAGCACCACATTAGCCAACCAAGTAGCGTATTGAGTCTCTCGTATGAAGTCGACTTTCAACAATTCCTGCGTCTGCTCGGATATTATTTTTTGCCTTTCTGGTCCCACTTTTCTCTTCTTCTGTGCTACTGGCTTGACATTTGGGTTGACGGCCAACTTATGAAAACAAAAATCTGAGTCAATGCCCGACATATTAGCAGCTGTCCATGCGAGTAAGTCTTTATTTTCCAATAGCAAGGCTTTCAGTCTTTCTTGTAACTCCTGGTCTAGCTTTGCACCTACCTCAGTAGTTTGATCAGTCTTATCCCCTATCTGAAAAAGTTCAGATTCTCCAACAGGTTGTGGCCGACTAAGACTTAATTTGGAATCTGTGGCATCAAATCTCGGATCCAAATTCATCAAAAGTACTTCTCGGCTAGAGGAGGGAATATCCTCGGATCTTTTCTTAGCGTTTTCACGGCCAAGGCTTCTTGTCTTAAACGAAAACTAGCATTGTAATAGCTGTTGAGATCTTGGCAAGTGTACCAATATCGCAAAAGTATAATAGTAAGAAAGGGTTGCCGTACCCATGAGGAATGGTACAAAATAAATTCTTAGTAGCCAATCTAATTGAGTATATAAAGAGAAACTGTGGAATTTATTATTGTGATAATTAAGGAAATAGTGCAGTAATAAATTAAATCAAAAAGAAATATTCAAGGAAGATTTAAATGGAAACTAGGATTGATATGAAAATTAAATAAAGACTACCATAAGATAATAAAATAAAATAAAATATGAAACAAAGACAAACAAGGATAAGATTGAGCAAATAAAGAGAAACTAGGATTGAACTTCGTCTATCGCACCCCTCTTGTATTTTGGAAATCAATGATATGTAGGAATTTGTAATCATAAATATTGAAGCACAAATAAATATTATTTCATAAAGGTTCCCACAACTATGAAATACTCAGAAAAAATTCATGATGGTTCCCACAGTCACAAATTGTCCCGCTTGAAGATCAGTTGTTAAAGCTATCAATTCATGCTGGTTCCTATAGTCACAAATTGAGTGTTTTTACCAATCAGAATTCAAGAACCCTATTCCTAGGCATTAAAGAACTCACACCTGATTTAGTAAACCGCTTCCCAGTGTATTCAATAAATCATATCATAACTCCGGTACAAAGACGGAAGCTAAGCATTAAGAACAGAATAAAAACACCAATATTATAAAAATAGAGATTCCTAAATAACAAAGAAAAATCCAAAATACCGTTGGGGATTGAATTGACTACATTCAATCCTAAAGAGAGATTTAGCTACTCATGGTAGCCATTCCACTCCAGAGACTATCACACTTTTCAACTAACTTCCTATCTACTCAAAAACTCAGTAACTCTCTGAATGAATAAAACTGACTGCTAAAAGTCTTATAAATATTGTCTGAAGGCCCGCTGGAACCCTATTTTTGGCCCATTATAAATTAGGTTACGTTTCCTGCGCTTCACCTGCGCTGAAACAGTATCTGGACAGTCATTCCTGCGCTCTGCTTGCGCTCAGCGCAAGTGGAGCGCAAGAAACAGCAGCAACTTCCTCTGAATTTTCATCCTCTGGAGCTTGTTCTACACTGTTCCTGTCCTTGCTCACTGTCCTTTTGATGCTTCACTTGTACCTTAGCTTTTTATCTGTAAAAATCAACAGATTTTTCATTTAAATAGCATCAAATTCAAATTTAGCTTTAATAAATACAAAAACCACAAATTAAGCTAAAAAGGGTGGGATTGGGTTATAAATTCAACAATTCATTATCAATAAGTGTTGTAATTTATATGGAAATTTACGTAATTTTAACACATATCAACTACCCCCCAACTTAGCTTCTTGCTTGCCCTCAAGCAAGAAAAATCAAATTCAGACAGTTATTTACAATGACTAACTAAGACTCTGACTAACAGGAAAACAATTTCAATATCTCTTGCTAGACAACTTTCACTTTCCAAATTTCAGATTTAAAATCAGAAATAAATGGTGACTTCAATCATCAATCAGAATAAGATAAAAATGCATTCAGTCTCTCAAGAATAGAAATTGCAACAACAACTGATAAAATCAAGGAAATTCTCTCAATTCTCACAGGTAAGTGTTTCCCTCAATTTTTCCACTGCAGTTGAACAATTAAAATTGCTAGTCATTTTCAGTTAACATTCAACATATAATTAGCATGGATCATAAGGTCTTTTTTGGGTTGTAATGAGGCCTGGCTATCAAGAATTAATGGTTTTTCTCAAGATATATCAAGAAACACAACTTCAGAGAAGAGAGAGCATAACTACAAGTTAAACAATTATCTCAAAATGACTCTCAATTTATCATCTCTTTCTTGAATTCAAACATTTCAGCACAATGTTTTTGCCTCTTTTTTGGGAATTCACTCCTTTTTGCATATAAATATATATATATATATTTCTTTTCTTTTCTTTTTTTTTTGAAGGAGTGAATTCCATTACTCATTGTGCCCTTTTTCAATATCCATCAACCAACCAATACCCATTCTTTATTGAATAAAATGCACCTATGCTCTTTATCCCTAAATGTGTAAAGGACAAGGATTATAATGATTAACAAGGCTAGGGTGCAAAATCCAAGAAAAATTTCAGGCTCAACTGGGCTATCAAAAATAGGAAATATTATTTACAGGTTGGTTATTTGGCACGGAGTCATTTACATATTAAAACAAATTACCTTAGTCACTTCCATGCTTTTCATGTGCAGTAATAAAATAAAAAACTCAAGCAATAGCAATTGACAAGTAACAGGGAAAACTCTCAAAGTGTTTGGTTGCACACACTCACAAGCTTATGGTTATTTTTCCTTTATTAAATTACCTGTTGCACAATTAGCTGTTTTAATTAACTTTCCTGCACAAAATCCTAATCCTAACTGATTATAAATTCAGCCACTTGATTCCTTTTTCTCCTCTTAATTCAGTTAGTTTGGCTGCTAGCTTTGAGACATTGAATTGAATTCCTTAATTCCTAATTCCTAAGTCCTAAGTTAAAATACTAATCCTAATTGAATAATCTGCATAAGGTTCAAGATTATCAAATAAAAAAATAAAAAGAAAGAGAGACACTGTTACGTCAAAGTCTGTTGTAGCTACTGAATCATTGGGTGGTCCAGCTGTCCAGCTCCAACTGCTCCACTCCCCCTGAAAGAGAGGCCTGTCCCCAGGCCACTGCAAGTAAGTCCAGAATTACTCTGGTGGCCTGTCTGGGTGTGGTCCATGGGCAGTTGAAGTCACTTGATCTACCCCTCCGATGGCTGGTGTGGCATGTCAGCTGACAAAACACAAAAAGAGAGGAATGTGAATGGTGAAATAGAATAAGAAATGCAAGAATATTCTTTATACAACATATTAACTATGAAAAGAAGAGGTTTGAATGGTGAAAAGGGGAGAAGGAAGGTTCTATTGCAGAACACTTTGCGCTCCAAAATGTCTAGAAAAACAGGGGAATGGTTGAAGTGACCTTCCCTTATTCAGATTTTGAATTTTTGCTGGAACACGTTGCTGCGCTTAGCCTGTGCTCAGCGCAGGTGAAGTGCAACAAACATAATCAAATTTTACTTCCTGCGCTTAGCGCAAGTGAAGCGCAGGGAACAGAGGCCTACTGTTCCCAACACTTATTCAATTTTCTGTTGTCTCCAATGATCAATATTTCCACTTGTCTCTCCCTCACACTCACTCAACCAATTCCTAAAATCCTAAACTAAAAACACATAATCCTAACTAAACAAAATAACACACAAAATTTGAAATTAAAAATGCAAAAACGATAAATAAAACACTGGGTTGCCTCCCAGTAAGTGCTTGTTTAACGTCATATAGCTTGACACCTGTTTCTTTCATGGTGGCTGAAACTGGAAAATTTTGGTGAGCTTTTGTGTTGCACCCTTCCTTTCTCTGGACAGTAAACCTCCCCATACTCTCGTCTCGAACCAATTTTGAGGGTAACTTGAGTCTAACCATTTGGGCTTCTTTCTGGAATTAGACCATGCTTCTGACTCCCTTGGCTTGACTTTTCTCTTCTTTATTGTCTTGACCTGATATGCATGAGTCGTCTTCACCTGAAGCTTGGAAGATTCACAGTTGTCCGCTCTTAATCCTCTTGCTTCACAAGGGTCTTTAATAGGAAACACACCTGACCACTTTGTCTTCAATCTGGTTCTAGACCTTGAATTTGATTTTCTTGGCCTTATTCTTCTTCTCTTTGCTCTGCTCATGTCAGTGTATTCACAAGTCTTTCTTTTGGGGATCTTGTGAGGTTTAACACTTACATTCTGCGTTTCTTAATCTTTCTTTGGAGGGCTTTCTGGATATGGCAAGGTCTTCAATCTTGGGACCACTTCCCCTCCTTTCGCTGGCCTTTTCTCACTATCTCCCTTTTCACTCTTTTTCTCAGTCACATTCTCACGTTTAGTGTATTCTTCCTCCCTTTCACAAACACTTTCTTTTGTTCCACCAGCATCTCTATCAGAAACTGAGGTTAGTTTTTGTTTCCTTCTTCTGAAGCTGGATCCCATAAGTGATTCCAATATCTGCTTTCTTCTTCTTTTCAACTTCTTATTAAGAACTCTTATCTTTTTCTTCCACAGCTTGTGAATGCTTTGATGATCTGCTTCCTCTCTCTTGACCCCTTGTAGTGGTGGTTCAGTGTTGGCATATGAGACTCCTTCAGTAGAGTCTATCTGCACGCAATCTGGTGGTTCTTTCTGTTGTGGAATTATCCTGAGCACTTTGAATGTCACCTCATCATCCTGCATGCTGACCGTGAATTTTCCTCTGTCAACATCAACTATGACCTTTGCTATTTCATCTTCTTCTTTCTCTTCTTCTACTTCTGCTTCATCTTCTGCTTCTTCTGGTTCCTCTTCTTCAGCTTCCTCTTCTTCATCAGCCAGATTGTCATTGGTTCCCTCCCCTATCAGTTGAACACTTATGGTGGTCATGTCGTCACACTGTTCTTCAGGGTTGGGTTGAGCATTTGCTGAGATCCGTTCTGATTGATATTTAGCTAAATTTTCTATTATCTGTGTTATAAGGGGGTCAATAGTTCTTCCTGCTTCTTTGCTATCTTTCTGCAATGTCACAAAGGATTGCAAGTATTCTTCAAGAAGAGCATCCAATCTTGATCCTCCGTGTTGAAGTGAAGAGTAACTTTGTTGCTATTGGAAAGAAGGTTGCATGTTAGAAGGCCATGCATCTTGCCTCCAACCAGAATTATCGTTCTGGTTATTTCTCCAAACTTGTGAACAATTGTTTGCAAAGTTGTTGTTGTTGGAGAAGTTGCTTGGTCTTCCTTGATTTCCCATGTAATTAACTTGCTCTTCTTGAATGCTTTAGTGAGATGATCATCTCCACAAAAGTCACAAGTCAATTGTGGGGACTGGCCAGGATAGGACTGCACTGCCTGCAACTGCTGAGGAAGCTTAGCCATCTGCTTGGTGAATGCTTCTAATTGTTGGATGAGAATATTCCTCTGAGCCACGATCTCATCTGTAGAAGTTTGCATGTGGAATGAAATAGCGTCTTGTTGCCAACCAAAGCTCTGATTCTGGTCACTTCCCCAATCCTACGAAAAATTGTTAGAATAATTGTTGTAATTAGAGAAGTTACCGTGAATCGGTATGCTGGAAGAATATTCTGGCTCTTGCTGCATTACATAATCTCCAACGGTTCTTCTTGGTGGATTTTGATAATCTCCAAGTGTTCTTCTTGGTGGATCTTGCTGCGTAACATAAACTCCAAGTATTCTTCTTGGTGCAGGGGGATCTTGTTTCTCCTCAGCCATATCTTCAGCTTTTACTTCATTTGAGGTGGTTGAACAGAGAGTGTTGAGATTGTCTCCTTAAGCTTGTCTCTGCTTCTTCTTTTTCAGCTTTTATCTCACTTGGGATGAATGATGAGAGAGTGTTTGAAATTGTCTCCTTGAGCTATCCTTTATTTTCGGATTTTTTTCGCTCTGGTCCCTTCTGGTTGTCTCTTCGATCTCAGGATCAAATTCCAATTGCTCTTAATGTACTTGACCTCACAAAGAACTAGAGCAAGAATTAACGTAGCAGGGTTAAATAAATAAAAAAATAACTGCAGAAAAATTAAAGAAAATAAGGAATCTCTTTACAACTCAATAGAAGCAACTAAGAATTTAAATTGAGACACCGTTCCTCGGCAACGACGCCAAAAATACTTGTTGAGATCTTGGCAAGCGTACCAATATCGCAGCAATATAATAGTAAGAAAGGGTTGTCGTACCCACGAGGAACGATATAAAATAAATTCTTAGTAGCCAATCTAATTAAGTATATAAAGAGAAACTGTGGAATTTATTATTTTGGTAATTAAGGAAATAGTGCAGTAATAAATTAAATAAAAAAAATATTCAAGGAAGATTTAAATGGAAACTAGGATTGATATGAAAATTAAATAAAGATTACCATAAGATAATAAAATAAAATAAAATATGAATTAAAGAGAAACAAGGATAAGATTGAGCAAATAAAGAGAAACTAGGATTGAACTTTGTCTATCGCACCCCTCTTGTATTTTGGAAATCAGGATATTTAGGAATTTGTAATCATAAATATTGAAGCACAAATAAATATTATTTCATAAAGGTTCCCGCAACTATGAAATACTCAGAAACAATTCATGTTGGTTCCCACAGTCACAAATTGAGTGTTTTTGCCAATCAGAATTCAAGAACCATATTCCTAGGCATTCAGGAACTCGCACCTGATTTAGTAAACCGCTTCCCAGCGTATTCAATAAACCATATCATAACTCTGGTAAAAAGACGGAAGCTAAGCATTAAGAACAGAATAAAAAACACCAATATTATAAAAACAGAGATTCCTAAATAACAAAGAAAAATCCAAAATACCATTGGGGATTGAATCGACTACATTCAATCCTAAAGAGAGATTTAGCTACTCATGGTAGCCATTCAACTCCAGAGACTGTCTCACTTTTCTCCTAACTCCCTAGCTACTCAAAAACTCTGTAACGCCCTGAATGAATAAAACTGACTACTAGAAGTCTTATAAATACTGTCTGAAGGCCCGTTGGAACCCTATTTGTGGCCCATTACAAATTAGGTTACGTTTCCTGCGCTCTGCCCAGTTGAAGCGCAGGAAACAGTATCTGGACAATCATTCCTGCGCTCAGCGCAGGTGGAGCGCAGGAAACAGCAGCAACTTCCTCTGAATTTTCATCCTATGTAGCTTGTTCTACACTGTTCCTGTCCTTGCTCACTGTCCTTTTGATGCTTCACTTGTACCTTAGCTTTTTATCTGTAAAAATCAACAGATTTTCCATTAAAATAGCATCAAATTCAAATTTAGCTTTAATAAATACAAAAACCACAAATTAAGCTAAAAAGGGTGGAATTAGGTTATAAATTCAACAATTCATTATCAACAAGTGATGTAATTTATATGGAAATTTACGTAATTTTAACACTTATCAATAGCTTTTGGCTTCGACTTGATTTCCTCGCACAGAAACTACACGTCCCTCATGACTGGGAAATTTCATTACCAAATGTACTATCGACACTACAGCTCCAAGTGCGTTGAGAGTTGGGCATCCTAAGATGGCGTTGTAGGGCGTAACAGTTGGGATAACCAGGAATTTGGTATTAACAATTTTCTTTCCTCTGCTTCCTAAGACAGTAACTCTAGCCGGAATGTAGCCCCTGGGTTGAATTCTTTCACACGCAAATCCAACCAACTCCCCATTATAGGGCAAAATATCTGAGGGTGTGTATTCCATGAGTTAGAAACAGTCATCATACATAACATCAGCAGAACTTCCTTGGACAATCAAAACTGGGCCGACATCAACATTGCTTATTATTACTCAGATAACCATGGGATCGTCATGATTTCGACTTATGTCTCCAAAATCATCACCGAAAGTGATAACCGGGGCACATCTTTCCTCAGGAACCTTTCTTTTTCTAAGGTTCTCTTCCTTAACTTCCATTATCTCATCAAGGTGTTTTTTCCTACCATTGGAGGATGGTCCGTCACCAGCAAAGCCTCCAACAATGGTGTTAATTTTGATTCTAGGAGTTTCTCCTTCACTCCTCTTATCTGACACAGGTGTTTTTTTCTTTCTTGTCAACGTGGTGTGTCTTCCTTCTCCGAGGGGAAGCTGACCTTCTGCCTCCCCTATGACCCTTGTCATCAGGGCTTGAAGATCTGTCCCTAAACTTTCTCTTCTTGTGACTCTCGTCATCGCCCGTTCTTTTAACATATCGTGCTAGCCGACCAGCCCTTACTAATTATTCTATAGCGTCTTTCAGGTGAATGCATTTTTCGGTTTCATGGCCATGTCCTTCATGAAAAGCGCAATACTTGGTTTTATCAGTATTCGCGTACTCTCGGATTGGAAAAGGACGCTTTATCCGTTCAAAATCCGTGTTGTAAGCTTCTTTGAAAATCCGAGAGGGTTGTGCATTCAATGGGGAATAACTATCGTATCTTCCTTTCAACTTCTTTCTATCCTTCTTGAAGTCTTTCTCCTTTGTTTCTCCCTCGACCTTCTCTTTTCCTATATCTGAATGTTTGCTCGGATTTGATTCCTCTAGGTGCATCTCTTGTTGTACAAATTGGGCAGCTTTATTTCTGAAGTTGCTCATGCTACTGACTTTGTTCTTGGCTAATTCAATAGCCAATGGATCCTTAGGCTGGAGGTTGGATTAGGCTATGTGTGATTGCACCATTTCATGAAGATTAGGAGTAAGAGTTGTTTCCTTGTAAAATCTTGAAAAATGTGATCGCAACGACTCCTTTTCCCCTTGTTTGATTTTATTAAGCGTCTGAGAATCCCTTGGAACTTCTCCGGCTTGAGTGAACCTTTTCATAAAGGTCAGAGCCAAACTTTCCCAACTGTTTATCAAGTTAGTAGGTAAGCACTTAAACCAGGTCAGAGCTTCTTCTTGTAATGATCGAGAAAAAATCTGGCATTGTAAATCTTCATCAGCTTGTTGAAACAACATTTCGTTCATGAAGACATCAAGGTGTCTTCCCGGATCTGTTTCACCAGTGTATGGAGGTACAAATAAATTCATCTTTTGAAATCGTTCAAGAATTTAGTCTTCATGAGTCGGGACGTGAATGGTAATGAATATGGCCGATAAGTAGAGATTCCGAATTGATTGACCACCGATTTATCATCATCATTTTTCACATAAGCGCTTCTACCGACTCTAGTTCTGTCAATTTGTTGACCTTCTATCCGAGTGGACCTTCATCTTCTATTTCCTCCTTCACTAGTCCTACGTTGGCGGCTAGACCTTCGTTTTGGACTTCTACTCTATTCTTTTCTGCTGGTACTGGTGTAACTATAATAAGAATCCGAAGATAATGAACGAGATACAGACCCAACTGATGATGACGCTGTTGGAATTCTTGCACGCCTCAAACTTCGTCCATGCTTGGATCGGGTTACTTTGGAATCTCTACTTCTCCTTCTGGAACGTTGATCAGGATAAGCATTCTCCAACTGTTGAATACGTTCCAAGAGGTGAACAATCACCAGATCTCGCTGCATCTCCAGATCTGGCTGTGTTTGAAGATTTACCACAACATTATTTGCATGAGGGACATGCAAACTTAAATCTTGACCAAGATTTTGATTCTGGGTCGAAGGGGATGAAGTTCTAACAAATGTTTGTCTTTGGTGTAAGTGTTGGGTGATAATTTGTCTATTATCTCCTCCCAGGTGGTCAAGGCTCAGGTTCGTGTTTAGGTTTGTGTTTGGGTTTGTGTTTGGATGATCCATCGTTTGTGATGAAAACAGAATGGTTGGGGGTATGGGATGTTTGTAAAGATGGTTTTTTGGGAGGGAAGAATGGTTAGAACAGTGCATGCAACTTTGATGGAGGGGAAATCTTCCCAGAAACTTTAGTGAACTCTCTTCACCACGAAGCGTGGGGATTAAAGTTTATCGTTCCCCACATACGTTGCCAATTGTTTCACCAACGAACTTTCTCCACTCTGGTTCAACTACTTGAAACGCCAAGCTCCTCTCCAAGTGTTTGAAACGAATGTGGGGGGTGCCTACGAAGACACTCAACCCAGAAGTCAGTTTATAATTTTGTCAGAGTGCTGGAAAAATAGAAAGATGTGTGTACCTCATTTTTATTGTTAAAGGATGGTATTTATAGCATTTATAGAAGCTTCCATACACGTGTGGGTGGATGGTGATTTGACCCCACTAACTATAAAATGATTGTGCCACGTGTTCTTTCAGTATGCATGCTATTCCGAGACGATCCTATTCTTAATATATCAGTGGATAACTTATCCATTTAAGCTGCTTCCTCCATCCGAGTGATTTGTCTCCTTTATCCGTGTGAGTTGTCTCCTTCATCCGGATCCGAGTTATCCTCGGAACAGGATAAAATTACACCGGTGTAAGTTATACCAAATATTACACCGCCTAATAATTTTATAATAGATCATTGTATCAAGTAATCTACCGTTGGATTGAAAGTTACTATCATATATAGATCATACATATAAAGCTTTATATTAATCTAAAATCATTTGATATCTCAAGATTAACGTCATATATACATTAATAAACATAATTTAACTGTTGGATTACTAAAAAACATATTTGATTTGTAGTTATCAACAGTGTAATACTCGATGTAACTTACACTGGTGTAAGTTGATTCCTCATATATATATATATATATATATATGGGGTTTGCTAATGTACTCCCACATGATTTTTAAAAGGTGTACATTAGCATTCTACACCTTTTTATTTGAATATCCACTCTCGAAGTGATTCAGGGTATAATAATAACAACAATAATAATAGTTTTTTGTGAAATATTGTAGTATTTAATTGCATTAGCGTTAGCGATACATACATGCATAACCAAATATTTGGACCTAAATATCTTTTAATTGGTCACTTACAAACTTTATCTCCATGAATAAACCAACTCAAACAAAATTATCACTTAACTTTGTAACATCACAAATTCTAGCTATTTTCATAAGTAAAATAAATAGGGGAAGAGGTTTTTATAAAAGAAATTGGAGAAGAAACCAAGAATGAAAATAGGAGTTCAAGTTTTGATACTCTTGCTCAAGCGAGAAGGGTTTTGCTTGAGCAAGCATATCAGCAAAAAGGGTGGGTTTGTGTTCTGATATTCTTGCTCAAGCGAGAAGGCTCTCGCTTGAGTGGGGAACAAAGCTGGTTTGGGGTGCTCTTTGAAAGATTTTCGCTTAAGCGAGAAGTGTCTCGCTTAAGAGAGAATAATCCAGAGAGGGGGATTGCTCTCTAGAGTATTCTCGCTCGAGCGAGGAGTCCCTCGCTTGAGCGAGAACACGAAACCAGAACACCTTTAGTATTCTCGCTCAAGCGAGAATCCCACGCTTGAGCGAGAGCACACGAACCTGTTTTTTTTTTTTTTAAACTTAACCTAAGTCATTTATGAGGATTATTAATTATTGTTTCACAATCCTAGAGAGAGGTTAGAGAGAGGAAGAGAATATTGGTTGCACCATGAGGAGGAAGAAGAGGAATCATCAACCACAAAGTCCCCTACCCCTTTCACCTCATTCAATCCTTTACTTGGGTGTCGTTTAAGGTGAGTGTGGTTCACCCACTCACTCCATCTTGTATTGTCTTCTTTCATGAGCCCTAATCTCTCTTCCCTTTCCATTAATCTTGACTTGTGCATGATGTTTAAGTGTCTATTTATGAAGTGGAATGTTAAAGGTGCAAACCCTAGTTATTGACATTAGGGATTTATGGACTTGTATGCTTTGACTGGGTATTCTTGAAACTACATGATGCATGATGAGATTATGTAAATAAGTGTTGAATGACTCTTACATTATGAACACTTATGTATACCTTGGTATGAGAGGAATTTTGCGCTCTTGGGCCTTGAGGAACTATGTTAGAGTAAAAGGAACCCTTGATTGTTAATTAAGACAGGAGAAAAAAGATACAGGGAAGACGTTCCTTGTACAGACTGAGCTCAGTTCTGACTAGAGGTTATAAGAGAAAAGACCTCATGGTGATGGGTAAAACACCAAGAGGCTTATGTTTACCATTGTTATGAAATTGATGTTATTATTTGAGGATTGATGTTTTATGTATATTATTTCCACTGTGCATTTCATTTGCCTGTACACCTACACTGCTTGCATGACCACGCTCATTGGGACTTTAGTCTCACCATATGCTTTGTGGATTCTTTAGATGTGCAGGGTTCTCAACCCGGAGCTTGCCTGGAGTATGCAGGACTTCTTTTGGGCCATGCTTGACCTCTCTTACTTGATACATTTAGACTTCTTTTATATAGAGATTACTCTTGTATTCTTTTGACGAGATATCTTGGTACATGTGATTCCCAGGTGGATGTCTTTATTTATTCCATGACACATGTACAAGGGTATCCCATCATGCCTATAGACTATGATTCTTTTGTATTGAGCCATTGTTGGCATACTTATTGACCGGATATATGAATGTATTTATGTTGAGCTTAAGTAACTGTTGGATTACCTAAGCTATTATGTGTTGATTGTCGATATTTATAATGCGCGAAATAATTTCGAAAATTCAGGAATATGCTCCAATAGACATTATTCTTGGATTTAGGAAATAGGACGTTACAAACTTCATTTTAGAGTTTCTTATGTACATTTAGCTAGAAAAAAACTATTAAACAAACAAGCACACCGAGAAAGTTTAAAATGAATATCGTTGGTGATTATATTTTCAGGCACTATTTAATTTAATAATTAATTGAGCAATTTTTATTTTATTTGAAAGTAAGTTTGAAATGAATAATTTAATTAAAGTAATGCTTGAATAGCTTTAATTAAAACCACTTTTAGATTATAAATTTTATATTATTATATAAAAATTGGTAGATATGTAAAAGGTTTAAAAGGTTGAAAAAATAGTTAAATGAAAGCAAATAGGAAAATTCCAACCATTTTTTTTATCAAAAAGTGAAAACAACCATTTTTAATACTTATCAAAATTTCTTCTTTTTGAGAGCGATTTTATAACGCAAATAGTAAGTTTAATCCACTTCTTGAGTGATAGTGTGAGCTTCTTGAAATATACCTCCTTTCTATAAACTGAACTCTCAACCTCATTAGTGTGAGTTATAGTGTTGATTGAGTGTGTTGAAGCCTCTAGAGGCTATATGTGTAAAAGAATACTATTTGAGGCCTGAAGAGCTATTTGAAGAATACTGAAGTTAGGCACGGGGATGTTGTGGGAAAGAATATCGTGTAATCAAGCTTAATTAGTGAAAAATCCTATTAAGGGAGGTAACTAGACGTAGCCCTAAATTTGCAAGGGTTAACCGGTATAAAATCACAAAGTAGTATCTCCTTCCTTACTTTGTTAATCTTTTTTGCATTTACCTTGAACAATTTGTTGGTAAGTTATGTAACATCCTAAATTTTATTAAGTAAAATATTAATTAAATTAAATAAATAAGTAGAGGAAATAATTAATTAAATAGATGAATAAATAATAGGATTAATATTATTATTAGTTTTATCTATAAAGTTAGCTTAAATTTAAAAAGAGGAGAAGGGGGTTGAGAGTGGGCCCAAGCCCAATTAGGTATTTTAGGAAGGAGGGGTTATCAGTTCACCCTAATCCTTATTCGTCAAATCGTCAGAGAGCGAAACGCTAAGGAGGGGAGAAACCAAGTCTCAAGAGGAGGTTGCTGCAGAGTGGTCGTCAAGAACCAAGAAAGAGTCTTCCTTCCTGTAATCGATCTTCGCTTAAGGTACGGTGGGGGAGAAGGTGTTGCTTGTATATGCATGTAGGGGTGCTTGGGTAGTGAGGGCAACCATAAGACCCTCTAAGACTCTAAATTCGAAATTGATATATATATATATATATTGAGTATTGTATGATGAAAACATGTTGATTGATGATTAATTCTGTGAATCTTGGTGAACTTGGATTGGATTGAATGAGAATAAATAGAATAGTGAAAGAGGTTAATGAGGGGTTTAATGATTTGGGTTTTTTATGGGAAAACCATGTAAAACTGTTAAAGATTGATGAATTGGATGAGTTTGATGAATATTAATGATTATAAATGGTGTTTGATCGAAAATGATTGAATAGAGGTTGAATAGAGTGATGTAGAAGTATTAGAAATTGTGAAATCTGCGATCTGCGTCGCGGGTAATCGATTACTGGAGTTGGTAATCGATTACCAGGGTGTTCTAGGCAGCCTGGGGTATGATTGCTTGCAGGTAATCGATTACAGGGATGCTGTAATAGATTACCAGGTTGATGCTTGCAGGTAATCGATTACAGGGATGCTGTAATCGATTACCAGGGTGTTTGCTTGCAGGTAATCGATTACAGGGATGCTGTAATCGATTACCAGAGTGTTTGGTTGCAGGTAATCGATTACAAGGTGGTTGTAATCGATTACCAGAGACCTTGTTTGCGGGTAATCGATTACTAGAGGTTGGTAATCGATTACCAGAGTGGGTTTTGATATCCTAAGTGCTTAATGATGATTGATGTTGTTTGATAATGCTTTATTATGATTAATGATATTGATGATGATTTGGTGTGCATAATGATCGGTGAATATGCAATGTGATTGATGATGATTGGGTGTGCATAATGATTGGTGAATATGCCATGTGATTGATGATGTTTTGGTGTGCATAATATGCAATGTGATTAATGATGATGGTGAATATTATGATGATGTTTATGATGATAGTGTATATCACTTATGATGATGATGTAATGATGATAGTGTATATCACTTTATGATGATGATGTTAAGGATGATAGTGTATATCACTTTATGATGAAGATGTTTAATGATGAGCATGATGATACATAATGATGATGGTGTATATCACCTTTGGATGATGATGTTACCTAAGTTGTGCGGGCCCATAGAGGGGGTACAACTTAGGAGAGATGCCTTGAGCATATGTGATGAAACCTGAATTGTGCGGCCCATAGAGGGGGTACAATTCAGGAGGTGAACTGAGTTGTGTGGGCCCATAGAGGGGGTACAACTCAGGGGATCAAGATGGGGCGTTCGATGCACGGGCCCATAGAGGGGTGATTTTGTACTGGCCCATAGAGGGGGTGCAACCTAGGGTCGAATGTCGTTGTGCGGGCCCATAGAGGGGGTACAACCTATCGGATGGTGTGTGGTGACACCGGTAGACTATCTTGGTTCTAACTAGAGTGATTGACGAGGTGCACCCATTGTGCGGAGTTCTAAGTCATGATCTTTGGGTAGGTGAGGTGATAAGTTTTGGTGAATATGATAATGTGTTATACTCGATGATGGTATTGAGTTATATAATGTTGGTGATAAGCTTGGTGCTTATGATAATGTGTTATACTCGATGATGGTATTGAGTTATATAATGTTGGTGATAAGTTTTGGTTGCATATGATAATGTGTTATACTCGATGATGGTATTGAGTTATATAATGTTGTTGATGAGTTTTGGTGCATGTGATGATGATTTATACTTAATGATGAATTGAGTTATAATATGATGATGATGAGTTTTGATGTATGCATGATGGATGTATATATGTGATATATTTGATGATGAAACTGAGTAAATAATGATGCTATGAGTATTAATGATGATTAAGTATTATGTGTGAAAATAGAGTATGTGATTCCATTGGTGAATGATGGTATGAGACTTATATGATGATATAGATGAATGGTGATATGCTGATTTATAGATTATTATTATCTGATGGATTATTTGCTGTTTGGGTATGTGGTATGATTGATGAAGATTTTGTTTATATGAGGGGTGAGGATATGGTAGCCTCCTATGGTATGTATGAGTGGTATTCTTTTCCTCACCGTTATACTGTGGATATTTTTACAGGTATTGATGATGACACGACTGGTGTCGAGTTTGATTAAAGGGAGTGTGCTCTGGTATATGTGACATCAGAGCGTAATTTTGGGGGTTCTTTCTTTATGTTTCTAGTTAGGAAGGTTTTTGTAAACTGTTTTGGAATCCTTGCACAGCAAGTAGGATGTTTAGTTATTTTTATATTTTTGGAGATTTCGCTGCATGAGTATTTTAATACATTTGAGTTTCGTTTTATTTTAATTAAGTTGTTTTCGAACTAATGAGGTTTTCAATAAGAGAGTTATGTGAACCTTTTATCCATTGTGGGACGTTACCTTTTCTACACTTTAATTTATTAAACGTATAAGAGTTTGGGTAGGGTAGAAGGGTGTCACAAGTTAAGTATTTGACAAGACTCAATCAAATTTAAATACACTTAATCTTATACTAATATTTTCATATAAATCATCTACTCATCAGCAAACATACTAATCTGGAATGTTTTATTAAGATTTGAAACTGTTTTGAACTTAAGAAAACACATTTTCTAAAATATGTTCACCATTAAACAATGAGATTTGAATTGCCAAATTACATATTTTTATAAAATAAGCTTTAAATTAATTTGATTATATATCCTAACTGTTTATTATTTAATTATACAATCTTGAAAGTTTCATCAAGTTTTTATATTGATTTATACTCCAAAAGCATTGTTTAGCATATTTCTCATACACAACTTAATTTGAAATAACAAATTATGACAAACTTGCTTTTAAACAAATTTTCTTGTATAATCTGATTATATACTTGACAAACAAGCACTCTACAAAAGTTTTACTAAAAAATGCAATTAGTTAACCCTTTGGAAGCATAATTCAAAATATTAGTTCTATCATTGATGACATGATAATACCATAAATTAGTTACATCTTGCTTATTAGCTTCAACATTATATAAGCATCAACATGAACCTCTATAATATCAATTGGCAAGTTGAGCTAAAAATTTTCAAGGATCATAATTCAACCTTCCTTCTTGTAATTCTCTAAACCACTTCAACATCATGACATGATGGAAATTGATTGTTCGGGTTTACTGCTTCATAAAATCTAGCTTTTGACTTATTATATCATAAAGTCTTGTTGATAAGCTCGAATCACCTGCTTAATATATGCATTTAATTAGTCACTACATAGCTAAATGAATGCTTCTAAAGATGTTATAAATCATGTAGAAAACAATACCTAAGATAGAAATAATAGCAACACGTGCTGCCAATTGCCCAACTTTTTTCTTATTTCTAGCAGCAATACCAGTGTATGTTGTGCCATTAAAATCAAAGATGATAAAAAAAGCGGAAGCAACCCTTCTATTTGAACAGTCTGGTAAGTAGGTCTTTCCATCTTCATCTTTGCACCATATTCATTAAGGATTGACTTTGAAAAGTGAGTATTCTACATTACAATTAGAAGTAGTCATAATATAAGGATTCTAAAATAAATATAATATTAAATGATAATATGAAACAAGCCAATGTGAATAAATTCAATATGAATTCTGCTATTTCACCACCAAGCCAATGTGACATCATATATATTAGCAGTCAACAACAATCAATACTAGTACAATGTCATTTTTTTTCCAAACCCATGAAAACAACTACTTCAAAATATACAATAGTATGTTATTTGTAAGGAAAACATTAAAACCCAACAACTTACATATAGTGTGGTGGACCAAAGATAATATGTTATTTATGAAAAACATTTGATACCAGAAAAGAGGATGACAAATTTTGAATTAAGCAATTTTGAAATACGAAACTAGCTTAAGAATGCATAACAGAATACCATCTCAAAACTTATAGAACATAGATATGATTAACAAATAAAGCAATTTGAATCAAATGAGGTACAATAATAAGCAATCTATCTTGGCCTGAAATTAGTTAAATGTTTAGAAAAATGGTAGTAAAAATTAGGAATAATAAGCAACAGACCTCATAAAACAAGAAAGCACCCCTCATTTTTTATTTGTACACTCTGGCACTCCAAAGCAACTCTTGCAACATCTTGTTCAACAGATTTTTGTTGAGAGAAAGTGTTATGGGAAGTATAACCCATTCCATTCACCCACACCGTAGCCCTAAACTTGGAGCATGATTAGACCCCTCATTAGCAGTTGATACATGGGAATTGCTATCCTCGACCTTTGTGCAAATTCTTGTAGTCGGTTTTTGTATGAATTGGGTTCTGACAAACCTAATGAGATCAAGCTACAAGATTAGATATATTTTTCATGCATAAATTTAAATTAGACAAAAATTCAAATATAAAAATAGGTGATATGATTAACATACAAGTAGGCCAAGGAGACCAACTTAATAGATTTATTTTATTTAGGAAATGCAGTAAGTAAACTATAAATTTTAAAACGAAAAGAATACCCAGTAAAAAATTAAAGGAAAATATTAACTTTCCTTGTTTCTGAGCAATTAAACAAAGAGTGCATTGAAATGTAGGACTTACGGAGAAGAGCAGTAGCAGAAGATGAAGAGTGGTGAGGAGCTTCAAAAGCCATCTTCAGTTAAATGAGAGTGAGAGTGAAACTTATCCTTATTTGGTAGAGAATAGAGGGGAGATAGAGGAAATAGAGTGGAGAGAAGAATGAGAATGAGAGTTTGGTAGAGAACGAAGGGGAGATATAGAGGAAACAAGTGGAGAGAAGAATGAGAACGAGAGTAAGAGTGAGAGCAGAGAAATGTTCTATATATAGGGCTTTTAATATAGTAACTGAAAAATATATAGGCAATTTCCGAGACACTTGAGTACTTGTAGTTGTTTTCACTTAAATAATACTCCCTCCGTTGTTATTTATAAGTTATAGTTGACAAAATCACATATATCAATAAAATGTTTAAAGCTAGTTAATTTATTAGGATTTTAAAAATAGTTTAACTTTGTAGTTATACTTTTATTTAATATCTTTAACTAACTACACTATCGTTTGATAGTTGGAAATGCATCAAAATTAATAAGTGTAAATAAAAAATAATAATAAATATTTTCTTGAAATTGTAAAGTGAGTTATAAAAGGAACGCAAAAGACTCCTAAAAGATATCTCATAAAAATGAATGGAGGGGAGTACTACCTTCCATCCTTTTTATAAGAAATCAAAAGGTTTTTTAATAAGTACTAAATATAAGAAACATAGCGAGTTGTATTACTTACTAACTTCTTTTTTTATTGATTCCTTAACCTAACAAGACCCTAACATTTAATATATAATATATTACATTCAATAAATAAAATTTTCAATAATATTAATTAAATATATATAGCGGTTAAATTAAAACATATGTTTAAATATTTTATTTACTAAATTAAATATATCATTTAATATTTTTCTTCAAGATAATATTTTAATTTATATATTAAATATAACATTTAATATTTTTTCTTCATGTCAAACTAACTTATATATTTTATTAATTACACTAAATATAATATTTGGTATTTTTCATTAGGTTAATATTTTATTTCTTAAATTAAATATAGTATTTAATATTCCTTTTCAAGTCCATATTACTTATGTAATAAAAATCTTTTATTTATTGATTGCTTAACCTAACAAGACCCTAACATTTAATATATTACATTCAATAAATAAAATATTCAATAATATTAATTAAATATATAGTAATTAAATTATAACATATATTTAAATATTTTATATACTATATTAAATATATCATTCAATACTTTTTTCTTCATGTCAAACTAAATTACATATTCAATTAATTATAATTAATATAATTTTTGGTATTGTTCATTAGGTTAATATTTTATTTCTTACATTAAATATAGTATTTAATATTTCTTTTCAAGTCAACATTACTTATGTTTATTGCTTTAAATATAAAATTTAATATTTTTCTTCATATCAAACTAAATTACATATTGTGTATAATTACACGAAATATAATATTTGGTATTGTTCATTAGGTTAATATTTTATTTTTTACATTAAATATAACATTTAATATTTTACTTCATCTCAAACTAAATTAAATATTACTAACAAGATTGGTTTAAGTGGTACATGCTTGATTATCCTAAACTAAGATCTCTAGTTCAGTCTTGTGGATGGAAAAAAATCCCCGTGACCTTGATGTGGATGTTCTCGGCTCAAGCAGGGTTAATTGCCTCCCGTAGAGGATACATATAGTTTAGACCATAAACTAAATTACATATTGCATTAAGTACATTGAATATAAAATTTGATATTGTTCATTAGGTTAAATTTTATTTCTTAGATTAAGTATAGTATTTATTATTTCTTTTCAAGTCAATATTACTTATATTTATTATAACATTAAATATTTTTACTAAATTAAACATTGTATTAATTACATTAAATATACATTTGGTATTGTCCATTATGTTAATATTTTATTTCTTACATTAAGTATAGTGTTTACTATTTCTTTTCAAGTCAATATTACTTTTATATATATATATATATATATATATTATAATGTGTATATGTTATTTAATATAAGATTTAATATATCACATTCATTAAATAAAACATTTAATATTAGTAATTATATATTTTGTTAAATTGCAAAATATTATTTAACATTTTATTTATACCATTAAATATAAATTTTAATATCGATCATTCTTCAAGTCAGTTCTACTATTGCTACCTTTAATGCAAACCACTACCATTACGCCAATCAATTCCTATGCAAGATTCATATCATCAATGAAACTTGCTATAGTTGCCTCCACTCCAGTAATTTCCAATTTTGTTCATCCATGTTCTTGGAAGCTGCTTTTACTCCTTTTGGTGATGTTGGTGATGTGGTTTTTGACACCACATATTGTCAATGTAAGATTGTCTTTCCTTCACAAGAAAATATGTTAATTATGTTGTTGGTGCCATGGGTAAGTATGATGATAAAAGCATGGGATGGTGGAGCATCATTAGGATTGACTCACCGAATTTGAACCTCTCTTAATCTATGACATTATCTATTCGGGTCACATTATTTAGGTTATATTGCTTTGCACGACAACCATGCACAACCGTAAGCACATGATTGTTGTGATTCATTAAAGAGGGAAACTGACATATCAAGATCTTCCATCTTGAATATCAAAACATCCAAGAAATTATTTGAATTAATAAACCTTAATTAAATATATTTCCAGTCATTAAGATCATCTAAGATATCATACATCAAGTTCAAATGTAACGTCCTAATTTCCAACCCGAGAATAATGCCTGTTGGAAGTAAAATTCCCGAATTCCTGAAATTATTTCGCGCCATTTTAAATATCGTTGCATACATACACCATATAATGCTTAAGCATCCCAACATTACTTAAACATTGTATGAAACATAAACTGAATATTCACATCGAAGGCCACCAATGGCTACAATGTAATCATCAAATACATAGTTCAGTATCATTTATATATCCGAAATGAAAACTAAATACATTGCATGCTAATAAAATGACATAGTCAAAATAATAAGTCTCCCGAGCTCTATCAGCTCACTGGTCGGTCTGTGACAGAACTTGTGCATCTAAAATATAACCACAAAACGTATGGTGAGACTAAAGTCTCAGTGAGTATAACTATGCAACAGACAATGTGGGTAAGCAAGCAAATGAAATGCAACAGGGAATACATAATCAACATGACATAACATCTCAACTGAGTATAAACATGATATGCATGACCTGCATTACCCGGTAGACAGGGTTTTTATCACTATATGAGGCTAGACTCGAGCTTAGATTACAAGGAACGTCTTCATTGGGGACTAATACCCGCCATTAACTGGGGGCTGATCAAACCAAATAACTGGGGTCGAAGCCAGTTTTAACTGGGGCCGAAGCCAAATTCATTTTTAACTGGGAGCCGAAGCTCAAAATACATTTTCTGATTATTTGGGGCCAAAGCCCTAATGCATTATGCAAACATAACATAGAAATACCATGGTTCATGGAGCATATAGCTTATTGCAAAAACTAAGAGTAAAACCCTAATCAGTATTTCTAATTCAACATAACCATACAAAGGCACATACATGGAGAATATATAACCAATCAGATCTAATTTTTCCCATTTTCTGCTGATAGATTCGCTCAAGCGAGGTTACTCTCGCTTGAGCGAGCTGCCTTCTCGCTTGAGCGAGAATGTTGTAGGATGGAAATTCTGAGTTTCTATCCCAATCCTTCTCTATAACTTTTACCCTCTTTTTCCTAGTTCCTTGTTAAAAAAGTACCTTTCTAATTCAGTTCCTTTAATCTAAATCTCTGCCCTTCATTTCCGCCGACTCTCAAAACTCAGTTCCTTCCATTTCAATCCAATTCCCCCGTTCTAAACCTCTACTTTCTTCCTCATCTCTATATATTGCTAGCCTCTCCACCTCAAGGGTGATCCCTCTTAAGGTCGATCTACAACTGTGTAGGGCTTAAGTTCATGAACTCTCACTAAATTTTCTCTCTTCTCTTGATTTACCCTCAAACCCTCAAGTTCTTATTCTACCTTTAACTTCCTCTCTTGGTAAGATTCGGGGCCTATGTCTTCCACTATATTTTCTAGGCCCTAATTTTTGGGATGTTACAATTCTACTCCCCTTAAATAAATTTTGTCCTCAAAATTTGCCAACTAATCCTCCGATCTACTCGACCGATATATTACACCAAGAATCTGACAAACTAATCTCACATCTCTATCCGTGACACCGTAAGATGAGCTCCATTACTTCCCACATCTTAGGGTGTTCCTAAGGGTTACCTTTACGTTCCCCTATCATCTAACACTCCTACTTGCCTTACCTTTATTCTAACAACTCCTTTCCACCCTCGAGTCGAACATCTACCCCTCTTAAACCATCATCAGAATCAACTATGATTGGTGGATTAGTTTCCCTAACCAGAAGGTGTAACTGCCGGTGGCACCTAAAGCATTTATTCGATTCAATTCGTTTCAGGATGTTTGGATTAAACTTAAGGTAGTGAATTCCAGTGTATATGAGTTGCCTTTCCTAGCTCCCCCTTCTAGGCAGAGTGAAATGACCACTGAAGGAACATTGGGGCGATTGGAGTGAAACAGAGATCGAGGCCTACTGATATACAAGGGGCTGAAGCTAGGCACTTGGCACAACCTCTAGTCTCAGGAATAGGGTGAATGACGATTAGGTTGCAATAGAAAAGGGTGACCAACGTTGGCTCTCCCTCACTGATCGCCACCTAGAATGGTCCCACCTCCGCAAAAGGTACCGAAAGGACAAATATGCACCAGGCAGTTACTGCATTCAACAACCTTCCCTAGAATTGAGAGGATAGGCAACTCTAAGGCCTGGATTTTGGGTTCTAGAGGCTGATGTTAGGGAATCTAAGTGTCCTCTACTTAGGAAGGACCTATGGCGGACAAGTTCTAGGTATGCGTAAGCTTTCACTTTACCGGTATAGTGTGGAATGGTGTATGCATTAGGTGGATTTGGGTGGTAAGAGAGAATGCCAGGGCTTCTGGGCTTAAAATCCGTTGTGGGTGAGGTTGAATATCCATCATCTTTGGACAAGACTTGCAGATTTGAGAGTGAAACAAGATGAAAGTGAATTAGGAAGGTGAACACTCACATGTGGTAGGGATACTATTATTGATGAAGTTACCTACCCTACTTGTGGGAGGAAGGAATGTAGTGAGTAAATAGCCGTTGGTGGAATTTGGATGTGGGAGTCTGAGGTGATCCCTAGCCAACCCAGACTCGGGGTTTCCTAGAGGACAGAGGATTTCTTATGGTTTTGGAACTCTACCCTGGCTCGCATGTCTATTAGTTCCGTATAACCAAACTTGGTTGTCCGGTCGCGACTAACTACCTACCCTTAAATATATTCTTAGATGGGGTACACCTTGGGAGTGCCATGATGTACCGGGGTTTTCCCTGTTGGTTCACTTTAACCCTACTCTGAAGGACTACCCCTTAGGGACTCGGACTCCCCCTAAACAGAGGTTTGGTCCCAACAGTCCTCGAATCTCCAACCTTTCTCCGTCTACTGGAGGTCCTAAGTCTAAGCCCCAAGCTCGAAAACTTGGTCGTGTTGTCCTAGTTAAAGTTCTAAGGCTACTTCTAAGGATAGCTTAATTAGGACTCTCTACTTCTAACCGGCGTGTTAGCATAATATCGCCAATTTCTGTTATCTAGGCTCGACTCCCTAGCTCCCTCGACTACAACCCATGCACTCCATGGAGGTCGTAGTTAATGGCTTTCCTACCGTAGGTATTAGTAGATTCCTATTGGGTGCACCTAGGTGGTGCTTTATCTCGGGTTTCTTCCCTAAGAAATTCTGGTTTCCCTTGCTACCCCTATAAGGGTTCTCCCCACTAGAGTAAATCTCTTGCCTACACTCCCTAGGGTTACTAGAGGCCTCTACCTCACCTGTTCCTGAATATGTCTCCATGTCCTTAAAGGTCATCACTAATGCGGCTAGTGTTAAGGTGTGGATAGGGGATCCTTACTTAAAGGACCTAGGTCGTCTAAAGATGAGTCGTTTCTCCCTCACCTTTCAATAGGTCATAATTCTCACTTGGATAAGATTCAAACTTTAGAGAATTATCACACTACTCCTTAAGGGTTGCTCGGTATTCTCTAGGCATTGAAGAGGAGGGTAAGTACGCGGTCGGTACCCACGATGACATACCCGTCCAAGTAGGGTCTGAGAATTTCATCCACGTACTTCATGGATATGGCAAGAGTATTGAGTAGGATAGGGCAAAGTGCAATAAACCCTGTGTTGTGTGATAACACAAGTGCAATAAACCTTTCTAAAAATCCCATTCAGCATTCTAGGGCAAAGCATATAGAGATCAAGCATCATTTTATTAGAGACTATGTTCAGAAAGGAGTTTTGATATTAAGTTCATTGATACAGAGCATCAATGGGCTGACATATTCACAAAACCCCTTTCTAAGGATAGGTTTAAGTTCATAAGAGATAATTTCAACATTCATGCATTTTCTGCAAAATAAGACTCTGAAATATATGAACTTGCTTATATATGTGTGCCTGCTGAAGTAATTTCTACTTGCTGAAGTGTCACTCTGATGACGTGGCTATCTGAGACGGTTGGCTTTTCAACTTTCAAAAGCCCCCCTGCACGACGCACATCTCCATATGTCTGCGCAGTCTGTAACTGCCATCATTACTGTTCTAGTGACGACTATTTAAAGTGCGTGGAAAGTCTCTCTTGCTTACACTCTCTCACTTCTGCATTCTCAAACTCTACTCCCAGAAAAAACTCTTCAAGTTCTTCATCTTCAAGCTCTCATCTTTCTCAAGCTCTCTGTTCATCAATGGCTCCAAGAAGACTGTTGGCTCTTCCAAGGCTGGTGGAAAGATTGTCCCTAGCAGAGCTGTGAACCTGGAAATGCTCACTGAGTATAGTCATGATTTTTTTGAGTATTTTGATGCTGCTGGGTGGACTCCATTCTTTGAAACTATCTACTGTTCTTGGAATGAAGCAAGTGTGATGGAATTTTGGAGGTCTGCCAGGGTGGTGGAAGGAAAAAATAACTATGTTCCATTAGGGCATCAATTATGGGGCATGACATCTTCGTAGATGCTTCAATCTTGGAGGTAGTAACCGAAGTAAAAGCTGAAGGAGAACAATTTACTCCAGTTTGGGAAAGTCAGCATGGAGGTCCAAGGAAGTACAACCTGATGTTGTATGGTTCAGAGACTCCAGGAAATATGAGTGGGACTGGGTTGTTCGAAACCCCTAGGCTTTTGCATGCCATAATTGGTTGTTGTGTGCTTCCAAAAGGTGGTAGCAAAAACCATGTCTCTGAGTTAGAGAGGTTCTGTCTCATTCACCTTCTAAAAAAAAGAAGAAGCTAAACTTGTCAAGGATCATTCTCTACCACATGATAAGAAAGGTAAAGGATACTGCTGCAAATCTTCCTCACAACACTTTGATTATGAAGATTCTACTTCATTTCAAAGTCCCAGTGGAAAAGCACTATGACCAGAAGCCTCCCTCATACTTCACACCAACAAATATCAAGCAGATGGGCATTGATATTAAGCACCCAACTCCTGAACCCACATTAAAAGAATCAATTGCTTTGGAGAAAGTTGCTGCTACAGGGAGATCAACTCTTGATATTTTGGAGAATGAGCTGAAGGGAGATACAAGGAGAGATGAATTTCAACCATCTACTAAAACTCCTACTAAAAATATCGTTGAAAAAGAAAAGGAGTAAAATCTCTTAGAAGGCTCCTGAAGCTGAAGGTGTTCAACAAGTTCAAGAGGTTGAAACTATTGTTGTTCAGGATGCAACACCATTTGAAAAGGTGGCTGACGTGGCACAACCCCAAGCCTCTGAACCTGTTCAGAAGGTTCCTAGTGAACCTTCTGAAATTGTGGGTCAGAATGCTGAGGATACTGCTACTCAGGTCACTAAGCCTACCTCACCCCTAGAGGGATAGGCCATGGTGTCTGATCAACTGAGTGCTGCAACTGTTATTCTAAATATGGATTCTGAATGCTCCTCGGAAAGAAACATTGAAGTAATGCCTTTGGCAACCAACAATCCTGATCTTGAACTTCAAAAGGTTGATGCTTTAGCACATGCCTTACATGAAGAAGAGGCAAGAAAGGCAAAGGAGCTGGAAAGAACAAGACTTTGCAATTGTTGTTGCTTCAACAAGCAATTTTGGAGGATGAAAGACTTGAGCAATCCTCTAGGCTCAAGAGGAGAAGAAGCTCTAAGTCAAAAAGAGTGAAAAGGAGAAGGTTACTCTCACCAATACCTGAAGTACCTCAAACTCAAATTGTTACCAGAAGCAGATCCATTCACAAGAGGATGTTGTGCAATTTCAGCAAGTTGTTGAATAGGAAAGAAAGAAAAAGCTTGAGGAGCTCAAGCAGAAGAAACTTAAAAGGACAGCTGCTGAAACGGTTGCTAATGTTGTTCCTTACAAGAAAATAAAGGTATTCTTTGGGAACTTGAATTCCTTAGATGAAGAAGATTCCACTCCTACTGCTGTTGTTGTTCCATCCAATGTTGGTCAACCTACTGTTGTTGAAGTTGGTTGTTGTTGTTGCTGCTACTGCACCATCACCTCCACCATCTCATTCTTCATCATCATCATCCTTATCGTCATCATCATCCCATTCAGAAGAAGTAGATCTAATGTATCTGCTGAACAAGGAAGATGTATTTGGAAGGGAAGCAATCTGCCTAGTGAGATCTTGCTAAAGCCCAAGTCTAGGGATTATCAAGAAAACCTACATATGATCTTGTTGTTCCTGTTGATAGCATAGATGACCTGATGAAAGCTGCTGAAGTCCCTCACAGGTTTTATTCTGCTCCTTTGGTGAGAGACCTAGAGTGCCTAAGTTTCCAAATCTGTATGAGGAATTATTGTTTCTTCAAGTTGCATCCACCTCTGCACAAGCACATTGGACTTCATGTGGACTTTGTTGAAGCTGCAAGGGATAAGAGGAGAGCTGCTCAAAAGGAGATAGGGGGAGACATTTTGTCCAATCAACTTGAAAGGATTAGACAAGGAGTTGAACCTCCTAAGCATTTCTAGTAATCAAATAAGAATCCCTGCTGAAGACTAGATCCTGACAAGGCATCTAAACTTGGAAACTGAGCTGTATGAAAGGTATATCTTTTCTTCTGCTGGATGCAAGGATTTCAAGCCTCCTAAACCTCTCACTGTCAAACCATCCACCGAGATATTTTGGAAACCTGATAGAATTGTCCCACGGCTCCCTTTTGCTGAAGGCCCTGATGACAGGAAAAAAGGCACCGAAATTCTATTCTTCTTACCCAAAGTCGTCGCAACGGTCGGCGCTAAAGACATCACCGTTGAAAAAAATATTTTTTTAATTTTTTATGTCGTGACGGCCAGGCCATCCCTACTTGGTAACGTTAGCGAAGACTTTGGCCGACGCTAAGGTATAATAAATTTTTTCTAAACAAAATTTTATTTAGCGACGGCCAGGTCATTGCTAAAGAAAATTTTTGTTTAGCGTTGGCCTTCGTAAAGTTAGTGTCGGTCTGGACGTCAGTAATTTTTGTTATTTTTTCACTATATAATATATATTTTGCGCTATATATTCCAAAAAAAAACAAATTTGGCGTAACAGTAATGCTCCTTCTTTGTATTGTTAGGTTATGGGTTCGATTCTCACAATTTATAAATCTGCGAAGGAAGGAAGGATTATTTTGAAAAAATATTTAATGACGGCCATGGGTGTGATGGCCGGCCATCGCTACATAGCGTCGGCTATAAAATGTCGTCGCTACTGCATTAATGATGAGGCTTGTAGCGACGGCCATGACACCGTCGCTAGGCCGTCGCTAATGATGCAATAGCAACGATTTTTGCCCATGTAGCAACGACTTTTGGCCGTCACTAAAAGTCATTTTTCTTGTAGTGGTTCTACTTTTAAAATACACCAAACATAGCATAAAACTCATATGTCCTGTTCTGAAGTGTCTACCAAACACTACCTAAGGGATGGTGCAAGGTTAGGCATCCGACATTCTTGACAAAAAGAACAACATTATCTAAGGCACGAGAGAAGTTCATTTTTGTTTCACTATTACTAGCACTAGTATAGGACTAAAACCTCCTTATCTTTAAGATTCAATGAAACTAAGGAATGTCCAATAATTGGCATGGCAGACACATTAGTACGTAGCATTTATAACGCCCAACATCCCTTTGTATAGAATTTTTTTAATGACGATAAACTTTCACATGTTGTTAAGTATTCTAAATAGAAAGAATGTTAGAAAATCTGGTGTGAACTCACATTAATTTAAGAATGAGCCAGATAAAGTTATATGTTGTTTAGTCCATTGGTCTAGATCCCTTTACTTACGGACTCCCCTAAGCCCCAAATAGATGTTCAACAAGATTAATTGTGATTATATTGTAACACTCAACTATATGCAAGTAATTATCCAAACAATTAGTTTATAAATTATGGTTATTGAATTACAATAATTGAATTTCCTTTATTTTATAAAAAATCTCTAGGATTTTAAAAAGTTATGCTTTAAACACAATGGTTAAATGTCTCACGTCATATAAACTTTTACATAACACTTGACAAAAATGATACTAAGGTTTTCAATTATTATTTTCTAATACTATGTTAGAGGATGATTTTAACCTTAGCATGTGTTTAAATTTATGTAAAAGGATAAAATAATATATGAAATAAGACTAAATAATAATATATTCTTGTTTGAATTATTTATAATAAAATGAATGAAATGAAATGTGATAGAATATTTCATTTTATTTAGTACCATTCTTTTTTTCCTCTCTAATTGGAAGAGTGTGGAATGGAATCATTTTTTATTCTACTGTAAATATATTCAAATAATAGAATGATAATTATATTACACTTCATTTCATGGTACTTTATTTTATTCCATCTTATTTTGTATTATACTCTTTATTATCCTAATATGAAACTTTTGATTTAATTTATTGGTCATGATAATACTAGGTCGAAAAACACGTGTTCTTAGTTATTATTCTAAATCAATAATAAAACAACTCTAACATGTCTTGCATATTTAGTTATTTAACAAAAATAATTATTGATGACAAAATTTCATTTCTTTTTTGAAAGAGTAACCTCCATCTTCTATATATAGATGGAGTCACCGTTTATGAATTTTTCTGCCACAATTATTAGGTTCTACAAGTTATCTCACATGTATTGGGTGCTTGCATGTTCCAGTCTAAGATAGGGAAAAATCTCAATACTCAAAAAGCATTTGTAGATTACTTATATTTAACTCGTCATAAAAGAGATAAGTGGAGGCTTTAATGTGTGACTTCTCATATGTGGGGTTGTTATACCATGGTCGATATGAGTCTAATATAGATCAAGTTTAATATTGATGATTTAATATTCATTTTAATAATTTAAAAAAAGTATGAAGAGGTTTTGTTTATATTTAATTACAATGTGTCAGCACCCAATTTTGTCCGGGGAACTTCATTTACTTTTTCTTATGTATGTATTTGTAGTATTATCTATTTCTTCTAAAAATCCAAAAATACCCCAAAATTAAAGAAAATCGAAATGGGTCAATTAATCCGTTAGTTAATTAATTATCGATGGTTAATTGATTAACAGATTGATTAACGTTTTGATAAAAAAATCTATTAAGTCCAAAAAAGAAAAAAAAAAGTCTTTTAATTGGCCCAATTTGGGCCCATTTGCTTCACCCTTGAAAAAAAAGAAGAATTTTTCAGATTTGTTTTTTTATCTATGGGGTCATTTTGGGCCCATTAATTTTTAAGTTCAAATTAAAAAAAAACAAAAAAGAAAGAGAGTTAAAATAAAATTTTTTTTGGGTTAATTAATTAGTTGATTAATTAATTATTAATTAATTGGTTAATTAAACCATTTTACAAAAAAAGATGTGTTTCATATTCTTTCAAATTCCACTTGGGCCAAACTAGCCCACTTGTTGTAAGCTTGAATTTTGTAAAAAAAGGGGGGGAAGGGGATTGTTCAGAATTTTTTTTTTTGGGCAACTTTGGGCCCATTGATTGTGAACCTTAAATAAAAAAAACTTTGGGCTAATATAGCCTATTTGCATTACTAATTTAAGAAAAAGAAAAAAAAGAAATTGGGGGAATGCATGAGGCAGGCAAGCTGCCAAGTTGTGCAACTTGCCCTGTCTTAGGGCGGCAATGGCATGGGCAAGCATGGGGAAAAGTAATCTTGCAGAACAACTTGCCTACTGAAAAGGCCAAAATTTGCCTATAAATTGGAACCGAATTTCAAAAAAGAGGGAGGGGGTTTCCACATCAAGAAACCAATTCAGAGAGGAACGAATTGAATTAAAAACAGGGGAGAAGAAGTGGAGGTTTCGCACAAGAGGAGGTGTTCATCATATAATCGAAACAAGCATTCAGATTTCAGATACCTACACTCTTTGGTATGTATAAACATCTCTTGTTTCATTTCTCAATTTAAATTACACAATGTCTCTAATAGGTTCTATACACAGTCCATTATACAAAACATGACAAGAAGAGAAAAAATAGGCAGCCCCAACCTCCATCAAGTACCACCTATTATCTAAATAACATTATCTGCCCAAGATCAAAAGCCATAGAGAATAAAAAATACAGAGAAAGGTTCAATCAGCATAATGGAAAACCTAAATAGGAGAAGAAAAGAGAAAAGAAGAAAGGCCAACACCTCCCCTCCTCTGACCGGACTACCACCGCAGCCTCACCAACCATGAACCTCTACCTTTCCTCACGGCCACCAACCTGCAAAGAGAGAGGCCAACAAATTGTAAGCTGAAACATGCAGAAACAAAGCAAAAAAACTGAAAAGGGAAAAGAGAATGAGAGAGAGGGCCTCCGGTATGGCGCGGTGCTGGCACCGCTCCCTGTCCCGTTTCACCACCACGAGCCGCCACCGTCGCGCAGCCGCATCTGGCCGCCGTATAGACCACCACCACCGCTCGTTCTCCGCCGCTGCGCGGCCTTCTTCCGCCGCTCCAGAATGGCCGCTGTTCAAACCCCCAGGTCGCCGCCGCGCGTCCTCACCTGCAGCCATGCCCATCGCGCGCAAACCACCACCTCGCCGGGCGAACAAGAGCACCGTCCTCATCCATGTGGGTGAGCGTTGCGCGCACCATCCCTCCCTCGTACGCGGCTGTCGCACGGCCGTTGCGGCCACACGCCGCGAGGCGGCGTCTCTCTCCAAGCAGCCGCCGACCTTCGTGGCTCCGCCGCTGCCCGCGTCTTTCTGTTACGGCCCTCCGTTCGCCGCCGCGACGCCACCACCATGGGCGGAGGCGACTGCTGCTGCTCCTTGCCGTCCCTCAAGCCATGAACCACTGCCCCCTTCTCCTTGCCTCTCCCTCTTTCTTTTTTTTTTTCTCACCCCAGAAAACCTAAACCTAAGAGAGTGAAATGAGAGGGATGAGAGAATAGAGAATAGAGTGGGGGTGAGAGGTCTTCTAGAGACCCCCTTGCAAACCGTCCCACTTCCCTCCTTTTTTTTTCTCTTTTTCTTTTTTATTTGCTATTTCCTTTAGGTTGAGGCTTTGAAGTTTTGGGCTGCTTACCACACCCAGCCCATCCCTTTTTTTTGAAAAAAAAAGGGAAAAAGAAATATACAATGAATAGTAAAGTTAATAATAAGTGAATAAATAATAATTAGGATAATTGTTTTTACATGTTTTCTGTATTATTTTGTTGCTGTGTAGGCCAATGATGCAAGCTGAGGCCCAATCCCCTTTTTTACTCTAATGTGTTAATTGTTGTAAATTTATTTTGAAATCATTTATCTCTTTTTTGTAAATTCTTTTAGATCCACCATCTTGTATTTCGTTTTTAACATTTAGAATTATTTATTTAACATTTGTGGATGTAAATATTTGTTTAATTTTCTTCCTTTGTAAATAATTGATTATTTGTAATTTTAATTATGTGTACAGGTAAATATTAGTTGATTTAATTTATCCTTTCCATCCTTGACGTTAATAGAATAGCATTTCTATCTTTTAACGTCACCCAAATTAAAAGGAACTGTTGAGTATAGTCATTTACTAACACAATAGCCTGCCCGTTTGTAAACAAGATAACATTTTTTTTTAAATGGGTTCGTTTATCAAATCAATTACGTTGACGGAATATCATTTCTATCTTTTAACGTATATTTTTAAAGAAAAAAGGAATATTGAGTATAGTCATTTACTAGCTCAATAATGCGCTTAATCTCGAATCTCTTCTAAAAATAATTTTCTCAAAATTACGTTAATTGAATAACATTTCTATCAATAACGTGGAAAAAGGAAATATTGAGTATAGTCATTTACTAGCTCAATAATGCGTGAAAATTCAAATTCCTTTTAAAAAATAATTCTTTTCGGAAAATACGTTAATTGAATAGCATTTCTATCAATAACGTAAAAGAGGAAAATATTGAGTATAGCCATTTGCTAACTCAATAATGCGAAATTTCAAATCTTTTTTAAAAAAAATGTTTCTTCTCAAAATAAATGACGTTTATTGAATAGCATTTCTATCAATAAAGTCGTCTAAAACAATTTCAAGGGTTTCGTTGTATAGCCATTTGCTAGCATCAACTCTGCTAAAAAATAAATTCCTTTTTTTCTTTAAATTAAAAACACTTCCAAAATCAATTTCCTCATTTTTCTTTATTTTCAAAATTAAAAATCATTTTCTTTTCAAAACTAAACCAATCTTTTTAAACACATTTTAGAACTACGTGGCTTTGATTTCTCCATTGCACCTGGAGATATGTAGGAGCGGGATTTCCCGTCGAGCCAAAATGAAATTTTCAACATTTTTGTCCCGTTGATTTCAAATTAATTTTTTTCTCATCATTCTTTAATTTAAAGAATGTAAATAAATTTTGTTTTTTTTTAGAGGGTAAAATAAACATTGTAAAAGTTAATGAATTTTGCACAATTAATTAAGGGTTACCGTTTTTAACGGATGTTGTAGGGTGCTAATACCTTCCCTACGCATAATCGACTCCCGAATTTAGATCTCTTGTTCGCAGACCAGTTTTTAATTTTTAAATCATTTTCGGGTTTTCCAATTTTCCCAACCCAAATAAATTGGTGGCGACTCCCCAAAAATTCAATCATTTTTCATTATTTTTCTCACGGGCTCGCCGACCCCGTCGTGGCCCCGGTCACGACACAATGTGGTTTCAACTTGATATATGATATCTTAGAATGATCTTAATGAGCGGAAATATATTTAATTAAGGTTTATTAACCTCAAATAATTTCTTGGATGTTTTGATATTCAAGATGGAAGATTGTAACGTCCTAAATTTTATTGGGATAAATATTAATTAAATTAAAGAGACTAATTTAGAAAATAATTAATTTAATGGGAAATAAATAATAGGAGTGTTATTATTATTAGTTTTGTTTCGTAAAAGTAATTTTAATTGAAAAGAGAATAAGTGGGTAGAGGATGGGCCCAAGCCCATTAAGCGTTTAAGTATTTAAATAGGGAAAGGGGTACCAATTCATCCTAATCCTTATTTTTTCAAATCGTCGGAGAGCGAAGAGCCAAGGAGCGGAGAAAACTACATCTCAAGAGGAGATTGCTGAGTGATCGAGAATCAAGATTGTTGCAGATTGAGTGTAAAAACAGTGACTGCAGATTCGTTAACCGTTGGATAGAGCTAAAAGTTTAACAGCTGGTTTGGAACACCCGGTTTGTCATTCTGAACGGTTGGATCATTGATATAAAGTCTAGGTGAGAGATATTTAGTTCGCACTGTAGCTGTAGATTTGGGGTTTTTATTGATGAAATTGAGTTGGATGTTTATTGTTTTGTGGATTGCTGATTAATTAGATGTTTAGAGTATAATGATTGTGGATGCTTTAGGATGATGATGATTAATGATATTTGATGATGAATATGATGATGTATATGATGATTGATGATGAATATGATGAGGTATAATGATGATATTGATGATGAGTTGTGATAATAATGATGTTAATGATGATAATGTATGCCACTTTATGATAATGATGTTGATGATGATAGTTGATGTCACTTGATGATGATGATGTTAATGATGTATGATGATGATGTTGATGATGAGTGTGGTGTCACTTGATTATAAAGATGATGTTTAATAATGAGTGCATGTCACTTGATGATGATGTTTAATGATGTATGATGATGTGAATGATGATAAGTGTAGATCAATTTATTATGATGATGTTTGATGATGAGCATATGAGTGAATGATGATGATGATAAGTGTAGATCACTTTATTATGATGATGTTTGATGATGAGCATATGAGTGAATGATGATGATGATAAGTGTATATCACTTTATAATGATGATGTTTGACGATGAGCATGTTAATGCATGATAATGATGATTTATGATGATGGTGTATGACACCTTTTGATGATGATGTTATCTAAGTTGTGCGGGCCCATAGAGGGGGGTACAACTTAGGAGAGATGCATTGAGCATATGTGATGAGACCTGAATTGTGCGGGCCCATAGAAGGGGTACAATTCGAGAGGTGAACTGAGTTTGTGGGCCCATAGAGGGGGTACAACTCAGGGGATCAAGATGGGGCGTTCGATGCACGGCCCATAGAGGGGGTGCAACCTAGGAGTGATTGTACGGCCCATAGAGGGGGTACACCTAGGGTCGAATGTCGTTGTGCGGGCCCATAGAGGGGGTACAACCTATCGGATAGTGTGTGGGAACACCGTAGACCACCTTGGTACTAACTAGAGTGATTGACGAGGTGCGCCCATTGTGTGGAGTTCCAAGTCATGGATCTTGGGTAGATGATGAGAGGAGTATTGATGTTTGATGATATGAGTATGATAATATATGAATTTCTGATGATAATGAGTATGATGATATATGAATGATGTCTGATGATATGAGTATGATGATATGAATGATGTCTGATGATAATGAGTATGATGATATATGAATTGATCTGATGATAATGAGTATGTAATGATTCTGATGATGTATGATGGTAATGATTAGGATGTTATATGATGTCTGATGATAAGAATATGATGATATATGGTATTATTGTTATACTTGATGATATTGAGTTTATATTATGATGATGATGAGTTCTGGTGCTACATTGGATGTATCTATGCCAGGTTTGGATGATGACTTTGTGATACATATGCTGTGCTGAGTCTTACTGAGGTATGATATTTGTGGTCGTTTTTTTTTGGTGCTGATGATTGCGATTATAGCTGATATAGGTGAATAGTTTATTTGATTTTATGGATGATTATTCTCTGATGAATTATGGGATGTTTGGGCAGTGGGTGTATCTATGATGTGTTGCTTATCTGTGGGTGAGTAGGGTAGCCTCCTATGTGTACATGTCGTATCTTCTTTTCCTCACCGTTACCCACTGTGGATTTTTCCAGGGCTGATTGATAACACGATGGTGTTTGATTTTTGATTAAAGGGGTGTTGCTCTGGCATAGTGACATCAGGGCATATTATTGGGGTTCTTTTCTTTATGTTTCTAGTTAGGAAGGATTTTGTAAACTGTTTTGGGATGTCTTCACGACAAGTACAATGTTAATTGTTTTTATTTCTTTGGAGATTCCGCTCATGAGTATTGGAGTACCTTGAGTTATTTTATTTTAATTAAGTGTTTTCGAACTAATGAGATTTTAATAAGAGAGTTTTTGTGAACCTTTTACCCATGGTGAGACGTTACCTTTTCTACAATTTAATTTATTAACAATTAAGAGTATGTGGTAGAAGGGTGTCACAAAGATCATGATATTTCAGTGTTCCCTCTTCGATGTCACAACAATTATGCACTTATGCTTGTGCATGGTTGTAGAGCAAAGCAATATAACCTAGATGTGGTTTGACCTGAATAGATACGGTCATAGATTAAGTGAGGTTCAAATTTGTTGAGTCAACCCTAATGATGCTCCACCATAATGATACCCATGACATCAACAACATAATTAACATATTTATCTCGTGAAGGAAATACAAACTTACGTTGTAAATATGTGGTGTCAAAAATACACAACGACAGCAACATCACCAAAAGGAGTAAAAGCAACTTCTAAGAACATGTAAGAGAAAAATTGGAAATTATTAGTGTGGATGTAACTATGGCCAATTTCGTTGATGACATGAATCTTGCATAGGAATTGATTCGCGTAGCACTAGTGGTTTGCATTACAGGTAAAGATAGTAGAATTTACTTGAAAAATGATATTAAAAGCTATAAATAAAATGTTAAATAATATGTTACAATTTAACAAATATATAATTATTAGTATTAATGTTTTTATTTAATGAATGTGATATATTAAATCTTATATTAAATAACATATACACATAACATAATATAATATAATATAATATAATATATATATATAATATAATATAATATTGACTCGAAAAGAAATATTAAAAATCATACTTAATGTAAGAAATAAAATATTAACCTAATGAACAATACCAATGTTATATTTAATGTAATTAATACAATACGTAATTTAGTTTTACATGAAGATAAATATTAGATGTTATATTTATGTTATAATATAAGCAATATTGACTTGAAAAGAAACAATAAATACTATACTTAATGTAAGAAATAAATAATAATTTAATGAACAATAACAAATTTTACATTTAATGAAATTAATATAATATGTAATTTAGTTTTTTGGTCTAAACCACTTGTATTTTTCATGGGAGGCAATTATGTACGATCTGAAAACATCCATATCATATTGGGCTAGCTCTTTGAGCGGGAATTTTTTTTATTCACAAGACTTGAACTCTATATTTTACTCAAGGGAATCAAAATATACTACTTGAACCAACTCCCATTAATAATATTTAATTTAGTTTGAGATTAGGTAAAATATTAAATGTTATATTTAATGTGATAAATATAAGCAATATTGACTTGAAAAGATATTTAATATTATACTTAATGTAAGAAATAATATTAACCTAATGAACAAAACCAAATGTTTATTTCATTTAACTAACACAATATGTAATTTAGTTTGACATGAAGAAAAAATATTAAAATTATATTTTATGTAATAAACATAAGTAATATTGACTTGAAAAAATATTAAATACTATAATGTAAGTAATAAAATATTAACCTAATGAACAATACCAAGTATTATATTTAATGTAATCAATACAAAATGTAATTTAGTTTGATAAGAAGAAAAATATTAAATGTTATATTTAATGTAATAAATAAAATATTTAAATATATTTATAATTTAACCACTATATATATTTAATTAATTATTGAATATTTTATTTATTGAATATAATACATTAAATGTTAGGGTCTTGTTATGTTAAGGAATCAATAAATAAAATATTTTTATTACATAAGTAATATTGACTTAAAAAGAAATATTAAATATTATATTCAATGTAAGAAATAAAATATTAATCTAATAAACAATACCAAATATATTTAGTGTAATTAATACAATATGTAATTTCGTTTGACATGAAGAAAAATATTAAATGTTATATTTAATGTAATAATTAAAATATGTCTTGAAGAAAAATATTAAATGATATATTTTATGTAGTAAATAGAATATTTAAATATATGTTTTAATTTAACCGCTATATATATAATTAATATTATTGAATATTTTATTTATTGAATGTAATATATTAAATGTTAGGGTCTTGTTAGGTTAAAGAATCAATAAAAAAGAATTTAGTAAGTAATACAACTCACCATGTTTCTTATATTTAGTACCTATAAAAAAAAATCTTTTCATTTCTTATAAAAAGGATAGAAGGTAGTAGTACTTCCTCCATTCATTTTTATGAGGTACCTTTTAGGAGTTTTTTTGTGTTCATTTTTATAAGTCAGTTTACAATTTCAAGGAAATATTTATTATTATTTTTTATTTACAATTATTAATTTTAATGTCCGTTTATTATTATTATTTTAATATTTTTTCAACTATCAAATGATAGTGAAGTTAGTTAAAGATATTAATTAAAAGTAAAACTACAAAGTTAAACTATTTTTTAAAACCTTAATAAAATTAACTAGCTTTAATCATTTTATTGATATATGTGATTTGGTCAACTATAACTTCAAATAATAACGGAGGAAGTATTATTTAAGTGAAAACAACTACAAGTATTCAAGTGTCTCGGAAATTGCCTATATCAATTTTCAGTTCCTATAAAAGCCCTATATATAGAACATTTCTCTCCTTTCACTCTCACCCTCATTCTCATTCTTCTCTCCACTCTGTTTCCTCTATATATCCCCCATTCGTTCTCTATAAAACTCTCATTCTCATTCTTCTCTCCACTCTATTTCCTCTATCTCCACTCTATTCTTTACCAAAAAAGGATTAGTTTCATCTCTCACTCTCATTTGACAATTACTGAAGATTGATTTTGTAGTTCCTCACCACTCTTCATCTTCTGCTACTGCTCTTCTCCGTAAGTCCTACATTTCAATGAACTCTTTTGTTCAATTGCACAGAAACAAGGAAAGTTAATATTTTCCTTTTAATTTTTTTACTAGGTATTTTTTAGGTTTTAAACTTTATAGTTTCACTGCATTTCCTAAATAAAATAAGTCTATTAAGATGGTCTCTTTTGGCCTATTCGTATGTTTATCACAGTCACCGATTTTTTATAGTTGCATTTTTTTTTGTCTAATTTGAGTTTTACAAATGAAAAATATCGCTAATATTGTATATTGATCTCATTAGGTTTGTCAGAACCCCATTCATCACAAAATCGTCTACAAGAATTTGCGTAGAGGTCAAGCATAACAATTCTCATATATCAAACTGTTAACGAGGGTCTGATCATGCTCCAATGTTTAGGGCAACGGTGTAGGTGGATGGGATGGGAGGTTACATTTCCCAGAACACTTTCTCTCAACGGAAATCTTCTGAACAAGATGTTGCAAGAGTTGCTTTAGAGTACCAGAGTGTACAAATTAAAAATGAAGGGTGCTCTCTTGTTTTTGAGGTTTGTTGCTTATGATTCCTAGTTTTTACTACCATTTTTCTAAACATTTAACTAATTTCAGACCAAGATAGATTGCTTATTATTGTACCTAATTTGAGTGTAATGCTTTCAAGACAAGATAGATTGATCCACATTGCTTTATTTGTTAATCATATATGTTTCATAAGTTTAGAGACCGTATTTTGTTACACATTCTTAAGCTAGTTCCCTATTTCAAATTTGGTTAATTCAAAATTTGTCATCCTCTTTTCTGGTATCAAATGTTTTTCATAAATAACATATTATCTTTGATCCGCCACACTATATGTAAGTTGTTGGGTTTTAATGGTTTCCTAACAAATAACAAACTGTATATTTTGAAGTAGTTGTTTTTATATATTTTTGGGTTTGGAAAAAATGACGGTACCAGTATTGATTGTTGTTGACTGCTAAAATATGATGTCACATTGTCTTGGTGGGGAAATAACATAATTCATATTGAAGTTATTCACATTGGCTTGGTTTTATATTTTCATTTAATAATACATTTAATTTTAGAAGAATCCTTATATTATGACTAATTGTGATTGTATTGTAGAATACTTCCTTTTCAAAGTCAATTCTCAATGAATATGTTGCAAAGATGAAGATGGAAAGACACGCTTACCAGACTGTTCAGATAGAAGGATTGCTTCCGCTTTTTGTATAATCTTTGATATGTAATGGCACAACATACATTGACATTGTTGCCGGAAATAAAAAAAGATGTTGAGCAGTTGGTAGCACGTGTTGCTATTCTTTCTATCTTAGGTATTGTTTTCTACATGATTTATAACATCTTTAGAAACATTCATTTAGCTATGTAGTGACTAATGAAATGCCTATATAAAGCACGTGATTCGATCTCATCAAGACTTTGTGAAATAATAAAGTCAAAAGTTAGAATTTATGGAGTAGTCAACCCGAACAATTTCCATCATGCATGTTGATGCTGAAGTGGTTTAGAGAGTTACAAGAAGGAGGGTTGAATTTTGATCTTTGAAATTTTTTAGCTCAACCTGCCCATTGATATTATAGAGGTCAATGTTGATGCTTATAATGTAAAAGATCATAACCGAGATGTAACTAATTTATGGTATTATCGTGTCACCACTACAACCAAATGTTATCACCAATGCTCAGATGCTCACTCTTGCCTATCCCTTTTTCAATAGGCCATTGACTATTGCAGGAACTTCTCAACAAAACAGAAACAACAACACCATTGCTAGTGGTGTTAACATCAGAGATGGTGCTAAAAGAGATTAAGGACCTTCGCAAGTGAAACTCCTATTTTGAAAAGCTATTATTTTGCCAATGAAAAAGGGAAAAACCAAGTTGTATATTAGAGCTCTATTGCAAGAGGAACCATGGATACTTTTGGTCCCTCAAAAGGTTTGAGTTTTGACTAAATCCCCTACCTTAACAGAGAGAATAGGGGCATTTCCCTTTAGATTCCCATCAGTGTCTAGACCCAGAGAGTGGGTCTAGCGTTGATGGCATCTGTCAGTGGATTTCTGAGCTGACAGCTGAGAGTTGGTAAGCTGGTGGAAAGCTTGAGCCTGCTAGGAGTATTTGGAGCTGGACCAGGCATAGGTCAACCTTATTCTTGGTCATCCACTGACAGATGCCATCAACGCTAGACCCACTCTCTGGCTCTGGACACTTACTGGGAATCTAAAGGGCAATGCCCCTTTACTCTCTGTTAAGGTAGGGGATTTAGTCAAAACTCAAACCCTTTGAGGGACCAAAAGTATCCATGGTTCCTCTCTCATTAGAGCTCTGATATACAACTTGGTTTTTCCCTTTGTCATTGGCAAATAATAGCTTTACAAAATAGGAGTTTCACTTGCGAAGGTCCTTAATCCCTTGTTAGCACCATCCCTGATGTTAACACCACTAGCAATGTTGTTATTGTTTCTGTTTTGTTGAGAAGTTCTTGGAATAGTCAATGGCCTATTGAAAAAGGGACAGACAAGAGTGAGCATCTGAGCATTGGTGATAGGACTAATTGTAAGTAGTAATGCCACTTCCTTGAAGGTAATCTTCTTGTTGGACTTAAGCTACATTGGAAGATACAAGTTGTTTATCACGTCTCTCATATATTAAGAAGTTTTGGTTTTGTTGTAGGAAGTAGAAATTTTATATTTGAATTCATTTTGCAGTGCCAAACAAGTTTCAATAAATGTGGCACTTGTATTGTTTATTTTTAGCTTTAGGCAATTGATATGTGTTTGTTAAATGGTCTTAACTTTGTTTGTAATCATGAAAGTGGAACTCATGTTTTTGTTTTCAAGTTTGGATAGCTTGGAAGCTAAATTACTCAACCAAGTATTGATTTACTACTGGTATAATCGATTAATTTAGTTGGTAATTGACCCCAAGTTGAATCGAAACTGAAAACGACATGATTTCATGTACAGTAACGAAAATAATTGATTACCTGATAAAGATAATTGATTACCACTGCACCTAATAAAATATCAAAAATAGGTGCTCGCTGGTTTAATTGATTACCATATGTAGTAATCGATTACCCCTGTTTCCTGTGATGAGTTCTATGAACAAAACGTTCCGGTTTAATCGATTACCCAATAAGTGCTTGTTTGGGTGGAACTTCTGCAGAAGTACTTCTAGGTGAAAAAATAACATGAATCAAATAAGTCAAATGCATTTAACTTCTCCATCAGTTAAAATTAGTTAGGTTTGGAGAAGTTAAATGGGAGAGCTTTTGGAGTAGGTGGTCTACAAAGACTAATTTTAACTTATGGAGAAGTTAAATGCATTTGACCTCTTTGATTCATGCTATTTTTTTCACCTAGAAGTACTTCTGCAGAAGTTCCACCCAAACAGGCTCTAAGCTAATTGATTACCATAGATTCTGCAGAAAAATTGGACATTTTTAACTATTTTAAAACTTTTTTCTAACTAACTTTCGAATCTCTAAAAGCAATATATATGTAAATTTCGAAAATAAAAGAAAGAGTGAGGAAGGGAAGAAAAAAGTGAGCTGATTTGTGAAAAAGATAAAAACTCTTTTTGAAAAAGTTTCTTCAAGAAAACTCATCATGTCCAGAAATTCTGCAAATGTCTAGAGAACTCTCAAGTCAAGATGCTTAGATAATTGGAAAGAAGATTGATTTACACTCATGGAGTTTATCTGCATAAAGAAGGTGTTATTGTTCTAAACTTAGTTTTCTATTTTTGTTTTTGATTTGTACTGTCTCTTGAATAGGGACTTCATAGAGAAGTGCATTGTGTGATATCTCAAGAACGGGGTGTTCATTGAGATTGTTTGTGAAATCTTGTGACGGGGTGTCATAAGTAAGGTTGTTGTTCGAGTGACGGGGTGTCATAGATGAAAATGCTCTTGTGGGCTGCAAGAGTCAAACCTTTTGTTTGTTAGAAAGTCATTCTTTAGGATTGAGTGTGCATGGTGTTTGTAATCAATTCTATAGTGAAAACAGATTTAGTGGTGTGCTAGATCTAAACTGGATGTAGGCCCCTTTTAGTGGCTGAACCAGTATATATCATTGTGTAATCTTCTCTATCCCTACTCTATCTTGAATTGTGAATCTTGGTTTTATAAACATGCTTCTTGATTAGTAAAATGATAGAAAGTTGCTTAGAAAAATTGATTGATTTCTGATATATTGAATTGTATATTGAAAGTTAAATCATTAACCTCGTGGAATCAATCTTGACAATCAATTACTTACTGTTTTCCAAATTGGTAATCAATTACACACTGAATTGGTATCAATTACCTACTGCAATAGCTTTGATCCGCTGCAAATATCTCTTGATTTTAAACTCTGATAAATTGATATTTGAAAGAATTTTTAAGGCAGTTTTTTGAAGGAAAGAAAAATGAATTTTGAAAAATTATTAAAGCAAAAAGTTTTTAGTGAATCTATTCAAACCCCCTTCTAGATTCCCTCTGGGACCAACAATTGGCATCAGAGCTAGAATCTTGAAAGTTTTTCAAGATTTTAGCAAACTGTTTTTGCGAAAATGGCAGGGAATTAATTGTCTTTTGTAGAAGGTGCTTCAATTAACATACCACCTCTATTTTATGGTGAAAATTATTCTTTTGTAAATGTTGTAATGTTAAAAGGGTTTAAAAACTTGGTTTATATATATAGCTATCCTAAAACACTACTTTTATTTATTATATCTTTTTTTTGATAAAGAGATATGACATTAATGCCCAAATGGCAGCTAAACGACACTTACAATCATCCATCTCAAACTGAAACATTCAAAGAGCAATACAACTATGTCCCAGAAGATAAACAATACATTAAAAGACAACTTACTCTAGCATTCTTTGAAATTATAATAAAACAAAGAAAATATTAGAAATCCCTAATCATCCACCACAATCTACTTTAAATATCTCCTATCAAAGACTGCAACTTTACTCCGCAGTTGTGCTCTTCAGAGTTCCCATGTCCAAGGGCTTCAATTGAGGCTGTGTTGGTATAGTAGGTAAAATTTTTCTAAGTGTTGGAACCAATATTATGTTGTTAGAATCAAAGAGAAGTCTGAATCTATTGGAGAGATTTTCGATTTTTGAATAAGGTTCCAATAGGAGACTAGAATCGAAAGGTTCCTATGTTCAGAATGTGTACATTTCGATTTTCAGAGAAGAGGACAGAAGACTAGAAGAAGACTCAAGGAATTTCTATGTACAAGTATATAAATCGAAATCAGAAGAAAGACTTCAAGAAATCGAAAAGAAGCACAACCACAGAAACACTTAGAAGAAATTTGAAGGTTCAAGAAGACTTATTCGAAATTAAAGTTCTGAAAGATAGTTAGGAGCAGTTATTGGAAGTTTGATATTCAATACAAGTGTCAGAATCATAGGTAAGCATTGTAAACAGTTTTAAGAAGTTGAAGTGATTTATGTCCGTTAGAATACGTGTCGTTCATGTATTATGCAACACATATATAGTTGTGATGTGTCTTGTTGGCATTAGTTAGTCGTTAGAGTTAGGTATCTATAAATAGGAGAATTGACAATGTAATAAAGGTTGGATTTCCATTCACTAGAACTCTCTCAAAGCATGAACGTCCATTCTGCAGTTACTATTTGTGAATAGAGAATACTAGTATGTGAATTCCATCACTTTTAATTAATGCAATTTATCATTTTCTGTTCTTCATGTTCTTTAATTTCTTTCCTTTATTTTCTTGTAATATTTTACGTTACTGTTTCTATTCCTCCTCTTCTTCCATTTCTTATTTGTTTTTTCCTTTACAATTGTTTCAATTATTTTTCCTTTATCCACTTTAATTTTTCTTTCTTTCTTCGATTTCTCATATTGGATCGAACCGTCAAGTGAGTTTAATTGTAAATTTCATACTTTACGAAAACTCTTCTTAAACAAGAACACTATAAACCTACTTTTTAAGAGTCCCTTTTGAATACTGGATTCTAAGTCCCAGATTGCTCTTAGAATCAAAAGTGAAATTTTTCTTTCGAGATATTTTTCACGCATAAACATGTTGCAAGTGGAACACCCACTTTTACCGCAGCACCGGGGTCGCATAAACAACAAGGAGGCAGTGAAGTATGGCAAATCGGTTTGTGTCACCTGTCTGGTGATAGTGGAAGTTGGGATGAGAGAAAGGAAAAATTAGAAATCTTAAAGGAAGGAAAAAAAACTTACTATGAATAAAAACTCCTACTTATAAGAGAGAAATCACATGGAGGGGTGAAGAAACCCCATATATGGGGGAGAACCCCCAAGAGGGAGGAAAATATCTGTAGCAACGCTCTTCTTTCTCTTTGACACTGTGTTTGTTTAGCGAGAATTAGCTGAGAAATAGGATGCGAGGACAAAAGTGCTAGCGAAATACCTTATTTTGCCAATTTGGTTGAGCCGAGAGTAAGCGAGAATAATAAAAAGTAGTGGGACCCACGCTGTACACATTTCTCTTCAGACCGGGCGAGATCAAGCGAAGAAATACGAGAGAACTATATTCTGCTCCCAAATTTGTTCTTTGTCTTCACCACACCGCAAGATAATGTGCATTTTTGCTATTTGTGGGTGACAAGATTTTACTTGTTAAATATATAGATAGAAATCCAAAAAGAAAATGAAGAACATGGCGTCCAAAACGTCATCATCACATCTCAGGAAGAGATGAGCGTGGTATACCCCAAACCCCGCTGTGGTGCTGTCTCGGCCTCTTCAATATCGTCGTCAACGAATATCCTAGCAGAGCTTTCCGGTGGCATCTCAAGTAAATTTCGTCTCTTCTTTGCTTATCCCTTGGTTCATTTTTATTAAAATTTTCATTCTTTGTTGACTACAGTTGCTAGACTGAGACAAGCGATTCAAACTCAGTTAAATTCATTGATTATAGTTGAAACTTGTGTGTTGTGTCGTATGTTCAGCTAAATTGATTTTTGGGCTTGCAGGAGAAAGTTTATTATGATAGAAAGTGATCATGCTCAGTGGTCCCATTTTTCTGCGGGTAGTAGCTAATCATTGATTGGGGATGCTCGATTTGGGGTGTGGGTTGAATGTTGAGTTTGAACAGTCGGTTTTCCATACTTCAAAATCGATTTTTACATAATTTGCTTATAAAAAAATAACAAAGTAATCGATTTTGATAAAGAAAAAATCGATTACCAGGTTGTAGGTGCTAGAAAATATTAACAAAATTAATAAAATTACTATTTCTTTTCCATCTCTTCAATCAAACCAAACAACTCAATTTCACATTTCTCTCCTATCTCTTCCATTTTCTCTCACACCAAACAACCTATAAATCACATCTATCTCAACTCTATTTCTCTACTATCTACCAAACATAGTGTTAGAATTTCATTTCTATCGAGAGAGAGTAATCTTATATATTATATCTTGAATATTGTGTCACAACAATGTCCTTTCGGAATGATCCAGGTAATCACTTTAAGGTATAATATAATAATAATAATAATTATAATAATAATAAGACTTAAATATGTTCTTGGTCCCTATAAAATTAGTGAATTTTGTGTTTAGTCCCTACTAAATTTTTCATCTAAGTTTGGTCTCTCATTAATTTTTCATTACCAATTTTAGTCTCTCCCGTTAAGTACCTATTGTTAAGTGATGACGTGACACTTTACCAATCCTACTAGGGATGTCAACGGGGCGGGGCGGGGGCGGATAGTACACAACCCGTATCCAGTGACGGACCCAGAAAATTTAGATTGTGGGGGCAATACTCATAGATATACCTATGAATTTATCATACTAAAAGAAATATAATATAAAAAATAAAAAAGAATTATGAGATGTGATGAGTAATGTAATGAAACGAGATAAAAAGAAAATGTATGTTATATATATATATATATATGAGTTATTATATTTTTTTTTGCATGTACTTAATATCTCATATTAAAAATATCAAATCTTTTTGGGACAATTAATATACTATATAATGTTAAGAAAAATTAATTTTTTTGTGGGGGCAATTGCCCCCAAAGGCCATATCGTGCATCCGCCCCTGCCCGTATCCATACCCCTTAAACTAACGAGTATTCATGCGAGTAGAGGGTATTCACAAGTATCCATTAATATTTAAGAATTTAAATTTTATAAAAAGAAAGAGTGAAAAAGTTATATAATATATTATAATATCATAATACTTATATTATATATAATTATCATTATAAAATAATATAAATAAAGTATATTTCATCATAAAATAATAAAAAAGGCTAATAATCTAATATAATTAATAGAAAAATATTTTTTAATGAATATGTGGTACCCGCGGGACGTGTAGTATAATATTCGTCCCCACCCATTTTATAAATATGCGGTACACATTGTAGGTATATCCGCGGGGTATCCACGGGTACGGATTTTTTTTACATCCCTACATCTTACACCCTGCTCGAATTGTATATGGTCGGATTGCTCGGATTCTTCAGTAAACGTGAATAAAGGAGTAATCCGAGCAGGCCTAGCAATCTGTGCATCCGAGCAGGGATTAAGATGGGTAAAATGTCACGTCATCACTTAACAGCAGGTACTTAATGGGAGGACTTGAAATTGGTTACAGAAAATTAATAAGGGGCCAAACTTCTGTGAAAAATTTAGTAAGAACTAAAGATAAAATTCATTAATTTTATAGAGATCAAAAACATATTTAAACCTAAAATAATAATAGTTTTATATGAAAAATTGCAATATTTATATTGCATTAGCGTTAGCGGTACACACATAACCAAATATTGGACCAAAATATCTTTTAAAGTCACAAACAAGTTGTAAGATGTATTAAATATTCAATTTGCAATAGAATACGGTAGAGGTATAAGAATACCCATATACCGAACAAAATATATTAACAGTTTTATGCAATCATTAGGTTTATTAATGTACTTATTTATTTTGTTTTCTTCTTTCTTCTTTTCTTCCGTGAAATACTGAAATCTGTTGATTTTGGATTGGGACCATGGTCCAGCATATATTGGTTGCTATTGTTAACTTTTTCAGTAAGAGATTTATAAAAAAGAAGATGTACATAGACATCATATATAAAAATGTGTCGTTCATTATAGTTTAACTTCTTGAGATGAAACAAAGAAGAAACAAGGGGCTCACATGAAAATACCCCACGGCGATTAATTGATAAATTGAGGGTTATTTTATTTTAAATTTTGATAGAAGCAAGTTTCAAAAAATTAAGTTTGAGAGAAAATTACATCCCTTTATTTTCAATTTCTTTTTGTTTTAATCGGAGTGGAATGGTTAATGAGCATTCATTTGCGGATGTTGTTACTGGGAATGTCCAGAGGGTGTGGAGGCCTAAGGATGGTAAACAAACTGGTATGGTGATCAGTGGAGCAGTTTGGAATTTAGTGTTCCTGATAATGAGATGGAATGGTTACGAAGGTGCTGTTAGAACCACAGGAAACACTAGAAAAGGGGGTTGAATAGTGTTTTATAATCTTTATAGATTTTTTCTGAAAACCTTTTAAAACAAGAAAATTGAGTTTGAAAATATTTCAGTAACCTTCCGAAACTGGAAGTTCAGCAATTTGCTGATGCAACTCAGAAAGTTGGAGATAAACAATTTTGAAGTGTTTTCACGTGAAGAAAAGATTGTTTTTCTGCGTGGATATATAAAACAACTTTTCTTAAACCCTCATTGGTTAGATAAAACAGATAACAATGGAAAGTAAAAGAGTTAAGGGTGGAGAGAATTCAGCCACAGAAATTTATCCTGGTTCACCCACCAACTGAGTGAGCTACGTCCAGTCCCAGGGCAAACCACCACTGGATTTTCCACTAATCCCACAAGATTACAAGTATTATTTGCACACCTAGCCTCTCCAGGCTCAACAAGTATTCTTTGGACACAACATCTCCAAGATAAACAAGTATTCTTTTAACACATCCTCTCTAGTCTAAACCAAGTATTCTTTGTACACAGCATCTCCAGGCTAAACCAAGTATTCTTTGTTCCTCCAAGCCTCTCCAGGCTCTCACACACTTTACAATGTTTACAATAAAAGATAAGTTTAAGTTTCTAAGAAACATAAACACAGGATCTCTTGTACAAAGGGGTTACTGAGAATAACTCAGGATACAGAAGATAAGTTCTAAGTACAAGGAAATTTCTACAGAGTTTAGGCTTGATAATTTTCTTGTAAAGTATGGCCATTCTCTCTTGGGCTTTGTCATGGCTCCACCAATCTTCAAAGTCTTCCATGAAGCTATTTATAAGGTCTTGAAATATGATCGTTGAAGATTGCTTGATTACCGTTGAGAAAATATCATTATAGCCGTTGTGAGACAATCTTCTGATAGCTTCCGACTTGAGCAGTGTAAGTGTGTAGTAATGATTCAGTTCTGACACACAACAGTTTAGCTCTTGAATTTGTTTGAGAGATTTTCTAGCGTTTCAGTAGGTTGATGTTCTTTTTCTCTCACTTTCTTCTTCTTTGCACCAGTCTCATTTGTATAGGGAAACTGAATCTGTAGACCGGTTAGAAATTCTTCAGAGTCCCGTTGTCTAATAGCTTTATTTCCGTTGAGGTGCATGCTTCTGATAGCGTATCACAGAGACAGGGTAGGGATAGGTGTGCAGCAGCGCTGACTCTAACTCTGACCTCTATTTGCTTTTCTGCAATAGGCTTCCTCTTTTGTGTCAGGAAATGAAACTATGCCAGAAAGCTTTGAATTCGTCTTGCACTCGGTTCAGCTTAACCAACACGGCTTTGCAGAGACTTGAGTCTTTTAATGCATTTATCAGGTTGACTCACTAAGTCTTCGGAAAGCAGTACAACGTCTCAAAATTCAGAAGGTTATATTTGCTTCAGCAAATTCTGATCTTTCAAAACCCCTTCAGAAGGTTGTCATACTACAGCAAGTCTTCATACTTCAGCAGGTCTTATCTTTTCAGCAGGAATACGCTTTCAGCAAGTTCTTTCTTCAGTAGTTTGCATTTCTTCAACATGTTGCTTTTCTTCAGCATGATTTCACAACATTCAGTAGATTACTGCAACACAAAGATCAACAGCTTAAGTAGAATTTGTTTCTTAATCAAGTTATATAATGACCAAATTTATTACTCATTAAAACTAAGGGTAATGAGTCTTTAATTAAATTGAATACTTAATTTATTCTGAGACTCAACAGGTGCTATACTGGTCAAGTACGCCAAGTTGATGAGGTATGTATCCTTTAGGACAAGATTATTGCTCAAGGTATTCTTTCAGTTAAGGTTATACCAATGGGTGGAGATTTAGTTTTGATTCAGCTGCAACAGGAGGAGAATTTTAAGGAAATGGTGAAGGAATTAGAGGATATGTTCTATGTATGGTTCGTCTCAATTCGACCATGGTGTCCAACAGATACCCCCGTGAAAGATATGTATGGGTAAGGTGTATTGGAGTCCCTTTACAAGTGTGGTCTGAGGACTTCTTTCGAACAATTGTTACTTCATTCGGTAGGTATGTGAGTGTTGACAATTGTACCAAAAACAAAGACAGATTTGGCATTGTTTCAGTTTTAATTAAGACAACTTTAATGGAACCAATTAATTTAAAGATGAGAATTAAGGCTAATAATTCATTCTTTTCAATTGGTGTTGTGGAGGATCCCTTTATTCATCGATCGAGAATACCACCAAGGGGTCAATTGGCTAATCTTTCATCTGAAAGTTCTAGTCGTTCGTCACAGGAGTACTCTCTTGATGGTAGTGGCTGGGAGGATTTTTTTAATGGAAAGCAAGGCTTTGGTGATAATTTTGAATTTCAAACCCAGGAGGATCGAGATATTCAAGGAATTGATCTTACTGTTTTAAATGATAATTCCAATCACATAATTGAGGTTGATATCCAAGCTAAGAATCAGGAAGTGATAGCAAATATGGTGGAGAATGTAAATTCGGATGAGTATGATACGTTGGGGGACAATGTTGGGATAGAAAATGTTGGGAACATTAGGCCGGCTGATACTTCATTCATCGCCGCAACCCCAATCCGTGAAGCCTCTGATGGACTTGATATGACTACTTATTATGGTGGACCTTTGAATCGCTTGAGCCCAACAAGCGCTACACCAAGTATTGTGAAGGATTAGACCTCAATGCACTGCAACCGGCCCAAGTATTAAGAGAATGAGGGGTAGGCCGCGTAAGGTCCCACGCCAACAAGTAAGTTCTTCTGTTCAGGAAATTGAATTAGATTTAAATAATGTTGGCATGATGTTAGAATTAAATCCTGAATGTGTTGTTGGTCGTGTATAGGAGATTGGTACTCAACTGGGGGTTAAGAAATTGACTTCTTATTAGGGGGTTATTGTTAATTTGAAGCAAATGGAGATTAGAGATCGGTTAGCTGTTGGTAGAGACTCTGTGCAGGTATGATAAATGGTGGATATGATTGGTTTTAGGTTTGTTTCAGTTTCTATGATAGTTTTGTCTATAAATATAGGGGATTAGGTGGCCGCCTGAAGAAGTTGGAGGTAAGGAGATTAATAAAATCTGAAATGGTAGACTTTATTTTGATACAGGAAACAAAAAGGAGTTTATTGATGGCAGGTTTTATGTTGCATTGACTGGTGGAGATGTTTTTTAGTGGGCTTTTTCTCCTTTTGCAGGTTTTTCAGGAGGTTTATTAACACTGTGGAGGAAGAAATTATTTACTTTGTATGAATGTTTCTCATGAGATAATTTTTTGGGTGTAACCGGTGCGTGGGGGGCTAATAAGGTTCAATGCTCTATTGTAAATATTTATGCCCCGTGTGATGTCCAAAAAAAGAAAGATTTGTGGGGTAGATTATTGTTATTGAAGAGTAATATGGGAGATGATATATGGTTTATGGGTGGAGACTTTAATGCTGTCCGGATAGAGAGTGAAAGGAGAGGCGCATATTCTTTGTGGAGAGGTGATGATATTAGAAGTTTTGTTCCTTTTATCTGTGATGTGGAGTTGGTTGATCTTCCACTAGTTGGGAGAAAATACACTTTGTATAAGTCTGATGGGTCGTGCATAAGTAGATTGGATAGATTTCAGCTGGTGTCAGCGTCTTGGTTGACTCTTTGGCCATATACTTTATAATGGGGTATGTCTAGAGGGTTTCAGATCATTGCCCAATATTGTTGAAAAATGAAGTTCTTAATTGGGGGTCGAAGCCTTTTAGAGTCCTTGACTGTTGGAGGGGGGATCCAACATTTGCTAATTTTGTCAAAACACAGTGGATCCATATTGTTGTATATGGAAGGGCCGGGTTTGTATTGAAGGAGAAGCTCAAGCATCTAAAAATCTGCTTTCGGAGGTGGAATAAGGAGGTTTTTGGGGATTTGGATAGTACGATTAGAGAGGCTACTGAGAAAGCACATGAGTTGGATCTTAAGAATGAAGAGTCTTTTCTGCAGGAGGATGAAGTTCAACAAAGGTTAGAATGGAAGGCAAAAAGATGTCACTTTATTACATTGAAGGACAATCTTTTATTTCAAAAGCTCGCTTATCATGGTTACAAGAGGGGGATGCAAACTCAAAATTTTTTCATGCTTGTATTAACAAAAGAAGGATTAGGAGTGCAATTCGGAGTTTGGAGGTAGCTGATAAAACACACTCGACCCCTGTTGAGCTTAAGGAGGCAGTTAAGGATTTCTTTGAGGGACACTTTAAGGAGAATCCTCATGTTACATCTTGTCTTTTGGGTTCAGACTTTAATTCTTTATCTCAAGCAGATGCTGATGGCTTAGTTTTGCCTTTTTCTGAGGCTGAGGTGAAGAATGCAGTTTGGGATTGTGAGGGGTCTAAAAGTCCTGGCCCAGATGGTTTTAATTTCACTTTCATAAAAGATTTTTGGGATACAGTGAAATATGATTGTCTAGCATTTATTCATGAATTTCATGCTAATGGTAAACTAGTAAAAGGCTCCAACAACTCTTTTATTGTCCTTGTGCCCAAGGTTGACAACCCTCAAAAGGTGGAGGAATATCGTCCTATTTCTCTAATAGGTTGCTGTTAAGACAAACTCACTCCTAAGAGTTTTAATGAAATCAAACCATCAAAAGTAAAAATATAAAAGATGAATATCTAAGATGTCTTATTTTTACTAACTGTGTGCTCAAGTGTTTGCAGAATTTAGCATCTCACATTGCAGGATAATTTTCTCTTATGATAAGACAAGCTGAGATGCTAAGGAATCTTACAATCTAAGATTAACACTTGAGATGTACAAAGCTGAAGTGCTAAAGCAATCAGAAATAAATTTTGTCATATTCAGAAACAAGATCAAGATTTATAAAGAGCCAAGAAGATGAGACAGAGAATCAAACTCAGATGCATAATCCATGATGCAACTCAGATGAAGAACAAGAGACTGAGTTGCACATATAAGATTGAGACCCAACTCCAAGCCTAAGACTGAGACTGAGACTTAGACGCAAGAAAAACGTGAGACAAAAGCCTAAGACTCAGACTCAGCCTAAGCCACACACTCCATAGAAGCAATAAAAAGTCAAGGCAAGTACGCTGCAAATGTTGTAACAGACAGAGTAGACCTGAGCGCAGCAGAGCAAGCCTGAACAGTGTCAGCAAAAGGCAATCTCTCTCCTTTAACGGCTAGAAACGAATTTTATTTGAAATAAAAGACAGAGTCCAAGTCAAGGCAAAGTGATAGACTATATTGAATATTTCCTGACCTACACATCTCAACTGAATCTCAAGTCAATCTCAACTCAACTCAATCTCAGCTATACTTGAGAGAATCTTAAGTCTGTCTCATATCATGTTCCTAGAGCATCCGCTATCTAAGTACCATAGGGACTGCTTTGCTTTTAAGCACACCTCACTGTCTAAGTTATTCTTTGTCATAAGGCAAAGATTTGCTTCATGATCACTATCATTCTCACTTGAGGTGTTTGAGGCATTGTCTTCCCAAGCAATGTAGGCCTTCTTCTTTCTGTTTTTGAACTTTGTCTTTGACTCATCATTGCTTTGCTTCTGAGCTAAGGTTGGACAATCCGCTTTTATGTGACCAATTTTACCACATTCGAAGCAAGTGAATTTTGGTGAGGATGATTCAGTTTTCATTGTTTGTTTCCTAGATGGAAATTGTTTACTCTTGCCATTCTTCTTCTTCAAAAATTTTCTGAATTCTCTTACCATCAAATTTAGATTTTCTGGTTCAGAGGCTTCATTATCAGTGCTATCATCCGTACTTAACTACTCGTTGGTTTTTAGAGCTCATCTTTGACTTTCTTATCTTTTGTTCTTCTTCCACCATCTTATTCATGTCCATTTCATATTCTCTCAATTTTCCAAACAATTCTGCACTTGTCATTGCCGCCAAGTTCTTTGATTCGGTAATTGCTGTCACAGTTGGCTGCTACTTTCTGTTCAATGACTTGAGGATTTTTATATTCAACTCTTCTTCATCAAAGATTTTTTCCAGGTCCCTTAAGATGATTGACAATGTGTGTTAGTCTCTTCTGCATATCCATAATAGTTTCTCCTTGTGTCATTCTAAACATTTCATATTCTTGGATCAAGGTATTCTTTTTCGCTCTTCTCACTTCAGGTGTCCCCTCATGAGTTACTTGAATAAGATCCCAAGCTTCTTTAGCTGTTTTGCATGCAGAGATGCTGAAAAATTCATCACTTTTTAAAGCAGAATGAATAATATTCAAAGCTTTTGAATTATTTTCAGCACGCTTAATTTCATCATGATTCCATAAATCAAAGGGTTTTTCACAAATTGAATCATTAATCATATGAGTAGGAATCTTGTAATCTGTTACTACAGCTTGCCAAATTCCTCTATTAACAGACTCCATAAAAATTTTCATTCTAACTTTCCGAAAAGAATAATTTTCACCACAAATAAAGGTGGTCTGTTAATTGAAACACCTTCTGCAAAAAGCAATTGATTCCCTGCCATTTTCGCAAAAATAGTTTGCTAAAATCTTGAAAAACTTTCAAGATTCCAGCTCCGATGCCAATTGTTGGTCCCAGAGGGAATCTAGAAGGGGGGTTGAATAGATTCACTAAAAACTTTTTGCTTTAATAATTTTTCAAAATTCATTTTTCTTTCCTTCAAAAAAATGCCTTAAAAATTCTTTCAAATATATTTTTCAAATATCAACTTATCAGAGTTTATAAAATCAAGAGATATGTGCAGCGGATCAAAGATATTGCAGTAGGTAATTGATACCAATTCAGTGCATAATTGATTACCAATTTGGAAGACAGTAAGTAATTGATTGTCAAGATTGATTCCACAAGGTTAATGATTTAACTTTCAATATACAATTCAATATATCAGAAATCAATCAATTTTTCTAAGCAACTTTCTATTATTTTACTAATCAAGAAGCATGTTTATAAAACCAAGAATCACAATTCAAGATAGAGTAGGGATAGAGAAGATTACACAACGATTTATACTGGTTCAGCCACTAAAAGGGGCCTACATCCAGTTTAGATTTAGCACACAACTAAATCTGCTTTCACTATATAATTGATTACAAACACCATGCACACTCAATCCTAAAGAATGACTTTCTAACAAACAAATGTTTGACTCTTGCACCCCACAAGAGCAGGTTCAAAAGTTAGTTAGAAAACAGTTAAAAATGTCCAATTTTTCTGCAGAAACTGTGGTAATTGATTAGCTTATTGGGTGATTGATTAACCAGAATGTTTTGTCACAGAACTCATCACAGGAACCAGGGGTGATCGATTACTACATATGGTAATCGATTAAACAAGTGAGCACCTATTTTTGATATTTTATCAGGTGCAGTGGTAATTGATTATCTTTATTAGGTAATCGATTATTTTCGTTCCTGTACATGAAATTCATGCCGTTTTCAGTTTCGATTCAACTTGGGTCAATTAACAACTAAAGTAATCGATTATACCAATGGAAAATCAATACTTGGTTGAGTAATTTACCTTCCAACCTATCCAACTTGAAAACAAAACAAGAGTTCCACTTTCATCATTACAAACAAAGTTAAGACCAATTAACAAACACATATCAATTGCCTAAAGCTAAAAACAAACAATACAAGTGCCACATCTATTGAAACTTGTTTGGCACTGCAAAATGAATTGAAATATAAAATTTCTACTTCCTACAACAAAACCAAAACTTCTTAATATATGAGAGACGCGATGAACAACTTGTATCTTCCAATGTTGCTTAAGTCCAACAAGACGATTACTTTCAAGGAAGTGGCGTTACTGCTTACAATTAATCCTATCACCAATGCTCAGATGCTCACTCTTCTTGCCTGTCCCCTTTTCAATAGGCCATTGACTATTCCAAGAACATCTCAACAAACAGAAACAACAACACCATTGCTAGTGGTGTTAACATCAGGGATGGTGCTAACAAGGGATTAAAGACCTTCACAAGTGAAACTCCTATTTTGAAAAGCTATTATTTTGCCAATGACAAAGGGAAAACCAAGTTGTATATCAGAGCTCTAATGCAAGAGGAACCATGGATTACTTTTGGTCCCTCAAAGGGTTTGAGTTTTGACTAAATCCCCTACCTTAATAGAGAGAAGAGGGGCATTGCCCTTTAGATTCCCAGTCAGTGTATAGAGCTAGAGAGTGGGTCTAGCGTTGATGGAATATGTCATTGGATGACCAAGAATAAGGTTGATCCATGCCTGGTCCAGCTCCAAGCACTCCTAGCAGGTTCAAGCTTGCCACCAGCTCAACAACTCCCAGCTGTCAGCTCAGAAATCCACTGACAGATGCCATCAATGCTAGACCCCACTCCTCTGGGTCTGGACACTGACTGGGAATCGAAAGGGCGATGCCCCTCTTGTCTCTGTTAAGGTAGGGGATTTAGTCAAAACTCAAACCCATTGAGGGACCAATAGTATCCATGGTTCCTCTTGCAATAGAGCTCTGATTTACAACTTGGTTTTTCCCCTATGTCATTGGCAAAATAATAGCTTTTCAAAATAGGAGTTTCACTTGCGAAGGTCCTTAATCCCTTGTTAGCACCATCCCTAATGTTAACACCACTAGCAATGGTGTTGTTGTTTCTGTTTTGTTGAGAAGTTCCTGGAATAGTCAATGGCCTATTGAAAAGGGACAGGCAAGAGTGAACATCTGAGCATTGGTGGTAACATTTTGTTGTAGTGGTGACACGATAATACCATAAATTAGTTACATCTTGCTTATGATCTTTTACATTATATAAGCATAAACATTGACCTCTATAATATTAATTGGAAGGTTGAGCTAAAAATTTCAAAGATCACAATTCAAGCCTCCTTCTTGTAACTCTCTAAACCACTTCAGCATCAACATGCATGATGGAAATTGTTCGGGTTGACTGCTCCATAAATTCTAACTTTTGACTTTATTATTTCATAAAGTCTTGATGAGCTCAAATCACCTGCTTTATATATGCATTTCATTAGTCACTACATAGCTAAATGAATGTTTCTAAAGATGTTATAAATCATGAAGAAAACAATACCTAAGATAGAAAGAATAGCAACACGTGCTACCAACTGCTCAACATCTTTTTTATTTCCAGAAGCAACGTCAGTGTATGTTGTGCCATTACATATCAAAGATGATACAAAAAGCGGAAGCAATCCTTCTATTTGAACAGTGTGGTAAGCAGGTCTTTCCATCTTCATATTTGCAACATATTCATTGAGAATTGACTTTGAAAAGGAAGTATTCTACAATACAATCACAATTAGTCATAATATAAGGATTCTTCTAAAATTAGATATATTATTAAATGAAAATATAAAACCAAGCCAATGTGAATAACTTCAATATGAATTATGCTATTTCACCACCAAGATAATGTGACATCATATATTAGCAGTCAACAACAATCAATACTACTACTGTCATTTTTTCCAAACCCAAAAAATATAAAAACAACTACTTCAAAATATTCAGTATGTTTATTTGTAAGGAAACCATTAAAACCCAACAACTTACATATAATGTGGCGGATCAAAGATAATATGTTATTTATAAAAAACATTTGATACCAGAAAAGAGGATGACAAATTTTGAATTAACCAAATTGAAATAGGAAACTAGCTTAAGAATGCATAACAAAATACGGTCTCTAAACTTATGAAACATATATGATTATCAAATAAAGCAATTTGGATCAATCTATCTTGGCCTGAAATTAGTTAAATGTTTAAAAAATGGTAGTAAAACTAGGAATCATAAGCAACAAACCTCATAACAAGAGAGCACCGTTCATTTTTAATTTGTACACTCTGGTACTCCAAAGCAACTTTTGCAACATCTTGTTCAGCAGATTTCCATTGAGAGAAAGTGTTCTGGGAAATGTAACCCATCCCATCCCATTCACCCACACCGTTGCCCTAAACAATGGATCATGATCAGACCCTTCGTTAACAGTTTGATATATAGGAATTGCTATGCTTGACCTTTGCGCAAATTCTTGTAGACGATTTTTGTATGAATGGGGTTCTGACAAACCTAATGAGATCAATATACAATATAAGAGATATTTTTCATTTGTAAAACTCAAATCAGACAAAAAAAAATGCAACTATAAAAAATCGGTGACTATGATAAACATACGAGTAGGCCAAAAGAGACCATCTTAATAGACTTATTTTTTTTAGGAAATGCAGTGAAACTATAAAGTTTAAAACCTAAAGAATACCTAGTAAAAAAATTAAAGGAAAATATTAACTTTCCTTGTTTCTGTGCAATTGAACAAAAGAGTGCATTGAAATGTAGGACTTACGGAGAAGAGCAGTAGCAGAAGATGAAGAGTGGTGAGGAGCTACAAAATCCATCTTCAATAATTGTCAAATGAGAGTGAGAGATGGAACTAATCCTCTTTTTGGTAAAGAATTGAGTGGAGATAAAGGAAATAGAGTGGAGAGAAGAATGAGAATGAGAGTTTTGTAGAGAACGAAGGGGAGATATATAGAGAAACAGAGTGGAGAGAAGAATGAGAATGAGAATGAGGGTATGAGTGAGAGGAGAGAAATGTTCTATATATAGGGCTTTTATAGGAATTGAAAAATGATATAGGCAATTTCCGAGACACTTGAATACTTGTAGTTGTTTTAACTTAAATAATACTTCCTCCGTTATTATTTGAAGTTATAGTTGACCAAATCACATGTATAAAAAAAATGGTTAAAGCTAGTTAATTTTATTAGGGTTTTAAAAAATAGTTTAACTTTGTAGTTTTACTTTTAACTAATATCTTTAACTAACTCCACTATCATTTGATAGTTGAAACACATTAAAATAATAATAATAAACGAACATTAAAATCAATAGGTGTAAATGAAAAATATTAATAATCTTTCCTTGAAATTGTAAAATGACTTATAAAAATGAACACAAAAAACTCCTAAAAGATACCTCATAAAAATGAACAGAGGAAATACTACCTTCTATCCTTTTTATAAGAAATGAAAAGGTTTTTTTTATAGGTACTAAATATAAGAAACATAGTGATCGAGTTGTATTACTTACTAAATTCTTTTTTTTTATTGATTCTTTAACCTAACAAGACCCTAACATTTAATATATTACATTCAATAAATAAAATAATCAATAATATTAATTAAATATATATATAGCGGTTAAATTAAAACATATATTTAAATATTTTATTTACTACATAAAATATATCATTTAATAATTTTCTTCAAGACAATATTTTAATTATTATATTAAATATAACATTAATATTTTTTCTTCATGTCAAACTAAATTACATATTGTATTAATTACACTAAATATATTTGGTATTGTTTATTAGTTTAATATTTTATTTCTTACATTGAATATAATATTTAATATTTCTTTTCAAGTCAATATTTTATTTATTGATTCCTTAATCTAACACCCTAACATTTAATGTATTACATTCAATAAATAAAATATTCAATAATATTAATTAAATATATATAGTGGTTAAATTATAACATATATTTAAATATTTTATTTATTACATTAAATATAACATTAATATTTTTTCATTATGTCAAACTAAATTACATTTTGTATTGATTACATTAAATATAATATTTGGTATTGTTCATTAGGTTAATATTTTATTACTTACATTAAATATAGTATTTAATATTTCTTTTCAAGTCAATATTACTTATGTTTATTACATAAAATATAATTTTTAATATTTTTTCTTCATGTCAAACTAAATTACATATATATTGTGTTTGTTAAATGAAATATAACATTTGGTATTTTTCATTAGGTTAATATTTTATTTCTTACATTAAGTATAATATTAAATATTTCTTTTCAAGTCAATATTGCTTATATTTATCACATTAAATATAACATTTAATATTTTACTTCATCTCAAACTAAATTAAATATTACTAATGGGATTTGGTTCAAGTAGTATATTATTGATTCCCTTAAGTAAAATATAGAGTTCGAGTCTTGTGAATGGAAAAAAATCCCCGCTGGAAGAGCTAGCCCCAACATAATATGGATGTTTTCGGATCGTGCATGATTGTCTCTCATGAAAAATACAAGTGAATTAGACCAAAAAACTAAATTACATATTATATTAATTTCATTAAATATAAAATTTGTTATTTCATTAAATTATTATTTTATTTCTTACATTAAGTATAGTATTTATTGTTTCTTTTCAAGTCAATATTACTTATATTTATAACATTAAATATAACATCTAATATTTTGTCTTCATGTCAAACTAAATTACGTATTGTATTAATTACATTAAATATAACATTGGTATTGTTCATTAGGTTAATATTTTATTTCTTACATTAAGTATAGTATTTAATATTTCTTTTCGAGTCAATATTACTCATATATATTATATTATATTATATTATACTATACATGTTATTAATATAAGATTTAATATATCACATTCATTAAATAAAACATTTAATATTAATAATTATATATTTGTTAAATTGTAACATATTATTTAACATTTTATTTATAGCTTTTAATATCATTTTTCAAGTCAATTCTACTATCTTTACCTTTAATGTAAACCACTAGTGCTACGCAAATCAATTCATATGCAAGATTCATATCACCAACGAAATTTGCCATAGTTACATCTACACTAATAATTTCCAATTTTTCTCTTACATGTTCTTAGAAGTTGCTTTTACTCCTTTTGGTGATGTTGCTGATGTGTATTTTTGACACCACATATTTACAACGTAAGTTTGTTTCCTTCATGAGATAAATATGTTAATTATGTTCTTGATGTCATGGGTATCATTATGGTGGAGCATCATTAGGGTTGACTCACCAAATTTGAACCTCACTTAATCTATGACCGTATCTATTCAGGTCAAACCACATCTAGGTTATATTGCTTTGCCCGACAACCATGCACAATCATAAGTGCATAATTGTTGTGACTCGTAGAAGAGGTAACACTAAAATATCAAGATCTTCCATCTTGAATATCAAAACATCCAATAAATTGTTAGAGTTAATAAACCTTAATTAAATATGTTTCCACTCATTAAGATCATTCTAAGATATCATATATCAAGTTGAAACCACATTGTAATTAAATATAAACAAAAATCTCTTCATATTTTTTTAAAAAAATTAAAATGAATATTAAATCATCAATATTAAACTTGATCTATATTATTAGACTCATATATGTAAGGTCCAAGACCCTTTGCGCAAAGGTTTTAATGACAATAAACTTTCACAACAATATTCTAAGTGTTCTGAATACTTTGGTACTAATGTTTTCACTTGAAAAAGAATACAAGAAAAGTTACAGAAGGAAGGTGCAAAGATCATAAACATCAGAATATGTGTCTAGAAGCATGTCACACAGAGCTTCATGTCAAAAGTGATGAAACAAGTTCAAGAAGTAGCTTCTTAGTTTCAAGAAGGTCAAGACAGCTCATCTAAGATCCCATGAATATTAAACTGTTTTGTATCAAGCTACAGAAGCAAAGTTGAAGCTTTAGAAGTATCATTCAAGACCACTAGAAGCAAGAGAAGGAGCATTTCATGAAACATGGCACCTTCTGAATATGAAAGAACACTTAATCAATTCAAGCATATTCATTCCAAGTGCTACTAATGTAAACAAAGTAATTGGAGAAGAAGTATTGAACAAGTTCCCACACTTCCAGAAGAAGAAAAAGAATTTCTGCATGCTGCAGAAGAAGCAGTTACAGCAAAGCTGCAGAAGATGTTTTTCTATAGAAGAAACTTGATAGGAAATTCAAGAAGAAATCCAAAGAGCAAGAAAGGGAAGTCTGAACATAAATATAATTGGAATAAATTCAATTTATCCCTTAGAACCAAAATTCCAGACTCAGATCAAGTTATGACATATTAGAAGGAAGATTCACTTTTGTGAAAAGTGAAGAAGAAGCTCTTTGTTGGAAAATCATGACTTCCTAAGCTTCCCAAGAGTTTCAGTCAAGTATAAACATACTATGGAGTCCTCTAAAATGATCACATGTCATTGAAAAATCTCTGCATAAGAAAAAGGAAAGTCTGCAGAAGATTTAAGCTGTCAGGAATACTCCAGAAGAAGCAGAATGCAGTAAATGCCATTTTTTTCTCATTTCTGGGGTTACACCTGAGGCAAATATAGCTGAAACAATTTATATCAATCAATTCAAAGCTCCCAGAATGCTTACAGAAGAAATGGCCACAGAATCCACAAGTTTTTTTTCACTCTGCAGAAGAAATATGCTGTCAGACTGTTGAAGAAGAAATAGAATTCATTAAATTCTGTTTTTATGATATTTGGAGATGCAGCTGGGTCAAATACATTTTAAATAAATTATGCTAAGTAAATCATGGCCTATGATATGCTCCCAGAAGAAATGGCTGCAGAATTAACAAAGCTTGATGTCTGCAGAAGATAGCACATCAGAAGGTGCAGCCAGTCAAACTTGACAGCTGTGTGTGCAGAATACAACTGTTACATGACAGAGACAGGACATGGAACACAACTGGAGGTCCAGGGAGTTCTCCAACGGCTAGTTCCTTTCAGCCTTCTATAAAAGGAGACTTCCTCCCCACTTTGAAGGCACCTCATTCTAGAAGAAGCACAAATCTTGCAGATTTACAAGTCATATCTTCTGGAAGCTTTCTCTCTCCTTCATTTCTTTGATTTCTGGTCTGAAAAGCCTTGGAGAGAGTCTTGGCTCATCATATTGCTTCTGTTGTGCAAAGATTGTATTACTTTGAGCCTTGTATGTTCTTTATTCTTTCTTATTCATATTGTAAAGTCTCAAAAGAAGTGTGCAGGTGCTTATTCTTCTTGTGAGCAGTTGAAGAAAGATTTTAAGTGAGGTCTGCTGAGATTTGGTGATCTCAGCTGTAAAACAAAATCTGCAGAAGGTACTTGCAGTATTCTGGTTACTGGATCTTTTGCAGAAGGTTCTGCAGTAAGTATCTAGTTTGAAAATTGTGTGAGTGAAGTTGAGTTAAGCTTGAAGAGGCTAGAGAAAGAATACTAGTGGTAAGGTTACCCAAGAAAGTTGTAATTTGATTGTTGAGTGAGGTCTGCTGAGATTTGGTGATCTCAGCTGTAAAACAGAATCTGCAGAAGGTACTTGCAGTATTCTGGTTACTGGATCTTCTGCAGAAGGTTCTGTAGTAAGTATCTAGTTTGAAAATTGTGTGAGTGAAGTTGAGTTAAGCCTGAAGAGGCTAGAGAAAGAATACTAGTGGTAAGGTTACCCAAGAAAGTTGTAACTTGATTGTTGAGTGAGAAAATCCTACAGGTGTAGGGACTGGACGTAGCCTCAGATTGGAAGAGGTGAACCAGTATAAAATCCTTGTGTGCAATCTTCTCTTCCTTTCTCTCCTTTATTATTGCACATGCATAAAATTATTTTGAAAAACTAATTAATACCTAAGTAAGTGGTACTCATCAAGATTCCATAAAGGGATTTCATCTTCTGCATACTTCATCTGAACTAATATCTATCTTCTGGAAGTTTGTCTTTCAATACTAAGCCAAGATCAATTTGAGCAGACAAAGTATTGAATGAAATTGCAGAAAATTTTATTCAATCACAATTCAATCCCCCTTCTTGTGATTGAAGCTCCTACTTCAATATAGACCATGGTATAACAACCCCACATTTGAGAAGTCACACATTAAAGCCTCCACCTATCTCTTTTATGGCGAGTTAAATATAAGTAATCTACAAATGTTTTTTTAGCATTGAGATTTTTTCCTATCTTAGACTGGAATATGCAAGCACCCAATACATGTGAGATAACTTGGAGAACCTAATAATTGTGGCAAAAACAATTCATAAATGGTGAGTCCATCTATATATAGAAGATGGAGGTTACTCTTTCAAAAAAGAAATGAAATTTTGTCATCAATAATTATTTCTGTTAAATAACTAAATATGCAAGACGTGTCAGAGCTGCTTTATTATTGATTTAGAATAATAACTAAGAACACGTGTTTTTCGACCGAGTATTATTATGAACAATAAATTAAATCAAAAGTTTCATATTAGGATAATAAAGAGTATAATACAAAATAAGATGGAATAAAATAAAGTACAATAAAATGGAGTGTAATATAATTATCATTCTATTATTTGAATATATTTACAGTAGAATAAAAAATGATTCCATTCCACACTCTTCCAATTAGAGAGGATAAAAAGAATGGTACTAAATAAAATGAAATATTGCATCACATTTCATTTCATCCATCTTAGTATAAACAATTCAAACAAGAATTTATTATTATTCAGTCTTATTTCATATTATTTTATCCTTTTACATAAATTTAAACACATGCTAAGGTTAAAATCATCCTCTAACATATTATTAGAAAAATAATAATTGAAAATCTTATTATCATTTTTGTCAAGTGTTATGCAAAAGTTTAAATGACGTGAGATATTTACATTGTGTTTAAGCATAACTTTTTTAAATCCTAGAGATTTCTTATAAAAAAAAAAAGGAAATTAAATTATTGTAATTCAATAACCATAATTTATAAAACTAATTGTTTGGATAATTATTTGTGTGACACCCTTCTACCCCAAACTCTTATACGTTTAATAAATTGAAGTGTAAAAAAGGTAACGTCCCACAATGGGTAAAAGGTTCACATAACTCTCTTATTAAAAACCTCATTAGTTCGAAAACAACTTAATTAAAATAAAACGAAACTCAAATGTATTCAAATACTCATGCAGCAGAATCTCCAAAAATATAAAAGTGACTAAACATCCTACTTGCTGTGCAAGGAATCCAAAACAGTTTACAAAAACCTTCCTAACTAGAAACATAAAGAAAGAACCCCCAAAATTATGCCCTGATGTCAAATATACCAGAGCACACTCCCTTTAATCAAAACTCGACACCAGTCGTGTCATCATCAATACATGTAAAAATATCCACAGTATAACGGTGAGGAAAAGAATACTACTCATACATACACATATGAGGCTACCTTATCCTCACCCTCATATCAACAACATCGTCATCAATCATACCACATACCCAAACATCAAATATTCCATCAGATAATAATCATCTATAAATCAACATATAACAATTCATCTATATCATCATATAAGTCTCATACCATCATTCACCAATGGAATCACATACTATATTTTCACACATAATACTCAATCATCATTAATACTCATAACATCATTATTTACTCAGTTTCCTCATCAAATATATCACATATATACATTCGTCATGCATACATCAAAACTCATCATCATCATACTATAACTCAATTCATCATTAAGTATAAATCATCATCACATGCACCAAAACTCATCAACAACATTATATAACTCAATACCATCATCGAGTATAACACATTATCATATGCACCAAAACTTATCACCAACATTATATAACTCAATACCATCATCGAGTAAAACACATTATCATATGCACCAAAACTTATCACCAACATTATATAACTCAATACCATCAACGAGTAAAACACATTTTCATATGCACTAAAACTTATCACCTCACCTACCTAAATATCATGACTTTGAACTCCGCATAATGGGTGCACCTTGTCAATCACTCTAGTTAGTACCAAGATAGTCTACCGGTGTCACCACACACAATCCGATAGGTTGTACCCCCTCTATGGGCCCGCACAACGACATTCGACCCTAGGTTGCACCCCCTCTGTGGGCCAGTACAAATCACCCCTCTATGGGCCCGTGCATCGAACGCCCCATCTTGATCCCCTGAGTTGTACCCCCTCTATGGGCCCGCACAACTCAGTTCACCTCTTGAATTGTACCCCCTCTATGGGCCCGCACAATTCAGGTTTCATCACATATGCTCAAGGCATCTCTCCTAAGTTGTACCCCCTCTATGGGCCCGCACAACTTAGGTAACATCATCATCCAAAGGTGATACACACCATCATCATTATCATCATCATCATGCATTATCATGCTCATCATTAAACACCATTATCATAAAGTGATATACACTTATCATCATTACATTATCATCAATAATTACATTGCATATTATGCACACCAAAACATCATCAATATTCATTATCATCATCAATCTCATTGCATATTATGCACACCAAAACACCATCAATATTCAATATCATCATCAATCTCATTGCATATTATGCACACCTCATATGCTCAATGCATCAATATATTATCATCATCATGACATGCCTCATATGCTCATCACATAAACATCATACATCACAATATTATAAACATCTAACATCACATGAGATATTCATATCATCATACTCACACCACAATCAATACACTCTAAACATCTAATTAATCTATCAATTCCACAAATAATTCACATAATTATCAACAAATAATTAAAGGATCACAACACCACTTAAACAACACTCTCATACTCATTTTTGACCTGGTAATCGATTACCAAACAGCTATAATCGATTACCAGAGGCGATTCCTCAATTTTGGAGTCTTCAAGTTTTAAGCTTAATGACCTTGGTGCACTAATTTTAAAATATCTAGAGTTCTAGGTGTCCAATTAAAATAATTCCAATTCTATTAGAAAGTTAAGATCCGGGGCTTCATTTTGATATGCTATATGACAGTGTTCCGAGCTCGTTTGCACCCTTAACAAACGCATTCTTTCTCAGGCGAGAAAGTTGTCAAAACTCTGGTAATCGATTACACACCCTCTGTAATCGATTACCCGCAAATGAACTCTCTGGTAATCGATTACAGACCCCTGTAATCGATTACCAGTAAGCCAAAATCACTCTCTTGCTTCCCAGAACACTCTGTAATTGATTGCAGACCTCTGTAATCGATTACCCACGACACGAGATGTCAGTTCTTGCGATTTTTACCCCTTTTAAACCCTCTTATTCAACCTCTAATCAATCCTTAAGGTTAATACATCAATCATGCACGTTTATATCAAACAAACTCAGCAAAACACCAATCTTTACATAGATTTGCACAGTTATTCCATCAAAATCCCAACTCATCAAACCCTTATTTACCCATTTTCGCTATTCTCGCTACCCTCTTCTATTTTAATCAAGATTCACCAAGATTCACAGAATTAATCATCAATCAACATGTTTTCATCATACAATACTCAATATATATATATCAATTTCGAATTTAGAGTCTTAGAGGGTCTTATGGTTGCCCTCACTACCCAAGCACCCCTACATGCATATACAAGCAACACCCTCTCCCCCACCAAACCTTAAGCGAAGATCGATTACAGCAAGGAAGTCTCTTTCTTGGTTCTTGATGCTCACTCTGCAGCAATCCTCTCTTGAGACTCGTTTTCTCCCCTCCTAGCGTTTCGCTCTCCGATGATAATACGAATAAGGATTAGGGTGACTGATAACCCCTCCTTACTAAAATGCTTAATTGGGCTTGGGCCCACTCTCAACCCCCTTATCTTCTTTTTAAAATGAAGTAGCTTTATGGATAAAACTAATAATAATATTAATCCTATTATTTATTCATCTATTTAATTAATTATTTCCTCTACTTATTTATTTAATTTAATTAATATTTTACTTAATAAAATTTAGGATGTTACAACTCTCCCCTCCTAGAAAGAAAATTCGACCTCGAATTTTACCTGAAGCGAATAACTCTGGATAGGACTCCTTCATCTTCTCTTCCAGTTCCCAAGTAGCACTCTCGGGTGTAGGTCCTCCCCAAATTACCTTAACTAAAGGAATCTCTTTACCTCGAAGTTGTTTCACTCTCCGATCTTCAACTCTCACTGGCATGGTTTCCACCGTCAGGTTTTCCTTAACATCAAGACGGTCTGACTCGATCACATGCGAAGGATCGTGAATGTATTTTCGGAGTTGAGAAACATGAAAAACATTATGAAGGTTTGACAAGTGTAGAGGTAAGGCAATCTGATAGGCAACATTGCCGACTCTTTTAAGAATTTGGTAAGGACCAATGAATCGAGGTGTAAGCTTTCTAGACTTTACTGCCCTACCAACCCCAGTCCTCGGAGTGACTTTCAGGAATGCATGGTCCCCTTCTTTGAATTCTAACTCCTTCCTCCTCTTATCAGCATAGCTCTTCTGCCTACTCTGAGCTGTCCTCATCCTCTCCTGGATTATCCTAATCTTATCAGTGGTTTGCTGCACTATCTCAGGTCCTAACGCAAGGCTTTCCCCCGGCTCACACCAACACAAAGGTGTTCTACATCTCCTACCAAATAATGCCTCATAAGGCGCCATACCTATGCTAGAGTGAAAACTATTGTTATAGGTAAACTCTATCAAAGGTAAAAAGTTATCCCAACTACCCCCTTGGTCTAACAAACAAGCCCTAAGCAAATCCTCTAAGGATTGAATGGTTCTCTCGGTCTGACCATCAGTCTGAGGGTGATAAGCTGAACTAAGTCTAAGTTGGGTCCCCAAGGCCTGCTGCAAACCCTCCCAAAATCTAGAGGTGAACCTGGGATCTCTATATGAAACTATACTAAATGGTATGCCGTGCAACCTCACAATCTCACTGATGTACAACTGGGTTAGTTTCTCTAAGGAGTACTTAATGTTAATAGGAAGGAAATGTGCACTCTTAGTTAACCTATCCACAATAACCGAAATGGAGTCATGCCCCCTCACAGTTTTAGGCAAAGCAACTACAAAGTCCATGGAAATACTATCCCACTTCCACTCAGGTATACTTAAGGGTTGAAGCAATCCTGAAGGCTTTTGATGTTCTACCTTAGACTTTTGGCACACTAAGCAAGCACTCACAAACTCCTCTATGTCCCTCTTCATCCTAGGCCACCAAAACACTTTCTTCAAGTCTTGATACATCTTAGTCGATCCTGGGTGGAAACTAAGCTTACTCCTATGCCCTTCTTCTAGTACTAAACGCTTAATAGTAGGTTCACTAGGCACACACACTCGGTCTCCAAATCTCACTACCCCATTGGTACCTATCACAAACTCTCCACCATTACCTCATTCTATAGCCTCCCGCCTATTTACCAAAAATGGGTCCTCTAATTGGGCCTTGCTAATATCCTTCAATAGATCATTACTTACTCTAGTCATCCCTAACCTCACCCTAACAGAAGTTACTTCACAAGCTAAACTCAAATCCCTAAACTGAGTTAAAAGATCCATCTCCTTAATCATCAGGGAACTAACATGGATAGATTTCCTACTTAAAGCATCAACCACTACATTAGCCTTACCAAGATGGTAACTTAACTCAAAATCATAATCCTTAAGAAACTCTAACCACCTCCTCTGCCTCATGTTCAACTCTTTCTGATCAAACAAGTACCTAAGGCTCTTATGGTCACTAAAAACCTCAAATCTGGAACCATATAAGTACTGCCTCCACATCTTCAACACAGACACTACAGCCGCTAACTCCAGGTCATGGGTGGGGTAGTTTCTCTCATGGATCTTCAATTACCTAGAAACATAGGCTACTACTTTATCCTCTTGCATCAACACCCCACCTAAACCCATCTTAGAGGCATCACAGTATACTACAAAGGATTTTCTAAGGTCAGGCAACACTAACACTGGTGTACTAGTCAACTTCTCCTTAAGGGTTTGGAAACTAGATTCGCACTTACTATTCCACACGAAGGCAACTCTCTTCCTAGTCAACTCAGTCAAAGGTAAAGCTAACTTAGAAAACCTTTCTATAAATCTCCTATAGTACCCAGCCAACCCAAGGAACTTCTAATCTCACTTACTGACTTAGGAGCCTCCCACTTAAGCACAACATCCTACCTTAGAAAGATCTACGCCTATACCTCCTCTAGAAATCACATGACCTAAGAAACCCACTTCTTCTACACTGTACCCTTACTGACACCTCCAAACTTGGAGCCTCCCGTTGCACGAGAATACGGTTTGCCCTTGTTAGTTGATTGGAACTTGTTCTGATTCCTCACAGGACCTCCACTCTTGTAATATGCCGCTCTAGCCCTGCTGCCTTCATCATAAATTCTGCACTTGTTCACCAACTCGTGAAAGCGCGTCATCCCTTGGTAGTTGAACACTTGCTTGATCTCTGGACAAAGACCGCTGAGAAACTTTACACACTTGGACTCTTCATTGGCTGCTCCCTCATATGTAGGGCAGAATCGTACTAGCGCTTCAAACTTGGATACGTAATCTGCCACGGTGCCATCTCCTTGCTTTAACTCAAGGGACTCGATCTGTTTCTTGTTACAAACATCATGGGCAAAGTACTTCTCGAAGAACGCCCTCTTGAAGTTATCCCAGCTCAACGCGATGCCCTCATCGATCATCCTCTGATAAGTGCTCTGCCATCAGAACTCGACATCCGCTGATAACATGAACGCAACCAACGTAACCTTTTACACCAACGACAGTCCATCGTTCTAAAAATCTTCTCGATCTCGAAGATTCAGTCAGAATCCCCATCAGGGTCATAACCCCCATGAAAAGTAGGTGGATGGTTCCTCTGGAACCGAGCAAGCCAATCCACCTCATGATGTTGGTTCAGGTTGCCAACAGCCTGTGCCGTAGCCATCAAGGCTTCAGCAATCACACAATCATTCCTACCTCTTCTAGCCATCACTTTTCTTGATTCACAGAAAAGTAGAGGAGTCAAACAAACAATCCAATCAAGACAACACAATTCAATCAATCAATCATCACAATTATATAATTTAATAATCATATCATCATTCACACATAAAATCTTATTTAAAATTTTCTTTCTTAAAACATTTTCACAAAGATTTCTTCTAGCAATGTTATTGACTAAATACTCTCCTCAAGTTGTTACCTCTTCTCTTATCATGTTCAAATCATTAGGGTGGCTAGTCCCAATTACTTGAAGCAAGATAATCAAAGACTTACCAATCTCGCAGGACACTGAAAATCTAGAAAAATCAATAATACACCTTACTCAATCTACATCACAATTTAGCACCACAGAAGCACAACAAATACATAACTCAAGGTCGATGAATCGACCAATCAAACAAACAGTTAACTCAAAGCAACACAATTCACTCAAACAATCAATCAGATTAACACTTCAGAAGCATAGTAAACTCATAACTCAAGGCCGGTGAACCGACCTGCTCTGATACCAACTAATGTGACGCCCTTCTACCCCAAACTCTTATACGTTTAATAAATTGAAGTGTAAAAAAGGTAATGTTCCACAATGGGTAAAAGGTTCACATAACTCTCTTATTAAAAACCTCATTAGTTCGAAAACAACTTAATTAAAATAAAGCGAAACTCAAATGTATTCAAATACTCATGCAGCAGAATCTCCAAAAATATAAAAGTGACTAAACATCCTACTTGCTGTGCAAGGAATCCAAAACAGTTTACAAAAACCTTCCTAACTAGAAACATAAAGAAAGAACCCCCAAAATTATGCCCTGATGTCACATATACCAGAGCACACTCCCTTTAATCAAAACTCGACACCAGTCGTGTCATCATCAATACCTGTAAAAATATCCACAGTAAAACAGTGAGGAAAAGAATACTACTCATACATACACATAGGAGGCTACCTTATCCTCACCCTCATATCAACAACATCGTCATCAATCATACCACATACCCAAACATCAAATATTCCATCAGATAATAATCATCTATAAATCAGCATATAACAATTCATCTATATCATCATATAAGTCTCATACCATCATTCACCAACGGAATCACATACTCTATTTTCACACATAATACTCAATCATCATTAATACTCATAACATCATTTTTTACTCAGTTTCATCATCAAATATATCACATATATACATCCATCATGCATACATCAAAACTCATCATCATCATACTATAACTCAATTCATCATTAAGTATAAATCATCATCACATGCACCAAAACTCATCAACAACATTATATAACTCAATACCATCATCGAGTATAACACATTATCATATGCACCAAAACTTATCACCAACATTATATAACTCAATACCATCATCGAGTAAAACACATTATCATATGCATCAAAACTTATCACCAACATTATATAACTCAATACCATCATCGAGTAAAACACATTATCATATGCACTAAAACTTATCACCTCACCTACCCAAAGATCATGACTTGGAACTCCGCACAATGGGTGCACCTTGTCAATCACTCTAGTTAGTACCAAGATAGTCTACCGGTGTCACCACACACAATTCGATAGGTTGTACCCCCTCTATGGGCCCGCACAACGACATTCGACCCTTGGTTGCACCCCCTCTATGGGCCAGTACAAATCACCCCTTCTATGGACCCGTGAATAGAACGCCCCATCTTGATCCCCTGAGTTGTACCCCCTCTATGGGCCCGCACAACTTAGGTAACATCATCATCCAAAGGTGATACACACCATCATCATTATCATCATCATCATGCATTATCATGCTCATCGTTAAACACCATTATCATAAAGTGATATACACTTATCATCATTACATTATCATCAATAATTACATTGCATATTATGCACACCAAAACATCATCAATATTCATTATCATCATCAATCTCATTGCATATTATGCACACCAAAACACCATCAATATTCAATATCATCATCAATCTCATTGCATATTATGCACACCTCATATGCTCAATGCATCAATATATTATCATCATCATGACATGCCTCATATGCTCATCACATCAACATCATACATCACAATATTATAAACATCTAACATCACATGAGATATTCATATCATCATACTCATACCACAATCAACACATTTTAAACATCCCTTTAATCTATCAATTCCACAAACAAATTATATAATTAGCACCAAATAATTAAAGGATCACAACCATTACAAACACAACACTCTCATACTCATTTCTGACATGGTAATCGATTACCAGAGGCGATTCCTCAATTTTGGAGTCTTCAAGTTTTAAGCTTAATGACCTTGGTGCACTAATTTGGAAATATCTGTAGTTCTAGGTGTCCAATTAAAATAATTCCAATTCTATTAGAAAGTTAAGATCCGGGCTTCGGTTTGATATGCTATATGATAGGGTTCCGAGCTCGTTTGCATCCTTAACAAACGCATTCTTTCTCAGGTGAGAAAGCTGTCAAAACTCTAGTAATCGATTACACACCCTCTGTAATCGATTACCAACAAACAAACTCTATGGTAATCGATTACAGACCCCTGTAATCGATTACCAGCAAGCCAAAATCACTCCCTTGCTGCCCAGAACACTTTGTAATCGATTACAGACCTCTGTAATCGATTACCCACGACACGAGATGTCAGTTCTTGCGATTTTTACCCCTTTTAAACCCTCTTATTCAACCTCTAATCAATCCTTAAGGTTAATACATCAATCATGCACGTTTATATCAAACAAACTCAGCAAAACACCAATCTTTACACAGATTTGCACAGTTATTCCATCAAAATCCCAACTCATCAAACCCTTATTTACCCATTTTCACTATTCTCGCTACCCTCTTCTATTTCAATCAAGATTCACCAAGATTCACAGAATTAATCATCAATCAACATGTTTTCATCATACAATACTCAATATATATATATATATATCAATTTCGAATTTAGAGTCTTAGAAGGTCTTATGGTTGCCCTCACTACCCAAGCACCCCTACATGCATATACAAGCAGCACCCTCTCCCCACCATACCTTAAGCGAAGATCGATTACAGCAAGAAAGTCCCTTTCTTGGTTCTTGATGCTCACTCTGCAGCAATCATCTCTTGAGACTCGTTTTCTCCCCTCCCAGCGTTTCGCTCTCCGACGATAATACAAATAAGGATTAGGGTGACTGATAACCCCTCCTTACTAAAATGCTTAATTGGGCTTGGGCCCACTCTCAACCCCCTTATCTTCTTTTTAAAATGAAGTAGCTTTATGGATAAAACTAATAATAATATTAATCCTATTATTTATTCATCTATTTAATTAATTATTTCCTCTACTTATTTATTTAATTTAATTAATATTTTACTTAATAAAATTTAGGATGTTACAATTTGCATATAGTTGAATGTTACAACATAATCACAATTCATCTCGTTGAACATCTATTTGGCGCGGCTTAGGGGAGTCCGTAAGTAAAGGGATCTAGACCAATGGACTAAACAACATATAACTTTATTTGGCTCATTCTTAAATTAATGTGAGTTCACACTGGATTTTCTAACATTCTTTCTATTTAGAATACTTAACAACATGCATGTGAAAGTTTTGTTAAGACAAACTCACTCCTAAGAGTTTTAATGAAATCAAACCATCAAAAGTTAAAATATAAAAGATGAATATCTAAGATGTCTTGTTTTTACTAACTGTGTGCTCAAGTGTTTGTAGAATTTAGCTTCTCACATTGCAGGATAATTTTCTCTTATGATAAGACAAGTTAAGATGCTAAGGAAACTTGCAATCTAAGATTAACACTTGAGATGTGCAAAGCTGAAGTGCTAAAGCAATAAGAAATAAAATTTGTCACATTTAGAAACAAGATCAAGAGTTACCAAGAGTCAAGAAGATGAGACAAAGACTCAGACTCAGATGCATAAGGCATGATGCAACTCAGATGAAGAACAAGAGAGTGAGTTGCACATATAATACTGAGACCCAGTTCCAAGCCTAAGACAGAGACTGAGACTCAGGCGCAAGAAAAGCTTGAGACAAAAGCCTAAGACTCAGACTTAGCCTAAGACACACGCTCCATAGATGCAATAAAAAGTCAAGGAAAGTACGCTGCAAATGCTGCAACGGACAGAGTAGACCTGAGCACAGCAGAGCAGGCCTAAACAGTGTCAGCAAAAGGCAATCTCTCTCCTGTAACGGCTAGAAACGACTAGTTTTATTTGAAATAAAAGACAGAGTCCAAGTCAAGGCAAAGTGTGAGACTATATTGAATATTTCCTGACCTACACGTCTCAACTGAATCTCAAGTCAATCTCAACTCAATCTCAGCTATACTTGAGAGCATCTTAAGTCTATCTCATATATTCTCTTTCATACTATTTGTTATTTCCTTGTAACTCTTAGAAAAAGAAACACCTAGCTGATCTCACTGTATATTCGTACCTTGTGCGTTGTCATCATCATCTCCATTCCATCATTGTAAGAGTCTCAACTGAGTTAGGAGGAAGCCTAGACTCAGTGAGTTGTGTAAGAGCTTGAAGAGGCAAGGTAAAAGAATACTTGAATCTCAACCAGATTAGGAGACCCTAAGCTTGGTGTGAGGGTGAGCCTGAAGAGGCAGGAAGAATACTTGTATTTGACATGTTTGTCATAGTGGAAATCTCACAAGTTTGTGAGGACTGGACGTAGCCCAAGGAGTGGGTGAACTAGGATAAATCTGTGTGCATCTCTTCTTTCTATCTTGCTTATTTTATGTTTCCCTTTGAAAACACATAATATCAAGATTGCATACTTGAGATGCTGAATTGAACATCAACTATATTATAACTAAACAATTGAATCTCAACTATAAGACTCATCGTTATATTCATTCCTTATCTGAATACTACTAATCTTTTATCATCTAAGTCAGATTGAGATTCCAAGCCGTTGAGCTTGAGAATTAAGCTCAACTTGAACTTAAAGTTTTCAGGAGAACGTTTTTTTTAAGTCTCTATTCAACCCCCCTTCTAGAGACATCCAACCAACTTCAAGTTTATTGTCATTAAAAAATTTCTTTACAAATGGATGTTGGGCCTTATAGATGCTACGTATTAATGTGTCTGCCATACCAAATATTGGATATTCCTTAGTTTCATCGGATCTTAAAAATAAGGAAGTTTTTAGTCTTATACTAGTGCTAGTAACAGTGAAACAAAAATTGAACTTCTCTCGTGCCTTAGATAATGCTTTCCTTTTGTCAAGAATGTCGGATGCCTAACCTTGCACCATCCCTTAGGTAGTGATTGGTAGACACTTCGGAACGGGACATATGAGTTCTATGCTATGTTTGGTGTATTTTAAAAGTAGAACCACTACAAGAAAAATGACTTTTAGCGGTCGTCGCTACAGGGGCAAAAACCGTCGCTATTGCATCATTAGCGACGACCTAGCGACAATGTCATGGTCGTCGCTACAAGCTCGTCATTAATGACGTAGCGATGACATTTTATGGCCGACGTTATGTAGCGACGGCCGTCCGTCGCTAATTCCATGGCCGTCACTACATAGCGACGGCCATGGCTGGCTAGCGACACCCATGACCGTCACTAAATATTTTTTCAAAAATAATCCTTCCTTCCTTCCCAAATTTAACAATTGTGAGAATCGAACCCACAACCTGCACGATACAAAGAATGAGCATTACCGTTACACCAAGTTTGTTTTATGGAATATATAGTGCAAAATATTTTTTATATATATATATATATATATATAGTGAAAAAATAACAAAAAATTAGTGATGGACAGACCGACACTAAGTTTACGAAGGCCGACGCTAAACAAAAATTTTCTTTAACGACGGCCAAACCGTCACTAAATAATTTTTTTTTAAAAAAAGTTTATTATACCTTTAGCGTCGGCCAGAGTCGTCGCTAACGTTAATAAGTAGCGATGGCCTGGCCGTCGTGACATAAAAAAATTAAAAAATAATTTTTTCAATGGTGATGTCTTTAGCGTCTGTCGTTGCGACGACCAGACCGTCGCTAATAACGACGGTGTCGTGGCCGTTGCTACAATGCCTTCGCTAAATATCGAATTTCTTGTAGTGAACAGAACAAGACATATCATTGAAAGAGTGAAATACTTTGGTTCTGTATAAAAGGGTGGAACCAAAGAGAACATAATAGAACATATATTTATTAATTTTTTATTGAAAAAACTATACCACCGACTCTCCTAACCTTCTTCCCAAAATTGCTATTCGCCCACGGTCACCTAACACATTTTACCATCACCATTGTCGTATGGCAACCCTACACCGCCACTGCTGTCGCCGCCGCCGCCACCACCACCGCAACTGCAACCGCTATCGCCGCCACCACCACCACCTCCGTTGTCGTCCCCACCTAACACATTTTACCACCACCATTATAGTTTGGCACCCTACACCACCATTATCGCCGTGCCACCATCGTCGTTGTTGCCGCCACCACCACCACTACAATTGCCTACACCACCACCACCATTTTTATCACTGCCGCCACTACCACCTAACACCTTTTACCACCACCATTGCCGCTTGGCACTCTACACCACCATCGTCATTGCCACCGTCGTTGTCGTCAACACCGCTGTCGCCGCCCTCACTAGTGCAAATTTAGGATTCTACAACGGTTATTTACGAACCAATGTAGAAAAAGACGCGGTTGTAATTTTGAAATTAAGTGAACCTTTTTAATATCGGTTCGATGTATACCCCATGTAGAAAATAGCCATTGATGGTAGAAAAATTTCAATCTAGGTCAAATCGTATTCGTCCCTCATTGTCATGTAGAGAACTAAAAAAAAATTCATTGCGTGTGCTCGTCCCTCATCGTCTCTCCCGCGCTCGTCCTTCACCGCCATCTCCGGTTTTGTCATCTATTCGGCCCTGTCATTTTTTCTGCGTTGTGTGGCTGTGTGGCTCTGTCCCTCATTGCCTTCGTTTCGCGCGGTGTGGCTGCCATTAACGGCTGCAGCGTTGTGTGGCTCTCCCTCTCCGGTAAGTTCCCCTTGCAATGCTCTGCTATAGTTTAGATTTTTGCTAAGCTTCGTAGAATGGGGTTGTGGGGGACAGGGTTCTGGGTTAGTTTTTAGTACATTATAATCTAGGGTTTTTTGTTATATTTCTTCATTTTCTAGCTGATAAGATGCCTATGTGATTCTGCTTGTCTTGTATGATGGCTTTTTGCAAAATATATTAATAAGAAAAACAGGGTTTATTTCAAAGGAAACTAATTAAGTATGGCATAATGATCCATTTGGCTTCATATTGCATTCTTCACAGCATCGGCTGCTCCCTGTGCTTTAGCCTTCATTTGCTGTCCAGTCTATTCACAACAAAAACAACTAATTAGCTTTACTTTTGGGGTTCATTTTTTGAATACAGAATGAAAATGTTATCACTGTATCTTGAAATTAACCAATTATTAATTTGAAAGGCCAAATGTTGAGAAGCAAAATTAGGAACCTCTTGCATGGATTCTTTAGCAGACTGAGCAACATTGCTACCTTGTCCATCATGTTGCTAGCCTTTTCCTGAAAATATAGCATGAAAGCTTGTTTGAGTTATCAAAATTGAGCAAATATAGAAACTAATTAATTAAAGCAGAGAGAAAGTGATGAAGGCAGAGACCTGAGCTTGGCCTTTGGCTTGTCCAGCATTGTAGCTGATGTTTTGTGAGTCCATCTTCTATATGAAACTGTTATAATTAAACTGATGAATGAAAGTGAAGATCAAGTGTTGTTTTCAGTTTTTATGATCAGTTGCATATTTCTCACTGTCTGTTAAAGCTTATATAGTTTCTCAAAGCATTGCAGCACTCAACACGTGTTTAATTTATAGATGTTCACTTCCTATTCAAACATATTTTAAGATTTAGGAATCTAGTAACTAGTAATCTGCATATATAATAGATCTCACTAAGAAGTACACATGGCTGCTTCTGCCAGATTCTCCCAAATGCTTTTCTGCCTCTTGTCTTTTGTTGCTTTGAGGTTTTTTTAGTAGATGCTGCCTGGGTAATATATGGCTTAAGTGTTAGTGTCTTAGTCTTTTGTATCATATCACTAGAGCCGTTTCCATAATTTTCAACTCTCTATTCTTTCTCTTTTCTCCTTTCCTTATCTCTAAATCCCTATAAAGTCATCATGGTATCAGAGGGATTCCTTCGTAATATGTCCCATTGATATTTCATTGTCGAGTTCACTCAAGTTTGGAACTCTGTTATAACAATGTTTATATCTCCATAATTCTTTTTCTTGACTGTTTTCCGCAATACCCTTTCTTTTTCAATTGTGTCTCTATGGTGCATTTTTTTTCTACTATATATCATCATGTGTACTTCTTAGTGAGATCTATTATATATGTCCACTTCCTATTCAAACATTTTGATTCATACATACACCTAAAATCAATAGTAGAATTGAATTGATTGTAAAAACAAGCATGCCATTCGCATGTTAACCCCACCTATTTCCTGTGGCTGATAAATGCATTGACCCCCTAACCAAACCAAAGATAGTACCTTTACTTGACAGGTAGACTATCTTTTTCTCCCCGCTTGTACCTTTTTTTATTCATTCTCTTCTCTTCTCTTATAGTTAATGCATGCATATTTATTCTAGTAATTGATCTGAACCTTGTTATTAATTTTAAGCCCCTTATTTTCTCCAACTACCGAAACAAGGAAAAAAAACTAGTTAAATTGGACTAACCAAAAATTAATTTGCACTCTTTTTACTTTGGAAACTTCTTAGCTTATAATTAAATGATACATTTATACCCAGTCAGTCCCAAATCACAAAAAATTCTAGAATGAAAAGAAAGTGCATTACTTTGACGGCGGCAATGAAAATAGGTCTATAAAGTCATTATAATTATTCAAGTAAGTAGGATATCCTAAGGTCTATATTATAATTATTTTTTTTGTCACTAAGACCATCTGTCATTGTTAACTATTTTCACTTAACAATTTTCCTTAAATTCTATATATACATGTATTCATCTTTTTATTTTGGCCGCACATGAGAAATGGTCCTGCATTTTGCTTTAGTAATATGTTTTAGTCTTGTGAGGTGCCTTGTCAAAATTCTTGGTTGTTAAAGTACACCTTTGGTCAACAAAAAAAATATTATTCAATTAACTATTAATAGACTCCAAACTGTAGATTTGGTTATGTTAAATGCAATTAGGTTCTTATTTGTTCTTTATTTTTAATTAATTAATGTTTTGGTAAAAAAAAATATTATTAAAAAAATATTATTCAATTAACTCTTTTCTCCTCTTTATGCTTTATTTGTTTATTAATTGTTTTTGGCCAATGAGCTAGGGAGGAAAACGAAGAGAGTTATTAACATATAATATTAATTGTCAAGCTTGTTACAGCTAAGGTTTTATAAATAAAATCTTTACTTATATCTTTCTTGTATTATATTGGAATTATATATCATGTTTACTAATGCTTCCTTACCGTTGATTAGGAAACTGTGGAGCCCGAACTTGATTCATTTTCACGTTTGTGTTTAGTGGCAATGAGCATCAGGAAGATGCCTATACAACTACAATTACATCCCGATGTCATAGGAAGACCTACTTCAATTCCATTTTATATGTCCCAAAGAGATATGTTGGACCTTGCTATGGGTAACGAGATGATTAGCATATCGACCCTACAATTATGGTTGATATAAGTACATTATTATTGTTTTAATTAAAAAAAAGGTAACAAAGTATCAAACTCTTACAATTATGGGCTTTTTTCAGTATGTTAGGTATTTGCATCGCCTTTGCATCTCGAAGGGGATAGTTGATAAGTATGGATTCATTGACCCTCTTCATATTCACAGCACAGGGAACAAGACAAAAGACATTCAATCCTACATTCAGAGTAGGATATGTACAGTCAGAAAGGAGTGTTACCTAACTCCTTACCTTCATTTGTAAGTAAAAGTTTGTATATGATTTAAAATTATGCGTTACTTTGATTTATTGTTACCCAATTATGTAGGGAACATTGGCAATTGATGATAATTTGTCCAAGGCAAAATTTTGTCGTTTTCCTGTGCTCATTGGGGAATAAACCACATAAAGAAATAAGGAGTTTAGTTGATTTGTAAGATTTTTATTTGTGAACATTTTGCTTTGTCATAAGAATTATTGCTCTATAATCTATAACATATATTCCATGAATATTTTTTTATCATAGGGCAATAGAAGCATGGCACATGTTGGAGGGTAGGCACTCGGGAAGTAGAAAGAAGACTACATGAATTTATCCTATTATAAGTAATTTATAATCTAAGGTGAATTCCATATTAAGAAACAAATAACACAAATTTACTCATCATATCTGTTTTTGGTATTCATCCTTTGTGTCCAACACAAACTGGGGGTTGGGACGGATATTATGTCACGAGACATGTTTAACATTGTTTCAGCGAGCATTATTGATTCATGAAATGGGGTAATTGATTTTTCCAACAGTTAGATGAATTGTCTTATAAGTTGATAATCTAAGTTTTCAATGTAATTTCTACTTTCAGATATTCACCTCCAAGGATCCATTCTCTGAAAAGGAAATTGATGACATTCGGAAACGTTTGGCAATTTATCTCCTTGAAGTTTCCAACAAGTGGCTTATTTCACCATGGATGCAAAAGAACTAAGCTTCATATAGATTATGTTATTTTGAGTTAGGAGTTGTGATCGTCATGTTATTTTCTTCTTAAAGAGCTTTTGTGATGTTATTTTGAGTCAAGAGTTGTGATTGTGATGTTATTTTAAGTTAGGAGTTGTGATTGTATTGAACTTTATATATTTTGAAGTTAGAAATTGTATTAGTTTGAATTTGAGAATGTTTTAAATTAGAACAAATATATCTGTTCTGCATGGGATGTTTTGGCTGGTTTTGAATGTAAATCACAGGAGGCTGATTCAAAAAACAGAACAGGTATTTAATAAAAAAAATGTTGGTTTCTACATCGATTAATGTCATACCCGATGTGGAATAAAACATATTCCACATAGGTTGCGTTTACAACCCATGTGAAAAGTGAAGGGTAAAAAAGATAAAAATAACATTTTCAACATCGGTTCTTTGTTAGAACATATTTTCTACATCGGTTGTGATACCCGATGTGGAAAAATCAAACTTTTAACATCGGCCTTACTTACATTGGTTGGTTAACCGATGTTAAATGTCCAAAATAATGTTAAATGGATTTTTTGTACTAGTACCTACACTCCATATTAATTTTTTTAATACTTAATTAAATAATAAATAGGATAAGGATATATATATATATATATATGTAATTGAACATATGTCATCTTGTTTTGTTCTGTAGTTACCAAACACAACACATAAAACACTTTTTGTCCCGTTACATTATGTTCTGTTCTATTTCATTCTATTTTATCTCGTTCTGTTCATCTAGCAAACCAGGTACCGAACAACCTATTGGTGAAAACTTAAGTTCTAAGAAGCTGTGAAAGAACGAAAATAAGAAATTTTGATAAGTACTAAAAAAGGGTTGTTTTCACTTTTTGATAAAAAAAATGGTTGGAATTTTCCTATTTGTTTCCATTTAACTATTTTTTTCAACTTTTTTAATCTTTTACATATTTACCAATTTTCGATATAATAATATAAAATTTATAATCTAAAAAGTAGTTTTAATTAAAGCTAGTCAAGCATTACTTTTATTAAATTATTCATTTCAAGCTTACTTTTAAATAAAATTAATTTTTTAAAATTAAAATTGCTCAATTAATTATTAAAATAGTGCCTGCAAATATAATCACCAACAATATTCATTTCAAACTTTGTGCTTGTTTGTTTAATAGTTTTCTGGTAGCTAAATGTACAACAGAAACTCTAAAATGAAGTTAAGTAATAATTTTGTTTGAGTTGGTTTTTTCATGGAGATAAAGTTTGTAAGTGACCAATTATATGTTGAAGAGAAAAATTATGTTGGGTGTGAGACCTATAAAATATAAGAGTTTAATTAATATATATCCTTAGTGTAATAAAAATGTTTACATTGTTATTTAATTATTATCACATAATTTATTGAGTACGTATTGACATTTAAATACCATTAAAATAACAAAATAAATGATGTAACAATACATTAATAAATAAATGATAGTGTAAAACATTTTTTACATTGACAATATATATCTATTAAATAAAAAATATAATTATATTTATATATCAAAGTCTATCTTACCATTTAAGGAAAAAAATAATTTCTTAAATTTACTTTTACAATATCCTAAATACAAACTTGGGGCCATTTAGTTTGAGAAAACATTTTCTATTTTCATTTCCTGCTTTTTAGTTTTAATTACCAAAATATTTTTAATTTTGATTATAAAAATATCATTTTATTTTCTATTTTCAAAGTTTTGTAAGAAACAGTGAAAAAAATTTTGTATTAATTTCTCTGTTTTTTGTATGAAACTCTTAAACATGGAATAAAATGAAAAATAACAAGTTGATATTATTCGTAATTAGAATTTTTTTCATTTTTGATAAGAAAAATTCATTAAGAAGAGCACTATGGGTGCTCAAACCCAAAACAAACAGTAAAATAATTACAACCAAGCCAAACTAGGAAGAACCAAGCACAATAACCTCTACAAAATCACCAAACAACCAAACCCCTGTGAATCAAATAATATCAAGGAATCACTACGTGCACAAAGGCCAAATAATTAACAACATCAAATTTAAATTGCTAAAAATACAGTGCAACTCCACTATCATTCGTCCTCAGTAAGAGACCCTGCCAGAATTTATGCAAACAGTAGGAGCACCTAACCAAGAAGAGAATTGGTAGTGAAAGCTATGATCCTTTGCTTTTAGCCACTTCCATGAGCGCAATTTGATTAGATCAAATAAATCAATCAGCGATTGACTTTTGTTTGAAAAAACAACCTCATTTCTAGCCAACCAAAGACTCCAAAGGACACATAACCAGATAACTGACCACCTATACCGAGCTTGAGATGTACAAAGAGTAAGACCCAAGAATTGCTCAAAATGGGAGGAGAAAGAATTGTGAAAAACAGATTGAAGACCACACCATTCCAAGCAAAGTGACCAAATGTGATATGCATGAGAACACTCAAAGAAAATGTTTCGTAGTTTCCATTCCTTGGCCACACCACAAACACCCAGTATCTGTGTTTTGTAGAATATGTCTCTTCACTAAATTTGACTTTGTGGGAACTCTATCCAACAACACCCTCCAAGCAAAATAAGAGACCTTTGGAGGCACCAATTTACACCAAATAAATTTATGCAAAGGAATATGTGCATAAATTGAGTCATTGGCAATAACATGGTAAGTAGAGTGAACTGAATATGAGCCTTCTGGATCAGCTCTCCAAAACCAAGAGTCTTCAGTGCTCTCATCCACCTGAATCAGAGATAAGTCTAGTAACAACAAAGATAATTGAGCCAACTCCCATTGAAATAGTTGCCTTCTCCAATCCCACTTCCACACAAAACCACCCTTTGTTTTTTCCATTATACTAGCCACCGAAATATCCCTATTTGTAGTAAGAGAAAACAACCTACTATACCGCTCACAAAAAGGGATAGAAGTACACTAGGCATCCCTCCAAAAAGACGTACACCTCCCATTCCCCACTGTTAGAACCAAAGGAAACACTAAAAGGGGGGTTGAATAGTGTTTTATAATTCTTTACAGATTTTATGAAAACCTTTTGAAACAAGCAAAGAGTTTATCAAATGATTTGAGCAACCTTCCGAAACTGAATATTTCAGCAACTTGCTGATATGATTCAACAGGTTGAGTAAAGTGGTTTTGAAATAGTTTAATGTGATAATCAAGATTGTTTTGCTGCGTAGATTTATAAAATCAATTTTCAGAACCCTCCTTTGTTAGCTAAAACAGAGAGTAAAAAGATAAAGGGTTGAGAAAACTTAGCCAAGCAATTTATCCTGGTTCACCCACTAACACAGTGAGCTACGTCCAGTCCCAGGGCAAACACACCACTGGATTTTCACTATCTGAACAGATACAAGTATTCTTTGCACGCCCAGCCTTTTCAGGCTCTAAACACTAGTATTATTTTACAGACAGACCTCTCCAGGCTCAAACCCAAGTATTGTTTGTTCCACCAAGCCTCTCTAGGCTCTCAAACACTTAAAAGTGTTTACAGAAAATAATGTTTAAGTTCTTGAGGAACTTAAACTAAGAAATATCTTGTACAAAGGATAACTGAGTATAAACTCAGGATACAATGAACGTTTTCTGAGTACAAGGATTATATCAGAGAATTGTAGCAGAGTGTTGGCTTGATAGAATTATTATTGAGCTTGGCCGACATCTCTCAAAGTCTTTAGAGAAGCTATTTATAGGGTGTTGAAATGAAACCATTGAGGAGAGCTCATTCACCGTATAGAGATAGCATTAAATGCTGTTTAAAGCGTTGTGAAATAATCTCCTTAAAGCTTCTGACTTTTGAGACTTGCAGGTGTTGCAGTCTGCAACACTGCCCTGACATGTACAGCAGGTTCCTTTTTAAGCTAAGATGACTTTGACAGCAAAAAGGATCTCTGAAAATATTCCTTAAATGAATCAAACTTGCTTCAGACGTTTATGATGTATTGAGGTCTTGAGCAAGCAGCTTCCAGACTTTAGTCAAATGCTATAACGTAGGTCTTCAGCAATTCTTCTATAATAAGTGATTTGTGTAACACTTCAGAAGGTAGAGATGAGTTCAACAGGTCTTGGCTATTCAGAAGGTTCCTCATATCAGCAGATTCATCTTGAGGTTTCTTCTTTACAGTACTTGCTGAAACAATAAAGCAAAATACCTTCAAGTGATACTGTTCTAAAACTAGTTAATCCCTTTTTAAATCAAATTTGTTGTCTATTAAAACTTAGGATTTGTGAGTTCTTAAAACATTATTAATTTCTTTAATAACATTTTGAGACTCAACATTCTCCCCCTTTTTAATGATTACAAATTTGTTTAAAAAGAAATTCAACAAATATCTGAAAGGAAGTTAAAGAGTAAGGACTTAGAATATATCCCCCCTGTTTCAGATACTTGTCCTTAAAAAGTTGCTCCCTCTGAAACAAAGATTTCTTCTAGAAACATTTGCTTTAGATATCAGAGACTTTAATTTCAAATACTTACCTTTCTTTTTATCCTTTTCTTTTCTTTTTAATACCCCATTTTGTCATTATTTAAAAAGTATGGGTAGAAGTGCACAGACGCAATAAATGCATTAAATAAGAACGAGGTAGGTAACATATCAGTTCAAGCAAGAATGTTCATTTATTGCAACACACAATCATATGCAACAGATCTAAATACGACATAAGAGCAATAACTATACGTAGTCAAATCATGCTCCACATAAGAAGAGAGAATATCATCATATTAAGCATTCAGAAGGTTCAAAAATAAAATAGAAACTTGTAAACACATAGACTTTCTTAATTTGGCAAATTAAAAACTGTTGGTCCTCTTTTGCTTTGGCTTGGAATCTACACTCTGAGAGCGAAGAGGAACAACATTCAAATGCCTCATCATGCTTTATAGTCTATTGTTCTTCCTTCTCAACCTTCTGATGTCTTCCTATTTCATGGCAAGCACTTCAACAAGGTCAGCTTCCTTGAAAATGATGTACACATGCTTCCAGTGAAAGATGATCTCCACAAAACCAACAGGGAACCCAAAGTCAGCAGGGTTAGCCACCAGACATGTATAAACAGTAGGAGAATATGGCACAGTAGCCCAATCCTTTTCATAGTACTCCTTCAGCAGATGATCACAACTAGGAAAGTTTCCAGGGAACCAAGTCCTAAATTCTTGAGTAGAAAGGGAGCTCACAGTCATGCAATCAACAAAGTCATATCTGGTACCTGAGCAAGAACCTTCATTTTCTCTCTTAAACCAGTAAGAATCCTAGATCCTCTCTCTATAAGTGTGGTCAAAACCCCCATAAGCTTCAAGGTCTTCAGGGAGTCTCTTCCATTCTTCTTTGTTGAGAGGTTCAGGATGTTCTATGTAAGCAGTATAGAACTTTGGTTGTTTTCCCTTATCCTCAGGACCTTCTGCAAAAGGTAGCTTTGGCACAATCCTATCTGGTTGCCAGTAAACTTTACTGGATGGTTTCATGGTGAAATGTGTTGGAGGCTTGAATCCTCTGTAGCCAGCCTTTTCAGCAACATACTTAGAATAAATTTCAGCTCCCATGTGCAGCTTTCTGATAAGAAACCAGTCTTCAGCAGGTATAGCCACGGCCTTTGGTGTATTCACATCAATTTTCTTCTAGAAATGCTTGGGAGGCTCTACACCTTGTCTGATCTTCTCTACCTGATCAGAAGCTCCCCCTGAGGCCTTACCCATCCTACTTAGCCTTGCATCTTCAGCAGAATCTACATGCAAGCTTGTCTTTTTGGGAGGTTGCAAAGGCAAATGGTTCTTGAAAAACAACAGCTCCTCATATAAGTTGGGACACTTGGGTAATCTGTTTCTCTGGACCTGAGCACTTTGGTAGAATCAATGAGGAAACTCAGCAGCTTTCAAGATATCTTCAAAGCACAGAATGGGTGCAATTTTGTCATAAGAAGGCTTCCTGGAAATATCCCTAGTTTTGGGTTTCCACATCTTCTCCTTCTGAGTCAGATCCCCTTAAAAAACAAATACACCATTCTCTTTCCACACAAAACTTCCTTTTGAATGCCAATTAGTGGATGCAGAGAGAATGGGTCCTTCATACAAGACCATGGCAAGAGGATTTTCAGTTTCCTCATAATTTTCACCACAAACAGTTCTTGAAGGATCACCAAGTATGGGGCTCATCTCAACAATAACTGGCTCAGTTTCCATAGGATCACCAGTAGATTCTACAGACTCTTCCCTTTCAGTAGTTGTAGCAACCTTGTCAACACTTGACACTTCATTTGCAAAAACCACAGTAAGTTCATCCAGGTTATTGTCAGCAGGTCTATCTTCCTTATCAGCACATGGAGCAGCAAAATTTTTTGTAGGTTCACCTTTGTTGTTATCAGCAGGTGCAACCTCATCAGCATCAGTCTTCTCAGCAGGTTCACCAAGTGGTGTAACCTCTTCAACCTTATCATCAGCAGCAGGTTGGTTTATTTCTTTAGGAATGGTAGTAGATTCTACCAGTTTAATGGGTACAACAATAGGATCCTCCAGATCTTCTAAGTCTTCTTCATCAAGGTTGTCAAAGAGCACCTTGGTCTTCTTGTATGGTTTCTCAATAGGTACAGGCTTCAAGGCAGCTTCTTGAAGCTTCCTTTGGTACAACTTTGTTTTTGTCCAATCATAAAGAACAAAGGGAGTAGGAGGTTTTACTTTCCTCTTCACAATCCTTTCTTTCTTTAGATCCAAAATTGACTGTGTCTTGACTTCCTTCAGTGCTTCCTGAAATATCCCAGTATCATCATTTGTGATAGATTTGCTTCTTGTGATCATAGGGGCAGGAGCAGGAGCAACTTCCTTGACTGGTGAAAGCAACCTTTTCTTCTTGGTTCTAGTTGTTTTGGAAGGTCTCTTCCTTTTATTTCCATCTCCTTTTTCATATTCTTCATCCTCCAGCATAGCTTTTTGAGCAGCTTCAGCAAATACTCTATCATTATCTTCTTGCTCTTTTCTTTTTCTTTCCTCTTCTTCGTCCAAGACAGTGACAATTTCTACAACCTTCTGAAGTTCAGGGTCTGGATGCAATGAAGATATAGGCTTGATGATCAGTGGTTTTGAAGAACTTCCACCCTCATCTTCATTCATCTGAGCCTGCCCCTCAGGAGTTAAGGTAGGCTTAGCAGCTTTAGCAGGCACTTCAGTTGCCTGACTCACAATTTCAGAGGGTTCATTGTGAACCTTCTGAACAGGTTCAGGTTCCTGTTGAGTGGATGCTTCAGCTACTTTCTCAGATGAAGTAGCCTTCTGATAGGACGCCTCTACTTCTCTCACCCTTTCCAAATCAGCAGGAGTGAGAATCTTCTAAGAGACCTTTGTCCTTGGCCTCTTTACCACTTTCTTTTCAGGAGTAACCTCAGTAGGTTTGAACTCCTCCTTGTGAACATCTCCTTGTAGCTCCTCTTCCAGAATTTGCAACATACCCTTCTGGAAAGCAGCAACTTGAGCCTTTTGCCTTGGCCCAATATCACTTTCAGCAGATTTCTTCAAGAGACCCATCTGCTTCACTGTTGTTGTATTAAAGAAGCTTGGGCATTTATGGTCAAATAAGTTCTCCACTGGTACCCTGTGGTGCATCAGAATCTTCATTATCAGGGTATTGTGAGGCAAGTTTGCAGCAGAGTCTTGAGTCCTCCTAAGCATGCCATAGAGAAGGACCCAAGGCAGGTTTATCTTCTTCTTTTGGAGAAGGTGAATGACACAGAAACTCTCCAACTCGGATATATGATCTTTACTTCCTCCCTTGGGGATAATACAACATCCTAGTATAGCAAAAAGTAACCTAGGGATAGTCAGCATACCAGTTCCCTTAGGGTTTAAAGGATCTACTTCTCCAAAAAGCAGTTTGTTGTACTTTCCAGCACCACCGTTCTTAGCTTCCCAATCAAGCATAAAGATAGCTCCTTCTCCTTTGATGCCAGTGACTTGTTCCAGCACTTTGTTGTCCACCACAATCTCATGGCCCAACACATTAGCCTTCAGGCACATCTTCTTGTTACCTTCCACTTCTCTAGCAGTTCTCCAGAATTCGAAGACACTGGCCTCATGCCAGCCACAATCAATCACTTCAAAGAAAGGTAGCTACCCAACACATCTGAAATAATCTTCGAGGTCCAACCCTACCTCAACAAGATTCTTGAAGTTAACACTCCTTGAGGGCACGATCTTTCCACCAGCTTTCTTGGATGCAATTGAAGTAGCAGAAAGAAACTCGAAGGAAATTAGGTTAACTGGAGATTCTGAGAGCTCAAAGGTTGCATAGAAAAATGACAACATGAGAGAGTAAGGAGAGTGTAACTGATGAATAGCTTCTGCTCATGTATTTATAGACTCAGGTAGCATTAATGATGACAGTTACTGGCTGCGCAGACTTGGGAAGACATGCAATCGTGCAGTTTCAGAGAGTAGGTGAAAGATCAACCGTCTCAGAGTGCCACGTTATTAAGTTCCAATTTCAGAAAGTATGTGTTTCTGTAAGTTCATAAATTTCAGCAAGTAGAAATTTCAGAAGACACACACATCAGAGAGTTCATGCATTTCAGAAAGATATATGCATATAAATTTTCACACATTTTCAAATAATTTCATATAGTCATAGGTATTAAGGCTGTAATATTAAACAATGTTACCAGCAGGGATACTTATGGATTTGAGTTGATAATATGTATTTGCTAAGACTCAACATTGTTTTCAGCACATAATTTGAAGCTTCAGCAACTTGTGTTGAAAGCTTTTGGAACATAGACTTTCTTTTCATCTAGAGTTCCTTTCATCCATTCTTCTGCAGTGATTTTAGGAGTCTTCTTTGCTTTGTTTAAGACATCTGCAAGAGAAATAATGAAAGACTTTTGTACCCATATTTTCTTGGGTCCACCAGGGTCAGTTACAGGTACAAGTTACTCATTCTGTTTGCATTCAAATTTAAATAATCTATGTTTGTCACAATGAGGACACCCATCAACCTTTTTCTTATCCTTTTTAGGCTGATCAGAACTTGATGATTTAGGTGATAGTTTTTCAGAGAACCTTAAGCCTCTTTTATCATTCAACCTTTTCTGAGTTTTCAATAATCTGTTGAGATTATTTGTTCCTTCAGTAAAGTTGGCTAGATCTTTAGTAAGTTCCAAAATCTCTCCTTGAAGTTCCTGTTTTTCTTCAAGTAGATTTTTGAATTTACTATTCTTCTGAATCAGAAGCTCTTCTTTAAGTATACGATTTTCTTTTTCAAAATCCTTGTTTTTAGTGCATGCAGCAGCATATGCACTTGAAAGCTTCTTATACTTTCTGAAGAGTTCCTCGGTACTATCAACTAAGTCATCATATTCATCAAGAAGAGTTAGAAATGTTACCTTATGATCAGTCTCTTCTGATTGATTTGCCATTAGACACTGATTCTCTTCATCTGATGAATCTTCTGCACTTTTAGAGGAATGCTCTTCTGTGGACTTGTAATCTTCATCTTCTATAAAAGCATATGAGGCTAGTCAATCCCATATTTCCTTGGTAGAGTAGAATCCCTAAACCATATCATACTCAACTCTGTTCAGTGAACAAATTAAGTAGAGCTTGGCTTGAGCATTGAGTTGAACTTTAATCTTTTGCTTATGGGACCACTCAACTTTGGAAAGGGGTATTCCATCTCTCATGGGAACATAATCACCATCAGTAACTATATCCCAGAGATCAAGATTATAGCTTTCCATGAATAGCTTCATATGTTCTTTCCAGAAAGAGTAATCTTTTCTGTTGAAGATTGGTGGTTTGGTTACAGATGCTCCTTCAGAGATATAGGCACCATAACTTGTTGAAGTTTCCATCTGGATCTTCTCCCTCAGCACTTGTTAGATGCTCAACCTGAGGTTGAGCTCTGATACCAACTGTTAGAACCACAAGAAACACTAGAAGGGGGTTGAATAGTGTTTTATAATTCTTTACAGATTTTATGAAAACCTTTTGAAACAAGCAAAGATTTTATCAAATGATTTGAGCAACCTTCCCAAACTGAATATTTCAGCAACTTGTTGATATGATTCAGCAGGTTGAGTAAAGTGGTTTTGAAATAGTTTAATGTGATAATCAAGATTGTTTTGCTACGTAGATCTATAAAATCACTTTTCAGAACCCTCCTTTGTTAGTTAAAACAGAGAGTAAAAAGATAAGGGTTGAGAAAAATTAGCCAAGCAATTTATCCTGGTTCACCCACTAACACAGTGAGCTACGTCCAGTCCCAGGGCAAACACACCACTGGATTTTCACTATCTGAATGGATACAAATATTCTTTGCACACCTAGCCTCTTCAGGCTCTAAACACAAGTATTGTTTTACAGACAAGCCTCTCCAGGCTCAAACCCAAGTATTGTCTGTTCCACCAAGCCTCTCCAGGCTCTCAGACACTTAAAAGTGTTTACAGAAAATAATGTTTAAGTTCTTGAGGAACTTAAACTAAGAAATATCTTATACAAAGGATAACTGAGTATAAACTTAGGATACAATGAAGGTTTTCTGAGTACAAGGATTATATCAGAGAATTGCAGCAGAGTGTTGGCTTGAAAGAATTATTATTGAGCTTGGCCGACATCTCTCAAAGTCTTTAGAGAAGCTATTTATAGGGTCTTGAAATGAAACTGTTGAGGAGTGTAACATCCTAAAATTTGTAGGACAAATAAGATAAAATAAAAGGAAGGAATAATAATAATATTATCTTTTATGATGAATAATAATAATTAATTAAAAAGGAGATGGGTAGGTTGGAGTAGGCCCAGACCAATTAGATGTTTAAATATGGGAATGGTATCTATTTCACCTCATTAGTTTTCAAACGTCAGATAACCAAACCCTAGGGGAGGAGAGAAGCAACTCCACAAGGAGAAGGTGCTGCAGAGTAGATCAGTAAGTGGGAGCCACCATTCGCTTTTGGATTGTCATCTCTAAGGTACGGTGGGGGAAAGGGTGCTGCTTATGCGTGTATGTTGGGGTGCTTGGGTAGTGAGGGCAACTATAAGACCCTCTAAGACCTTTAAATTCGAATTTTTTTATGTGCATTATGAGTTGTATGATGAAATCTGTTTGCTTTGATGTTTATACATGTTAATCTTGATGAATCTTGATGGATTGAATGATGGTAGCAAGAATAGCGAAAAGGGATAAGTAAGGGTTTAGCGATAAGGATTAATAATTGATTAGATGTGGTAATTTGTAGTAAAGATTGATGTTTTCATTGAATTTGTTCGGTAAAAACGTGTAGGATTGAAGTATTAACAATGAGGATTGATTAGGGGTTGAAGAAAAAGGTTTAAAAGGGGTAAAAATCGCAAGAACAGCGTTCTCGAGTCGCCGATAATCGATTACAGCAGTCCGTAATCGATTACAGGGTTTTCTGGGCAGCGTTGAGTGAGTTTGGGTTGCTGGTAATCGATTACAAGGGGTATGTAATCGATTACCAGAGAGTTGAGTTGATGGTAATCGATTACATCTGTGTGGTAATCGATTACCAAGCTTTGACAGCTTTCTCGCCTGAGCAAGAATGTGTCTGTTAAGGGTGCAAATGAGATCGGAATACTATCATATAGCATATCAAACTGAAGCCCCGGATCTTAAATTTCTAATAGAAGTAGAATCATCTTAATTGGACACCTAAAACTCTAGATATTTCCAAATTAGTGCACCAAGGTCATTAAGCTTAAAACTTGAAGACTCCAAAATTGAGGAATCGCCTCTGGTAATCGATTACAGTTGTTTGGTAATCGATTACCATGTCAGAAATGAGTATGAGAGTGTTGTGTTTGTAATGGTTGTGATCCTTTAATTATTTGGTGCTAATTATATAATTTGTTTGTGGAATTGATAGATTAAAGGGATGTTTAAAATGTGTTGATTGTGGTATGAGTATGATGATATGAATATCCCATGTGATGTTAGATGTTTATAATATTGTGATGTATGATGATGATGTAATGAACATATGAGGTATGAGATGTATGATGATGATGTATTGAGCATATGAGTTGTGATATGATGATGGTGCATTGAGCATATGAGTTATGATATGATGATGATGATGCATTGAGCATATGAGTTGTGGTATGATGTTGATGATGCATTGAGCATATGAGGTGTGGTACCTGAGATGCACGGACCCATTGAGGGGGTGTAACTCAGGAGGTGAACTGCACGGGCCCATTGAGGGGGTGCAGAGACCATGATGGGGGACATTCTATGCACGGGCCCATCGAGGGGGTGCAACCTATCGGCCAAGAGAGGGAATTAACGGTAGGGCCATCATTGCGGGGCGGATGTATCTGCACGAGCCCAAGAGAGGGGTGTTGTGCAACCTATCGGCCAAGAGAGGGCATTTAACGGTAAGGCCATCATTGGTAACAACTAGGGAGATTGATGAGGTGCACCCATTGTGCGGAGTTCCGAATCATGATCCTTAGGATGAGTTTTGGTGTGCATGATTATAGAGTGAACCTACATTGTATTTTATGATGGAATTGAAATATGATATGATGATATGAGTATTATATGTTGAGTGTAGAGAATGTGTTTTCTTGATGATTTGCGAAGTGTGACTTATACACTTGTGATGAGATAATATATTTGATAATAAGAGTGTGAGATGATATGGTTAAGATATGATTTGATGATGATTTGTAACTATGTGTGGGTGAGGATAGGGTAGCCTTCTGCATGCATGTATGAGTTGGTGTTCTTTTCCTCACCGTGCTCTCTGTGGTTAATTTACAAGTGGTGAAGATGGCACGTCAGGTGCCGAGTATTGAATTGAAGGGGCGTCGCACTGATACTTATGACATCAGGGCTTAGTAATAGGGGTTTTATTTTATTAAGAGGAGATTATGAAAATTATTTTAAGTGCCTTACATGGCCAATATGGATATTTTGATGTTGACATTTGAGATTTTGATGTTTTATTTATTTTGAAAACTGTTGACTTTAATTTCTATTTTAATTGAGTTGATTTTGAATCAAATGACGTTTTATTAGAGAGAAATGTGAACCTTTTTACCCGATGTGGTTCGTAACTTTTCCTAAACATTTCAATTTGATGAATGTATAAGAGATTGGGGTAGAAGGGTGTCACAAGGAGAGCTCATTCACCGTTGAGAGATAGCATTAAATGTTGTTTAAAACGTTGTGAAACAATCTCCTTAAAGCTTCTGTCTTTTGAGACTTGCAGGTGTTGCAGTCTGCAACACTGCCTGACACGTACAGCAGGTTCCTTTTTAAGCTAAGATGACTTTGACAGCAAAAAGGATCTCTAAAAATATTCCTTAAATGAATCAAACTTGCTTCAGACGTTTATGATGTATTGAGGTCTTGAGCAGGCAGCTTCCAGACTTTAGTCAAATGCTATAACGTAGGTCTTCAGCAATTCTTCTATAATAAGTGATTTGTGTAACACTTCAGAAGGTAGAGATGAGTTCAGCAGGTCTTGGCTATTCGGAAGGTTCCTCATATCAACAGGTTTATCTTGAGGCTTCTTTTTTACAGTACTTGCTGAAACAATAAAGCAAAGTACCTTCAAGTGATACTGTTCTAAAAATAGTCAATCCCTTTTTAAATCAAATTTGTTGTCTATTAAAACTTAGGATTTGTGAGTTCTTAAAACATTATTAATTTCTTTAATAACATTTTGAGACTCAAGACCCACAACTTTAACACAAGAATTGGAGAACCAATCAGCAACCAAATTATTTCTCTCCTCAATACACCACAAATCAGACCACCACCTAGAGCCTCTCACCCTACTTCCCACCCTCCTAGCAGGGTTCACCCCATAGATAGAAGTTAACACCTTATTCCAAAAACTACCCCTTTCCACTAATAACCGCCACCTTCACTTTCCTAGTAGTGCTAAATTAAAGGCTGTCAAATCCCGTAAACCCAAACCCCCCTGCTGTTTTGGTTTACAAATATCAACCCATGCAACCCACACAATTTTCTTATGTTCACTATCCCCCCCAAAGAAAATTACTGAATAAAGATTCAAGATGAGAAATGATACCTTTGGGAGCCTTGAAAAAGAAAAGAAAGTAGATCGGGATTGCATTTAGAACTGATGTCAAGAGGACAAGTCTTCCGCCAAAAGACAACAATTTCCCCTTCCACCTGGATAGTCTTCTCTCCACCTTCTGAACAACAGGCAACCACGTCTTCAGTCTATGAGGATTCACATCAATAGGTAGACCCAAATATAAACAGGGAAAATACCCAACTTTACAATTCAAAAATTGAGCCATGCACTCCAACCATAACACATCAACATTAACAACCATGCGTTTGCTTTTATGAAAATTAACCTTGAGACCAGAAACCATCTCGAACAATTGTAAAACTGCTTTGATTGCCCACACATTACTTGCAGAAGCCTCACCAACAATAATAGTATTATCAGCATATTGCAAATAGGATACAAGTACTTCATCATAGCTGGCACGATATCCGATGAATACCCTCTCCTGCACTGCCTTTATCATCAAAGAATTCAGCCCTTCCGCAACAATTAGAAATAAAAAGGGGGGTGAAGGATCACCTTGTCGCAAACCTCGACCAACACCAAAATCAGGTGAAGGACTACCATTAACAAGTACAAAAATTCTTACAGTCTTCAACCACTCTACTATCCATTGCCTCCATTTCACAGGGAACGCCATTCTCTCCATCACAAACTGAAAGAATTCCCAATTCACAGAGTCATATTCCTTTTCAAAATCTACCTTAAAAAAGATGGAAGGTGTTTTCCTCCTCTTAGCTTCTTCCAGAACTTCATTAACAACCACCACACTATCAAAAATTAATCTATCTTTCAGGAAAGCAGATTGGCATTTAGAGATAACTTTACCAATAACCATTCTCAATCTGTTAGCCAGAATCTTGGCCAACACCTTGTACATGCAACCTATGAGAGAAATAGGACGATACTCCTCTACCTTTTGAGGGTTGTCAACCTTGGGCACAAGGACAATAAAAGAGTTGTTGGAGCCTTTTACTAGTTTACCATTAGCATGAAATTCATGAATAAATGCCAGAAAGTCATACTTCATTGTATCCCAAAAATCTTTTATGAAAGTAAAATTAAAACTATCTGGGCTAGGACTTTTAGACCCGTCACAATCCCAAACCTCATTCTTCACATCAGCCTCATAAAAAGGCAAAACTAAGCCATCAAATCTGCTTGAGATAAAGAATTAAAGTCTGAACCCAAAAGACAAGATGTAACATGAGGATTCACCTTAAAGTGTCCCTCAAAGAAATCCTTAACTGCCTCCTTAAGTTCAACAGGGGTCGAGTGTGTTTTATCAGCCACCTCCAAACTCCGAATTGCACTCCCAATCCTTCTTTTGTTAGTACAAGCATGAAAGAATTTCGAGTTTGCATCCCCCTCTTGTAACCATGATAAATGAGCCTTTTGAAATAAAAGATTGTCCTTCAAAGTAATAAAGTTACATCTTTTTGCCTTCCATTCTAACCTTTGTTGAACTTCATCCTCCTGCAAAAAAGACTTTTCATTCTTAAGATCCAACTCATGTGCTTTCTCAGTAACCTCTCTAATCTTACTATCTGAATCCCCCAAAACCTCCTTATTCCACCTCCGAAGCCAGATTTTTAGATGCTTGAGCTTCTCCTTTAATACAAACCCAACCCTCCCATATACAACAATCTGGCTCCACTGTGTTTTGATAAAATCAGCAAATGTTGGATCCCCCCTCCAGTAGTCAAGGACTCTAAAAGGCTTCGACCCCCAATTAAGAACTTCATTTTTCAGCAATATTGGGTAATGATCTGAAACCCCTCTAGACAAACCCCATTATGAAGTATAGGGCCAAAGAGTCAACCAAGACGCTGACACTAGAAATCTATCCAATCTACTCATGCACGACCCATCAGACTTATACCAAGTGTATTTTCTCCCAACTAGTGGAAGATCAACCAAATCCACATCACGGATAAAAGTATCAAAACTTCTAATATCATCACCTCTCCACAAAGAATCTGCGCCTCTCATTTCACCCTTTATCCAGACAACATTAAAGTCTCCACCCATACACCATATATCATCTCCCACATTACTCTTCAATAACAATATTCTACCCCACAAATCTTTCTTTCTTTTTAACATCACACGAGGCATAAATATTTACAATAGAGCATTGAACCTTATTAGCCCCCCATGCACCGGTTACACCCAAAAAATTATCTCATGAGAAACATTCATACAAAGTAAATAAATCCTTCCTCCATAGTGTTAATAAACCTCCTGAAAAACCTTAAGAATGAGAAAAAACCCACCCAAAATCATCTCCACCAGTCAATGCAGCACAAAACCTGCCATCAATAAACTCCTTTTTTTGTTTCCTTTATCAAAATAAAGTCTACCATTTCTGATTTTATTAATCTCCTCACCTCCAATTTCTTCAGAAGGCCACCTAATCCCCTTATATTTATAGACAAAACTATCATAGAAACTGAAATAACCCTAGAACCAATCATATCCACCATTTATCATACCTGCACATAGTCTCTACCAATAGCTAACCAATCTCTAATCTCCATTTGCTTCAAATTAACAATAACACCCTCATCAGAAGTCAATTTCTTAACCCCCAATTGAGTACCAATCTCCCACACACGACCATCAACACATTCAGGATTTAATTCTAGCATCATGCCAACATTATTTAAATCTAGATCAATTTCCTGAACAGAAGAACTTACTTGTTGGCGTGGGACCTTACGCGGCCTACCCCTCCTTCTCTTAATACCTGGGCCAGTTGCAGTGCATTGAGCTCTAGTATCAAAGGCATCATTGATTGAATCTGGCAATCTGACTGGAACATCATGTGGCTCTTCCTCCAAAACTCCAATCGTGTTTAAATCAAGAAACACCTGAGAAGACTGCATCTGAAACTCCACAACATTGGGTAATACTGTTAAATTATCAAGGAAATAGAGGCAATAATACAGAAGCAGCAGAAAATGAGCAAGTCATGGGCAAAGTTGAACTTTCACAAGAGATATCAAATCTGCCAAGTCAGCAGTGCAATGAGCCAACCGAATCATCAGTGTCATTCTTTCCTTCTGCAGAATCTTCCTTTCCCTCCACCTCTAACGGCCACAACAAATCATGATCAAGTAGTGATTCACTAGAGCAGTACCTAGACTATTTTCTTCTGCACCTTTATTTTGTTATAAATAGAGAAAGTCTCAGACTATTGTAGCATCTTTTTCAATAGTAATGAAATGTTCCCTTATTTTCTTCCTTCTTTCAATATTTCATAAATCTTAAGATGGTATCACAGAGCGTATAAGCTGCAACTCTGATGGCCAAAGGAGGTGGTGGTTCTGGTTCTAATACTGGTGGTGTTCAGATAGATCCATCACAAGATCCTTCCAGTCCATACTATATTCATCCTGGTGATGGACCTTCTTCTGTCACTGTTAACCCCATGCTGAATGGCTCAAATTATCATGCGTGGGCAAGATCTATGAGACGTGCTTTTGGTGCCAAAAATAAGTTTGAATTTGTTGATGGAAGTATACCAATTCCTAGTACCTTTGATCCAAGCTACAAGAGTTGGAGTCGCTGCAATATGATCATTCATTCATGGATTGTGAATTCTGTTGTAGAGTCCATTGGCCAGAGCATCATTTTTCTGGAAAATGCTATCGATGTATGGAATGATTTGAAGGAAAGGTTTTCCTAAGGAGATCTCATCAGAATATCTGAGCTTTAGCAAGAAATTTATGGTCTAAGGCAAGGTTCTCTCTCTGTCACAGAATTTTATTCTGAATTGAAAATTTTTTGGGAAGAACTTGAGACTTATATGCCTATTCCCTGTTGTGCTTGCCCAGTTAAATGTACTTGTGCTGCTATGAGAAGTGCTAGATATTTTCATACTCTTAATCACATTATGAGATTTCTAACTGGTCTGAATGAGAATTTTTCAGTGGTCAAATCATAGATTCTGTTAATGGATCCACTTCCTAACATGAATCAAATTTTTTCTATGGTGATACAACATGAGAGACAAGGAAATTTTATGGTAAATGATGAGACAAAGGCTCTTATAAATGTTGTTGATTATAAGAAGCCACAAGGAAGGGGAAGAAGTTTTATGCAGAGTACTGGATCAAAGAAATTGTGTACCTACTGTGGAAAGGCAGGTCACATAGTAGAAACTTGCTACAGGAAACATGGATTTCCTCCTCACTTTCAGAAAGGGAACTCTTCAATGATGAACAATGTATGTAGTGATGCTGTAGAAAATGTGTCAATCAATGGAGATATTTCCATCGCACCACCTACCTTTACTCATGAGCAGTATGAGAAGCTTCTCAGTCTAATTCAAGGTTCTAGCATTAACCAACAATATGCTTCCTTAGCTAACCAGGTCAGCACATTTCAACCTGGTCATTCATCAGGTGAAATTCAAAAATCAGGTACAATCAACATCTCTTCCTCTTTTAACAGTTTCTCCCTTGGTTCTTGGATCATTGATTCAGGAGCTAGTGATCATATCTATGCATCCCTTAAAACTTTTCAGACTTTCAATAAAATTAAACCAATAAGCATAAGATTGCCAAATGGCCAAGTCTCTATTGCAAAGCTTGTTGGTACTGTTGTTTTCTCCCATGATTTTTTCATCACAGATGTGTTGTATGTGCCAAATTTTTCCTTCAATTTGATCTCTGTATCAAAATTAATTGCCACCTTGAATTGTGTTATTTCCTTTGATAATTCTCTTTGTGTTATACAGGACCAGCAATCCCAGAGGATGATTGGTTCTGCTGAAAAGTTTGAAGGGCTATATCACCTAGTCACTGAGGACAAACAGGCCACTTGTTCAAATGTCCAAGCAATTGATACTCAAATTCTCCCTGAAGATGCCTTATGGCATTTTAGATTAGGACACTTATCAATTTCAAAGATGATTTCTATGAATTCAAAATTTCCTTTTATTGTTGTTGATCCAAAAGCAGTCTGTGATGTATGTCATTATGCAAGACACATAAAATTACCTTACAAATCCAGTTTAAACAAAGCTCTTTTACCTTATGACTTATTGCATTTTGATATTTGGGGGCCTTTATCTGTTCATTCTATACATGGCCACTCTTATTTTTTGACTGCTATTGATGATTTCAGTCGCTTTACATGGATCATTTTATTGAAATCCAAAGCTGAAGTAAGAGACCATGTGCAGAATTTCATTAAACTAATTGAAAATCAATGTAATGCAAAAATAAAAATTGTAAGAACTGATAATGGCCCTGAGTTTGCTATGCCACAGTTTTATGCCTCAAAAGGAATAATACACCAAACAACATGTGTGGAATCCCCACAACAAAATGGTAGAGTTAAAAGGAAGCATCAACATGTTCTCAATGTGTGTAGAGCACTTCTTTTTCAATCAAAATTACCAAAACAGTTTTGGTCACATGCTGTTCTTCATGCTACATACATAATAAATAGGGTGCCTAGTACTCTTCTAAAAAATAAATCACTAATTTTTTGCTACACAAGCACACACCTAAGTTACATGACTTGAAGGTTTTTGGCTCACTGTGTTATGCATCAACACTTCAGTCACATAGAACAAAACTTGCACCTAGAGCTAGGAAATGCATATTTCTTGGATATAAACCAGGTGTTAAAGGGTCTGTGCTATTGGATCTCAACAATAAGGAGATTTTTATCTCTAGAAATGTTACTCATCATGAGCATATACTGCCATATAAACCTTCCTCACCCTTATCTGCTTGGTCATATACACCATCCTGTCAGCAAGAAATTGATACTTCCAAACTTGTAACCCAACCTGAATCTAATGACACACCTGTGACAGACCCTGCAACACCTGCTGATCATGTACCAATTCCAAATCTCCCTGTTGCATCATATATGGCTGCTGAAATTAAAGAAAATCACAAAGACAGAAGCATCCACCAAAGCATCTTAGTGACTATGTGTGTAGTCTTTCAAGCAATTCAGCAGAAACAGTTTCCTCAGGTACTTTCTACCCCATTTCATCTTTCCATTCATTCTCAAATTTATCACTCACTCATCATGCTTACTCTCTTTCAATCACACATACTCATGAGCCACACACATATCTGGAAGCTAGTAAGTATGAATGTTGGAATAATGCTATGAAATCTGAGTTAGAAGCTCTTGAAAGAAATGGTACATGGATTATAGTTGATCTACCCGAAAATGTGAATCCAATTGGCAGAAAATGGGTCTACAAAGTAAAGTACAAAGCTGATGGAACAATAGAGAGATACAAGGCTAGGTTGGTGGCCAAGGGTTACAATCAAGTGGAAGGTCTTGATTTTTTTGACACTTTCTCACCGGTGGCTAAGCTCACCACAGTGAGAATCTTGCTGGCTTTGGCTTCTATACACAACTGGAATTTGCATCAGTTGGATGTCAACAATGCATTCTTACATGGAGATTTAGATGAGGATGTTTATATGGTTGTTCCACAAGGTGTCAAATGCTCAAAAGCTTGCAAGTTGCTCAAGTCTTTATATGGACTTAAGCAAGCAAGCAAAAAATGGTATGAGAAACTCACTTCACTGCTGCTCAGCCAGGGATATCAACAATCCAATGCAGATCACTCATTGTTCACATTCAAAAATGGGAAGGACTTCACAGCTCTTTTCATTTATGTGGATGATTTGGTTCTTGCAGGGAATTGTCTTGCTGAATTTACCAGAATCAAAGCTGTTCTTGACTCCAATTTCAAAATCAAAGATTTAGGCCCATTGAAATATTTCCTGGGATTGGAAGTGGCACACTCAAAACTGGGTATATCAGTCTGCCAAAGAAAGTATTGCTTAGACCTTTTACATGAGTGTGGTTTGCTTGGGTCAAAACCTGCCAAAACTCCACTTGATCATTCAGTTAGATCACATCAAGATGCATGGAAGCCATATGAAGATGTCGCAGGTTATAGGAGATTGATTGGGAAGCTACTTTACTTAAATACCACTAGACCAGACATTACATTTGCCACCCAACAACTTAGCCAGTTTCTGAATAAGCCAACACTGTTGCACTATCAAGTTGCTTGTAGAATAGTGAGATACCTTAAGAATAATCCAGGTAGAGGTTTGTTCTTTCCAAGAAAATCATAAATCCAACTGTTGGGATTCTCTGATGCAGATTAGGCTGGATGTATTGATTCCAGAAAATCCATTTCAGGATACTGCTTCTTTTTGGGTTCATCATTATTTCTTGGAGAGCAAAGAAACAATAAACAGTTTCAAGGTCTTCTTCTGAAGCAGAGTACAGGGCACTTTCTACTGCAGTTTGTGAATTACAGTGGCTATTATTCCTTTTGCATGACCTCCACATCACTTGTTCAAGAGCACCAGTGCTTTATTGTGATAATCAAAGTGCCTTACACATAGCTACCAATCCAGTTTTCCATGAGAGGACAAAACATTTAGAGATTGATTGTCATTATGTTCGAACTAAGCTTCAAGAGGGAGTCTTGCGTTTACTACCAATTTCATCCAAGGAACAGTTGGCTGATTTTTTTACAAAAGCATTGCCTCCTCCAATTTTCACTTCATTCATTTCCAAGCTGAGCATGATTGACATTTACCATGCTCCAACTTGTGGGGGGATGTTAAATTATCAAGGAAATAGAGGCAATAATACAGAAACAGCAGAAAATGAGCAAGTCATGGGCAAAGTTGAACTTTCACAAAAGATATCAAATTTGCCAAGTCAGCAGTGCAAGGAGCCAACCGAATCATCAGTGTCATTCTTTCCTTCTGCAGAATCTTCTTTTCCCTCCACCTCTAACGGCCACAACAAATCATGATCAAGTAGTGATTCACTAGAGCAGTACCTAGACTATTTTCTTCTGCACCTTTATTTTGTTATAAATAGAGAAAGTCTCAGACTATTGTGGCAGCTTTTTCAATAGTATTGAAATGTTCCCTTATTTTCTTCCTTCTTTCAATATTTCATAAATCTTAAGAAATACACTCGACGCATGGCTAGAAGACACCACAAGTTGTTGCTTGGAACCCGCCTCATTGTCCATGATGAGGACATGACCCATGACAAGGCACTAGAAGGACATGGGGGACCAATGATGAAGTGTCAGTTGCCATCAATGCAACTACAAGTTAAAGAACCATCAAGAGCATTTGATGACGCCATGTGGGCGGCCAACTTAGCCTTCATTTTGCTGAATTATTTCATTTTATTTGCTTTCAATAAAGATTAGGGAGTTACATAGACAAGGGAATAATTTTCTGGTGGTTACAAAACAAAGTTGTAATGTTGTTTAATTGCATTAAAACTTTGTCTACTAGCCGTTGGAAGAGGTTGCTAGGTGCGCATGAACCTGGCCATTTTTGGAGCCACATGGAAGCCTAATACATCCTCATAGTGTGCGGCCAACATGTGCACAAATGGCTAAATAAAGAGTCTTCAAAGAGGTGCCAACAAGGAAGTAAATGGGGGAATGAAGAGCAATCAAGATGGCGGCCATCATCATGAAGAGGGAGGTTACAAAATGAATGGAAACTTGATGATTGTGGGCTGTTACATGCGGCCACTTATTGGCTGATTCATGAGCCATTTTAATCCATGTTTGATGGTTACATTTCAAGAAATAATGCAGCCACATGTGCCCAAAATTCTGGTTGGAAAATGTGGCCAAACAAGCTTACTTAGATTGAGTTTTATTAGCTTTAATTTATTTAATTTCTAGTAATGTATTTAGGGTTGCATGGGAGTTGCATGAGGGGTATTTTGGGGTGAAATAGGCGTGTAAACCTAGCTAGTTGCATGACCTTTGAGTACCTTGTAATCCTTATAAAAGCATGCTTCATGCATGCAAGAAAGTTAAGAATGTTTATGCAGAAAATTACCTATACTTTGAAAGTGTTTTTCTAAGTTTTTCTTGCTAGTCAAGAGTTGAGAATTTATCAAAGGATCCTTCCTTTGTGTGTATGTTATCGGGGACTTATCTTTCAAGTCTTTGAAAGTGTGACGTCCTTTCCTATCTTTTCTATTATTCTTCAATTTCTTGTACTACGTTTATCTTAAACAAAAACTTAATTTTCTTCATGAGTTTTCTTGAATTATATGTGACTTATTCTTCAAGGAATCAAAGTTGAATACACGTTTTTGACAAGGAATTTTTGGTTGTCTTTGTTTTATTTCAATCTCTTTGAGTTACGTTCCAAAAGAAAAGAAAATAGAAAAGAAACAGAAAATATCAAAAAGAAAAAGTTTAGAAAAGAAAAGAAAAAGAATTGTTATTAAGAAAGGCGTTGATTATTCAGAAATTTCTAAGGTCTATTCAAAATAGAACTTCCAGGTTCATATCAGTCCACCAAACTATCCTCTGGCCCACTTAATATCTCTCTTGCAAGGAATCTGCCACTCATCATTATTGTACCGGGATAAAGCTAACTATCACCAGATTTTTTGGGCAGCAAGTCATATGATAGATGAACCTGCACCATTGTTGGACTCACGCACCTCAAATCTTCATCCAATCCTTCTTGGGCATCTAGCCCATGCTGAGATCCACGTACCGCATCATGCACGACATCTAGCGCGCCCAGCCCATTGTGTGAACCGCGCACTGCATCAAGATCGTCAAAACCTCCATGGAGAAGGCCCAAACACCATCCTTTGCAATACTTGGTGTAGCGCTTGTTGGGCTCAAACGATTCAAAGGTCCACCATAATAAGCAGTCATATCAAGTCCATCAGTGGCTTCACGGATTGGGGTAGCGGCGATGAATGAAGTATCAGTCGGCCCAATGTTCCCAACATTTTCTATCCTAGCATTGTCCCCCAACGTATCATACCCATCCGAATTTACATTCTCCACCATATTTGCTATCACTTCCTGATTCTTAGCCTGGATATCAACCGCAATTATGTGATTGGAATTATCATTTAAAACAGTAAGATCAATTCCTTGAATATCTTGATCCTCCCGGATTTGAAATTCAAAATTATCACCAAAGCCTTGCTTTCCATTAAAAAAATCCTCCCAGCCACTACCATCAAGAGAGTACTCCTGTGACGAACAAAGACTAGAACTTTCAGATGAATGATTAGCCAATTGACCCCTTGGTGGTATTCTCGATCGATGAATAAAGGGATCCTCCACAACACCAATTGAAAAGAATGAATTATTAACCTTAATTTTCATCCTTCTATTAATCGGTTCCATTAAAGTTGTCTTAATTAAAACTGAAACAATGTCAAATTTGTCTTTGTTTTTGGTACAACTATCAACACTCACATACCTACCAAATGAAGTAACAATTGTTCGAAAGAAGTCCTCAGACCACACTTGTAAAGGGACACCAAAACACCTTACCCATACATATCTTTCACGCGGGGTATCTGTTGGACACCATGGTCGAATTGAGACGAACCATACATAGAACATATCCTCTAATTCCTTCACCATTTCCTCAAAATTCTCCTCCTGTTGCGGCTGAATCAAAACTAAATCTCCACCCATTGGTATAACCTTAACTGAAAGAATACCTTGAGCAATAATCTTGTCCTGAAACATACATACCTCATCAACTTGGCGTACTTGACTAGTATAACACCTTCGTAACCATTCCATCTCATTATCAGGAACACTAAATTCTAAATTGCTCCACTGATCCTCCATACTAGTTTGTTTAGGCCTCCATACCCTCTGGACATAACAACATCCGCAAATGAACACTCATTAACCATTCCACTAGGATTAAAACAAAAAAGAAATTGAAAATAAAGGGATCTAATTTTCTCTCAAACTTAATTTTTTGAAACTTGCTTCTATCAAAGTTTAAAATAAAATAACCCTCAATTTATCAATTAATCGTTGTGGGGTATTTTCATGTGAGCCCCTTGTTTCTTCTTTGTTTCATCTCAAAGAAGTTAAACTATAATGAACGACACATTTTTATATATGATCTCTACGTACATCTCTTCTCTTTTTATAAATCTCTTACTGAAAAAGTTAACAATAGCAACCAATATATGCTGGACCATGGTCCCAATCCAAAATAAACGGATTTCAGTATTTCACGGAAGAAACATAATAAGTACATTAATAAACCTATTATTAAAAATAAGCTTTTGATCTGATGATTGCATAAAACTGTTAATATGTTTTGTTCGGTATATGGGTATTCTTATACCTCTACCGTATTCTATTGCAAATTGATTATTTAATACATCTTACAACTTGTTTGTGACTTTAAAAGATATTTTGGTCCAAATATTTGGTTATGTATGTACCGCTAACGCTAATGCAATATAAATATTACAATCAATCTTTCATATAAAACTATTATTATTTTTAGGCTTAAATATGTTTTTGATCCCTATAAAATTAATGAATTTTGTCTTTAGTTCTTACTAAATTTTTCACCTAAGTTTGGCCCCTCATTAATTTTCTATAACCAATTTCAAGTCCTCCCATTAAGTACCTGTTGTTAAGTGATGACATGACATTTTACCCATCTTAATCCCTGCTCGGATGCACGGATTGCTAGGCCTGCTCGGATTACTCCTTTATTCACGTTTACTAAAGAATCCGAGCAATCCGAGCAGGGTGTAAGATGTAGGGATGTCAAAAAAAATTCGTACCCGTGGATACCCCGCGGATATACCTGCAATGTGTACCGCATAAATTCTTGTATTTTTACTGCACTTATCAAGGGTAAAATAGTAATTTATGCCCCAAAATAATCCTTTTTTAGTAATAATTGTGTTTATTTAAATTGAATTTGAATTTGATGCTATTTTAATAGAAAATATGTTGATTTTGCAGATTTATGAGAGATTTGAATGAGAAAAGAAGATAGCATTAATTGAGGATAGGATCTGCAGATTTGAAGTTTAAATGAGAGCAAATAAAGATAAGATCAACAGTCATTTAAACAAGGATTTTGCGGATAACTTCCCAATTTAAATTCAAAGTCAAGATAAACACGGAATCAGATCAAAAAGAGGGAAACAAGGAAAGCCAAGCAAACAAAGATAAGATCAGGAAAAGATCAAGCTAAAAAATGGAGAGAATCAAGAGAAGCTGATCGAGAAATTCGCTCCACCTGCGCTCAGCGCAGGTGGAGCGTAACCATCAGGATTCCTCTTTGGATGCGCTGAGCGCAGGTGAAGCGCAGGAACACGAATTTGTTTTTTAATCTGATTTCAAAACAGAATCCTTCCAGATTTCAGATAGCTTTCCTTCATCCATAAATAGGACCCTTTGTACAGTTTTTGGCATACAGTTTGGTAGAGAGTTTAGAATAGAGTTTAGGGCTCAAGTTCAAGGGAGACCCCGAAGGGCTGCCAAGATAGCAATACAAGGATTGAAGAAGGTAACATATTCTTCATTGGTTTGTAATGGCTACCATGCGTAGCTAAATTCTCCAGTTGGATTGAATGTAGTTGATTCAATCCCCAAATGTATGTGAATTCTCGTATTTAATTATGAATCCTTATTCTATGATATCGATATTTTTATGCGTTACTTAATGTGTAGCTTCCGCCTTTGTGCGGGAGTTATAGGTTAATTCTAGGATAGTATGTGATAGAGATTTTCGGATTAACAGCGATTTTGGGGGAGCCTGGGCCAAAGGAAACTTGAACTCTGATTGGTAAAAATACTCATAGTAATTGTTATAGGAATATAGGGGGAATCGATGATTGAAGATGGAATGTGACAGCCTCTTCATAGTAGTCCCTATAGGAATATGCAGTGAATTGATAGTTTTAACAACTGACCCTTAGAACAATCAAGTTGTGGTAGTTTGTCGCCTGGGAGAACCCGCATGGATTACCGTCGAGTGTTTTACTACTGAGACCCCGGGGTAAAACAATAGAGTTGGCTAAGGTATCATAGAAATATATTCATAATTAATATAGGAATTCACATATATGAGGGGTGCGATGATACGAAGTTCAATCCTAATTCAAGTAAAGCTATCTTACTCTATTTTATTTTCTCATTTACTTTATGCAAGTTATTTTCTGCACATTAATCACCAAAAATAGTTTCCTACTTGATAGTCTGATCACTAATATATACGAAGTGAGTCGTTCCTTGTGGATACGATAACTCATACTTACTATTATACTGCTGGAATTTTGGTACGCTTTCCAGAATCTCATCAACGGGCAGGGGCGGATGCACGATATGGCCTTTGAGGGCAATTGCCCCCACAAAAAAATTATTTTTTCTTAACATTATATATAGTATATTAATTGTCCCAAAATGATTTGATATTTTTTAATATGAGATATTAAGTACATGCAATAAAAAATATAATAACTCATATATATATATATATATATATATATATATAACATACATTTTCTTTTTATCTCTTTTCATTACATTACTCATCACATCTCATAATTCTTTTTTTATTTATTTATATTATATCTCTTTTAGTATGATAAATTCATAGGTATATCTATGAGTATTGCCCCCACAATCTAAATTGTTTGGGTCCGTCACTGGATACGGGTTGTGTACTATCCGCCCCCGCTCCGCCCCGTTGACATCCCTAGTAGGATGGGTAAAGTGTCACATCATCACTTAACATCAGGTACTTAACGGGGGGACTAAAATTGGTAATGAAAAATTAATGAGGGACCAAACTTAGGTGAAAATTTTAGTAGGGACTAAACACAAAATTCACTAATTTTATAGGGACCAAGGACATATTTAAGTCTTATTATTATTATTGTTATTATTATTATACCTTAAAGTGATTACCTGGATCATTCCGAAAGGACATTGTTGTGACACAATATTCAAGATATAATATATAAGATTACTCTCTCTCGATAGAAATGAAACTCTAACACTATGTTTGGTAGATAGTAGGGAAATAGAGAAGAGAGATATAGAGTTGAGATAGATGTGATTTATAAGTTGTTTGGTGTGAGAGAAATAGGGAAGAGATAGGAGAAAAATGAGAAATTGAGTTGTTTGGTTTGATTGAAGAGATGGAAAATAAATAGTAATTTTTATTAATTTTGTTAATATTTTCTAGCACCTACAACCTGGTAATCGATTTTTTTTCTTTATCAAAATCGATTTCTTTGTTATTTTTTTATAAGAAAATTATGTAAAAATCGATTTTGAAGTATGGAAAACCGATTGTTCAAACTCAACATTCAACCCACACCCCAAATCGAGCATCCTGAATCAATGATTAGCTACTACCCGCAGAAAAATAGGACCACTGAGCATGATCGCTTTCTATCATAATAAACTTTCTCCTGCAAGCCCAAAAATCAATTTAGCTAAACATACGACACAACACACAAGTTTCAACTGTAATCAATGAATTTAACTGAGTTTGAATCGCTTGTCTCAGTCTAGCAACTGCAGTCAACAAAGAATGAAAATTTTAATAAAAATGAACCAAGGGATAAGCAGAAGAAGAGATGAAATTTACTTGAGATGCCAACGGAAAGCTCTGCTAGGATGTTCGTTGATGGCGATATTGAAGAGGTCGAGACAACGCCACAACAGGGTTTGGGGTATACCACGCTCATCTCTTCCTGAGATGAGATGACGTTTTGGACGCCATGTTCTTCATTTTCTTCTTTGGATTTCTATCTATATATTTAACAACTAAAATCTTGTCACCCACAAATAGCAAAAATGCACATTGTCTTGTGGTGTGGTGAAGACAGAGAACAAATCTGGGAGCAAAATATAGTTCTCCCGTATTTCTTTGCTTGATCTCACCCGGTCTAAAGAGAAATGTGTACAGCGTGGGTCCCACTACTTTTTATTATTTCTTGCTTACTTCTCGGCTCAACCAAATTGGCGAAATAAGGTATTTCGCTAGCATTTCTGTCCTCGCATCCTATTTCTCAACTAATTCTCGCTAAACAAACACAATGTAAGAGAGAAAGAAGAGCGTTGCTACAAATATTTTCCTCCCCCTTGGGGGTTCTCCCCCATATATGGGGTTTTTTCACCCCTCCATGTGATTTCCTCTCTTATAAGTAAGAGGTTTTTAATCATAGTAAGTTTTTTCCTTTCCTTTTAGATTTCTAGTTTTTTTTCCTTTCTCTCATCCCAACTTCCACTATCACCAGACGGGTGAGACAAACCGATTTGCCATACTTCACTGCCTCCTTGTTGTTTATGCGACCCCGGTGCTGCGGTAAAAGTGGGTGTTCCACTTGCAACATGTTTATGCATGAAAATTATCTCGAAAGAAAGATTTCACTTTTGATTCTAAGAGCAATCTGAGACTTAGAATCCAGTCTTTAAAAGGGACTCTTAAAAAATAGGTTTATAGAGTTCTTGTTTAAGAAGAGTTTTCGTAAAGTATGAAATATACAATTAAACTCACTTGACGGTTCGATCCAATATTAGAAATCGAAGAAAGAAAGAAAAATTAAAGTGGATAAAGGAAAAATAGTTGAAACAATTGTAAAGGAAAAAACAAATAAGAAATGGAAGAAGAGGAGGAATAGAAAAAGTAACGTAAAATATTACAAGAAAATAAAGGAAAGAAATTAAAGAACATGAAGAACAGAAAATGATAAATTTTCATTAATTAAAAGTGGTGGAATTCACATACTAGTATTCTCTATTCACAAATAGTCACTGCAGAATGGACGTTCATGCTTTGAGAGAGTTTTAGTGAATGGAAATCCAACCTTTATTACATTGTCAATTCTCCTATTTATAGATTCCTAATTCTAACGACTAACTAATGCCAACAAGACACATCAACAACTATATATGTGTTGCATAATACATGAACGACACGTATTCTAATGGACATAAATCACTTCAACTTCTTAAAACTGTTTGCAATGCTTCCCTATGATTCTGACACTTGTCTTGAAGATCAAACTTCCAATAACTGCTCCTAACTATTTTTCAGAACTTTAATTTCGAATAAGTCTTCTTGAACTTTCAAATTTCTTCTAAGTGTTTCTGTGGTTGAGTTTCTTTTTCGATTTCTTGAAGTCTTTCTTCTGATTTCGATTTATATACTTGTACTTCGAAATTCCTTGAGTCTTCTTCTAGTCTTCTGTCCTCTTCTCTGAAAATCGAAATGTACACATTCTGAATATAGGAACCTTTCGAGTTCTAGTCTCTTATTGGAACCTTATTCAGAAATCGAAAATCTCTCCAATAGATTCAGACTTCTCTTTGATTCTTACAACATAATATTGGTTCCAACACTTAGAAAACTTTTTACCTACTATACCAACACAACCTCAATTGAAGCCCTTGGACATGGGAACTCTGAAGAGCACAACTGCGGAGTAAAGTTGCAGTCTTTGACAGGAGATATTCAAAGTAGATGGTGGTGGATGATTAGGGATTTCTAATATTTTCTTTGTTTTATTCTAATTTCAAAGAATGTTAGAGTAAGTTGTCTTGTAATGTATTGTTTATCATGTGGGACATAGTTGTATTGCTCTTTGAGTGTTTCAGATTTGAGATGGATGATTGTAAGTGTCGTTTGGCTGCCATTTGGGCTTTAATGTCATATCTCTTTGTAAAAAAAAGATATAATATATAAAATTAGTGTTTTAGGATAGCTATATATATAAACCAAGTTTTTAAACCCTTTTTAACATATATAACATTTACAAAAGAATAATTTTCACCATAAAATAGAGGTGGTATGTTAATTGAAGCAGCTTCTGCAAAAGGCAATTGATTCCCTGCCATTTTCGCAAAAATAGTTTGCTAAAATCTTGAAAACTTTCATGATTCAAGCTCTGATGCCAATTGTTGGTCCCAGAGGGAATCTAGAAGGGGGGTTGAATAGATTAACTAAAAACTTTTTGCTTTAATAATTTTTCAAAATTCGTTTTTCTTTCCTTCAAAAAACTGCCTTAAAAATTCTTTCAAATATATTTTTCAAATATCAATTTATCAGAGTTTAAAATCAAGAGATTGCAGTAGGTAATTGATTACCAATTCAGTGCGTAATTGATTACCAATTTGGAAAATCTCGATTCCACAAGGTTAATGATTTAACTTTCAATATATCAGAAATCAATCAATTTTTCTAAGCAACTTTCTATTATTTTACTAATCAAGAAGCATGTTTATAAAACCAAGAATCACAATTCAAGATAGAGTAGGGATAGAGAAGATTACACAACGATTTATACTGGTTCAACCACTAAATGGGGCCTACATCTAGTTTAGATCTAGCACACCACTAAATCTACTTTCACTATAGAATTGATTACAAACACCATGCACACTCAATCCTAAAGAAAGACTTTCTAACAAACAAAAGGTTTGACTATTGCACCCCACAAGAGCATGTTCATCTATGACACCCCATCACTCGAACAACAACCTTACTTATGACACCCCGTCACAAGATTTCACAAACAATCTCAATGAACACCCCATTCTTGAGATATCACACAAAGCACTTCTTTATGAATTCCCTATTCAAGAGACAGTACAAATAAAAAACAATTATAGAAAACTAAGTTTAGAACGATAACACCTTCTTTGTGCAGATAAACTCCATGAGTGTAAATCAATCTTCTTTCTAATTATCTAAGCATCTTGACTTGAGAGTTCTCCAGACATTTGCAGAATTTCTGGACATGATGAGTTTTCTTGAAGAAACTTTTTCAAAAAGAGTTTTTATTCTTTTTCAAAAATCAGCCCACTCTTTTCTTCTCTCCCTCTCTCTTTCTTTTATTTTCGAAATTTACATATATATATATATATTGCTTTTAGAGATTCAAAAGTTAGTTAGAAAACAGTTTAAAAACAGTTAAAAATGTCTAGTTTTTCTGCAGAATCTGTGGTAATCGATTAGCTTAGAGCCTGTTTGGGTGGAACTTTTGCAGAAGTACTTCTAAGTGAAAAAAATAGCATGAATCAAAGAGATCAAATGCATTTAACTTCTCCATAAGTTAAAATTAGTCTTTGTAGACCACCTACTCCAAAATCTCTCCCATTTAACTTCTCCAAAAGTAACTAATTTTAACTTATGGAGAAGTTAAATGCATTTGACTTATTTGATTCATGCTATTTTTTTCACCTAGAAGTACATCTGCAGAAGTTCCACCCAAACAGGCTCTTATTGGTGAAGTTGGCTGAACGTCTCTAGAAGGGGGGGTTGAATAGAGATTTGAAAATATTGTACCTGAAAATTCATATTCAATCTAAGGTGGATCTCAAGTCTATGACTTGGAACTCAGATTGAATATTAACTCATCGGAAGGTTAGGATTAAGAAAGCTTTAGCTCAGCAAAAGGTGAAGCTTAATTAGCTCAGCAAATGTTAAGCTTATCTCAGCAAACTTAAGACCTTAAAGAGAATGAGTGAGACTACCGATTGGTCTCAAGTTGAGATGGGATCTGAGATGAGATAGACTTGAGATGTAAGATGGGATGCAGAGACAGATCTTAGTTATGCAGAGATTTAATCAAATGTAATGTCTTTCAAACAGATAAGTCTAAAGTATTAGAGATGTGCAATATAAATAAAGAGATAGGGAGAAGAGATGCACACAGAGATTTATACTGGTTCACCCACAACCTTGGGCTACGTCCAGTCCTCACAACACGTGAGATTTCCACTATTGACAATCACAACCAATTACAAGTATTCTCACAGCCTCTTCAAGACGTCCCTCACACCAAGCATAGGCACTGCTACCTTGGCTGAGTCTCAAGTATTCTTTGTTCACAACTGCCTCTTCAGGAAACTCATGCAATATTCTTTGTTTTCAACTGCCTCTCCAGGTAACGTATGCAGTATTCTTTGTCTTCGACTGCCTCTCCAGGCAACTGAGTGAGTATTCTAGTTACAGTGCCTCTCCAGGCTTTACAATCACTCACACTAAGCTCAGGCACCTCCTGACTTAGTTGAGACTTGGTGATATGAGATGAGATGTGATTGGTCTAGCTTAGACGACATACAAAGTATGGATAAACAGTGAGCTCAGCAAGATATTACGCTCTAAATCACTCATGGAGTATATAAAAATCATTACAACACAAGAGCTGAACCTACTATATGATATTAGCTAAAATAACATAGGTAGGTAGGTTGAGATTCACTTGAGACTTGGATTTCTCTGGTTGCGCAGTAGCATCTCTGCTGAGTCTCACCTGTGTCTCTCACACGTCTTACCATAATGAGACTTCCTTTTATAGTCTTCAGAAAACTAGCCGTTGGAAGAGAGAGAGAGAGCTTTTCACTTTTCTGACATGAGATCAACACTTTTCTGGTGCAGTCTCTACTGTGACAGTGTACTTGCGTTGACTTGTTTTTGCTGCTGAGTCTCTGATGAGTCTGAGTCTGATGTTTGCATCTGATCTCTGCGTCTCAAGTTGAGTCCGATGTTTGCATCTGATCTCTGCGTCTCTAGTCCATCTGATCTATGCGTCCCAAGTCCGAGTCTAATGTTTGCATCTGATTTCTGCGTCTTAAGTATGAGTCTGCATCTGAACTTGAGTTAGCATCTGTGCTTGAGTCTGCATCTGATCATGAGCCAGCATCTCAAGTTGAGTCTGCATCTCAAGCTAACTTTGGATCTCATCTTTGCTCAACTTCATATTTCAAAGTGCTTAGTATGATCTTACAATATGAGTTTGGGCCTGTCTCAATCTGACTTTGCAATTTGAGCTTGTCTCAAGCTGACTTTGAATCTCTTCTTTGTTTAGAATTTTATATTCTGATCTTATCTCTTGATTCTGAAGCTAAGTCTGAGTCTCATCTCTTAGCAACTCTTGCATTTGACTGATGATCCTTCTTTTCAAGTTTGTATATGAGTCTCAAGTTTAGTCTTAGTCTGAGATGATTCTGAGTCTCACCTATAAGTCTGAGCTTGGTCAGTCTTAACTTGACTCTTGCTTTGTCTTGTGCTCAGCTTCATACATCTCAAGTGTTATCTTTTAGATTGAAAATCTCCTTAGCATCTCAGCTTGTCTTAACATAAGAGAAAATTATCCTGCAATATGAGAAGCTAAATTCTGCAAACACTTGAGCACATAGTTAATAGAAACAAGACATCTCAGATATTTATCTTTTATATTTCCGCTTACCTTGAGTCTTAAATATTGGTTTTCTTGATGCAACTTAGTTCACTGTTTGAGCTCAACTTGACTTGCCTTGATGATTGGTGTTTCTAGTAGAGACTCTTTATGACTGTAGCTAAGACTTCATTCTGATGCGCACCTCTCTCAACTTATGTTATCTTCAAATTCAACCATTCTAAGCTTCTGAAGACTTTTGATAAAGAATATGTCTTAAGGCCTTTTTCTGAAATTACCTTCAACATATAGAACATCTAAGCTTTGCCCATTCTCCATAAATGATTCTGAAGTCTGATGCTTCTTAACAGTAGGATTCTGATCTTTCTGAATCTCAGGAAAGACTTGTATTGATTGCTCAATCTCAGGCTGACCTTTATCTTCATCTTCAGTTTGAGGATTACTACTGAGACTATCTGTCTCAGTCTGTGGTTGCCTCTCAATCTCAGTCTGAGCTTGTAGTTCTTCTGATCTTTCTGAGTTCTTTACTAAGCATAAGAATCCTGTATTTCTAAGATCTCACACACAAAACATCAGTAACTTCAAGAACAGAAAACATTAATTTTGATCAAAAGGTTTGTTGTCATTAAAACCAAATCTCATAGGGTTTTGCGCTAACAATCTCCCCCCTTTTGATGATGACAAACCTATTTGAACAAAATTAAGTTTTCATGTATAATAGCATATAAGGGATGATGAGTGTCTATAAAATTTTTTATAGTATGATCCACTCAAATGAACTCCCCCTGAATACATGCTTAACAATACAAACAATAATATCATAGCATGATTCAGAAACTATAATAAGGATGAAGATGCAGATTTTATAGATTTTGTTTTTTCCAATTTCTCCCCCTTTTGGTGTCAACAAAAAGACGGGGTAGAAATATATCAAATAACCAAGTTAAGTTCTTAAAAAATCTGTCAAATAACCACTTCATATTGATTATCATATGTACTAATGGCATCAAAGACATGAATTTCACTTATCAAGCATATGGTTGATCAACAGAGGGTTTTGAGCAAGAGATATATGCAGTAATATTCTCAATTTCCTAAGAGTAATATGATACAACAATAGATCACACATATGGTTATAACAATGATCCCAAGAGTTCTAGATAAAGCAGTATGGTATGGAAAGGGATAAATGCTCCAACAAGAATAGTCAAAATAGAAGAAACAAGGACTGAGTTAAGAATAAGAGAAAAGAGTAATTTGCTTACAATTCCAGAATTGTCTTAAACTCTTCTTTGCTTACAGTCTTCTCTTTGATCTTCTTTCTCAATTTAAACTCCAAGAGAGCTATTTTCCCTATTTTCTTTTCTTTAACATTTTCTCTTTAAAAGAGTAAAGAGTGATTTCTTGAATTGTAGAGGAAAGAGGTATATGCATTCATCAAATACCATAAATGATCACTACCCAACAGAGTCAACATATATGGTTAGCTCATTAGCAAATAATTTTACTAACTCCCCCTCAAAATGAGAAGGTTCTGCTTATATTTCCAAAGTTTCTGGTGTAGCAACTTTTCAATAACTGATGCAGAAATTTTAACTTTTAGAAAAATCATTTGAAAAGGGGATGCAGTTAGAATTGAGCATTAGAAAACAGAACTCAATCTTAAACCAGAACAATGATATATTCTGTTTGCATACTTGATTAGATGATAAGAATTTCATTTGATGCATATTCAAGTAGCAAGAATACATTTAGCACAAAGATTTAATCAGCTACTCCCCCTAATTATGTTACTCACCTTGATTTTTATGCCCATAATGAATTAAATTTTAGAACATGGATAGAGGCATAAAAGGTCAGGATTGCAGACTCTAGACAGTAGGAGAACAGAACAGAAATTCATTAATATGATTCATAATCATTGCATATTTTTTTCAGCATTTGAAAAACTATTCTAATAACATTTCAAAGATTGAGATATTTCATGTTAAGTTCTTCTTCATATTCATTGATTCACCCAATATTCCAAATCATAATATGCACATCAATTTGATACAACAATTCACATTTGATATACCATAGTCTATCATAGATTTGGGAATCAAGGGGGTTTTGACAAAGATCTCACTTTTAATAGATCAAGTTTCACTATTTTTCTATCACATAGCCTTAATCATTGAACAAGTACTGCTCCCATCATAGGTTGATCTAGAAATTTATATTCTATCACAATAAATCACATCATGACAACTTTCCAATGCCACAAAAATCAACACATTTGGATTGGTACAATTAAAGATATTTTAACTTGAACTTTCTGCACCAAACCAGAAAACATCCATTGACTTAGCTACTTTAATCTGAACTTGTGAGTTATTTCCAGTTCATAAAAAAATGAGATTTCAACACAATAAACTAGACATCACAAGCTTTCTAATGATATAAAAGTCATTCCATTTGGAGTTTTCTATCATAAGATATGAGTGATTAAAGTTGGTTGTTCTATAATAGAGTGCTTACTGTGACATATCTGGTTTTTCTTTCACTATGATCAATCTATGTATCCAAAAATAATGAAAATTAATACTGTTAAACCATTGATTAACATATTTCAAATCCAACTGGTTTCATTTGAAAAGGCTTTTCCTAGCTTCAGATATAAGCATTCAAAACAGATGTGTTCAGATTGGATCATATGAGAGATCAGTCAACTTGAAGTTTTTGCTGCGAATTATGAAGACGATGAAAATTTCTCAAACTTTCCAGTCAAATACTTATATGAGTTAGCTTTCACACAAAATTGGTTTCACTCAAAAATCATTTCAGTAGCTCTAGTTATGATCTATTTAAGTGAACAGGTTTATATCAGACTTGGTATAAGTGAAGCTGTGTTCACGAATTTACTGGAACTTTTTTTATTAGAATTATAATCTCAAATTTTCCAGTTTGATTCTATTCTAAGTTATCTTTCCAATAAAATTGGTCTCAAGTTAAAATAATATCTACAACTCCAGTTATGATGATTTTAAGTAAACAGGTTTCTATGAGCATTTGTAAAATTGCAGCCGTGTTAACAAATTTTCTGGTACTTCTGTGGTTAGTGTAATATCTTCAAATTTTCCAATTTTGCACTCTTATAAGTTAGCTTTCAAACAAAATTGGTTTTACTCAAAAATCAATTTTGTAGCTCAAGTTATGATCATTTTAGACAAGCTATATCAGAAATATTTCTGCATACAGTACAATAACCTTTTTGCCTTCAAATTTCACTTATTTCAAAGTCCTTTTATGAGCCTTCAATCTCAGAATTTCTTTTTCATATCATTTACTTAGAAGATTGATTTGATTAAGGAAATGGAGAGCATATAGACTTAGCTTGTAGAATTTTTTTTTTTCTTAAGTGATCAATTCAATCTTTTCAAGTTCTCTTTTCTCAATTATCATGAAATTGACTCAAGGATATATTTTCATATGATCAGCTCATGTTTCATCATAGATAGATTTCAAACTCAAATTCTCACATGATGCAAGATCATAAGCATGTGTTGCATTACATTATACTCACAATAGTTAAGACTCAAAATTGTATTAAGGTTATGACAGAAAATCATTATGAATTCTAATCATCCAAACAACATAGAATCATTCAAATAAGCATGTTTGTCATTGAAACTAAATTCTAAATTCTGCATAGTACCAACATACTTAAGTCCTATCTTCAAAATGAGAATAGTAAGATTTATCACATATGCATCATCATGGAAGATTAGAGTTTCAGAGTACCTAATGAAGTATTTATCAAGTTATCATTTGATCCACCTGACTTAAAATTTTGCAGCTTGGTATATGTATAGATAAAGTCAGCTTCTGCATTTTCTTTTCAAACTTAGTCATTTCTTTGTGCTTTCTTCTTTTAGAAGCTTATTTCTCTTTCTCATCTTGTGGGACATCACTTGCCCTCTTGTGCAGTAGCCATTATCTAAGCTAACTGTGATTCATGGATTTCCTTTTGTACTGTCAGAATTAGAGCTGCAGCAGGAGTCTCACTTGGCTATTCTATCTCATACATTTCTGTCTAAGTCTCGGTCTCATTCTCAACTTGAGACTTAGACACGTCTTTCTCAAGTGCAGCCACACTTTCTGACTTCTTCTATCTTTATCATTTCTGAACATCCTTTTGACTTGGATATATCCTTTTCAAGATTTTCTCATATATTTCTTGTTCAGATCCAAGCCATTCCAGTTTATCTACAAATCTGCAAGCTTTCTTATCTCAAGTGTAGGATTAGTCTTATCAAATTATCATGTATACTTTCTTCTACACATTGAGTAATGATATTGTAGATTTTATAGTTGCTTTGGATGCTATAGAATGTCCAGAAAAGACTTAGACTTCAAATTAACTTCTTATTTCAAAGATATGAATATATTAAGCACTTTCCAACAAGAGGATATCTATCATTTGATACTCCAAACTCTAAGTAAGTATATGAGACATTTAAGCATTCGATAAAGGGAGTACAAATATAATTTCTTTGCTGTTTGAAATATCAAGTAAGAACAATGATGATCAAACAGATTTTCATGCCTTTTGAAAACATGGTCTCTACAAGTCTAGCATGCTTGTATATTAAAACCTTTACAACCATGATGCCATTAAAACAAGTAAAAACACATAACAGAAATTATCAATTATTTGATCAAGTATGTTTTAGTCCAAGTATAGAGAGTGATAAGAGATTGATATCACCAATGGGTCTTCCTTGTATAAGCAATTTCAACCTCCAAGCTTCAAGTATTTTTAGACAACATCTATTTCCCTTTCTCATCTTTGAAAAAGTCCTTTAATGCTTTTGCTTAGCTTTGGTAATCAAGGAAGCTGCATATTTCCTCACCCATTGCTTCTCTTTATGGATTTTGACTTTGAGAAGATCCACTTTGTGCATTCAAGAAGCTTCGATTTAAAATCTTATATCCTCTTTAACTAGACCATCATTTTCATTTTTTTGAGAAATTTTCTGCATAATCAAAACACTAGGGGAACATTTTGGTACCTATTTAACTCTTGGGTCGAAGTGGGTTAGTAATTTAAAAAAAAAAATTCATCCACTTTTTTGCAACTGTATGATATTATTATATTTATTTGTGAATTTTCTACAATCATTGCAACATAAAAGGAATTGATATTGCCACTAAATGAAAAATATATGCAAGATAAGTTGTGTTATTCTGTCACTTCATTTGTATAATTATTTTCTTCTAGAAGCGTAGATTTTGATCAATTGCAATGCAAATCTAAAAAACAATTAGTACAGATTTTATATAAAAAAAAATATAACCACCAAACGTATCTATATTTTTTAAAAGTTAAAACGTTATTCCTATTTGGAGCTAAATGGATAATTATTTAGAGTACTTATCCAGCTTATTTCAAATGTTAATGAAAGAAAGAGATTTAGCGCATGGAATTACCTCATTCAGCAAGCCGCTTTCTTTAATTCTTTGCGTCCACCACTTATATAAGAAGACTACGGATGAAGCTAATTTCTGTGACAGTGAAGGTTCTGTGGATGCCCCCTTTTTTTTAACAGAACGAGGAAGAAGGATGCGGTCTTGTGTGGTATCCTTTAATTCTGTGAGTTCAAGGTATCCTTGGCCGCCACTCTTTTGAACACATGGTCTTGTGTGGCAGCAGGGGCAGGGACTAATCGAACCTGTGGTTGTGGTTGAGGCCTTCACAGGCGGCAGAGTAAGCCTGTTGTCACGCTACCCCGTCCTTGTCGATTTGAATTTTCCAAAGTCCAACGTTGGTTACCCAACACCGCTTCAAACCTTTGTTGATCTCTTTGGTACAGCATGCACGTCCATCCATCTTGATGTTTCTTTTCTTTTCCTTCTTTTGATTCTGATTGATTCAGCAAGTACTACTCACTTATTGCCACTGATATGTTTTCGCATGGCTTTCAGAACTAAAGCTGAGTACACCGTGGCAGCAGTAACTGTATGCATATGACATTTTTTTTTAAGTTCTTCAGCCATCTTCCTTTCTTGGATCTTTTTCCTCTTCACAAGTTGGTGTGCTCAACCCCAAAAGGCCAAGCTCTAATACCAACTGAAGTTGGCTGAACTTCTCTAGAAGAGGGTTGAATAGAGACTTAATAATATTGTACCTGAAAATTCAGATTCAATCTAAGGTGGATCTCAAGCCTGTGACTTGGAACTCAGATTGAATCTTAATTCAGCGGAAGGTTAGGATTAAGAAAGCCTTAGCTCAGCAAAAGGTTAAGCTTAATTAGCTCAGCAAATGTTAAGCTTATCTCAGCAAAGTTAAGACCTTAAAGAGAATGAGTGAGACTACTGATTGGTCTCACGTTGAGATGGGATCTGAGATGAAATAGACTTGAGATGTAAGATGAGATGCAGAGACAAATCTTAGTTATGCAGAGATTTAATCAAATGTAATTTGTTTCAAACATAAAAGTCTTAGGTATTTGAGATGTGCAATATAAATAAAGAGATAGGAAGAAGAGTTGCATACAGATATTTATACTGGTTCACCCACAACCTTGGGCTACGTCTAGTCCTCACAACACGTGAGATTTCCACTATTGACAATAACAACCAATTACAAGTATTCTTACAGCCTCTTCAGGACGTCCCTCACACCAAGCATAGGGACTCCTACCTTGGCTGAGTCTCAAGTATTCTTTGTTCTCAATTGCCTCTTCAGGCAACTCATGCAGTATTCTTTGTTTTCGACTGCCTCTCGAGGCAACTCAATGAGTATTCTTGTTATAGTGCATCTCCAGGCTTTACAATCACTCACACTAAGCTCAAGCACCTCCTGACTTAGTTGAGACTTGGTGATATGAGATGAGATGTGATTGATCTAGCTTAGACTACATACAAAGTATGGATAAACAGTGAGCTCAACAAGATATTACGCTCTAAATCACTCATGGAGTATATACAAATTATTACAACACAAGAGCTAAACCTACTATATGATATTAGCTAAAATAACATAGGTAGGTAGGTTGAGATGTAGAAACACAGGGAAACACTAGAAGGGGGGTTGAATAGTGTTTCTTAAATAACTTATGAAAGCTTTTCGCAAACAACTTTTATAATGAAATTTCAGACAGGTTAAAGGGGCTGTCTGAAGTTTCTTAAGACAGGTTCTGAAAATATGTTTTTAAAACGTTTCTTGCTTTTATAAATTATCAGAACAGTTTTTCAACACCCTTTGATTAGAATAAACGAATTTGACAAGAGATAAGGGTAAGAAAACTTAGCCACATAATTTATCCTGGTTCACTCACTACCACTGTGAGCTACGTCCAGTCCCAATGCCAACGAGCACTTGGATTTTCTCTTAATCTCAACCAGATTACAAGTATTCTTTTACAGTCAAGCCTCTTCAGGCTCTACAATCAAGTATTCTTTTTCAGTCAAGCCTCTCCAGGCTCTTACAAACAAGTATTCTTTAGACAACAAGCCTCTCCAGGCTCTTACAAACAAGTATTCTTTAGACAACAAGCCTCTTCAGGCTCAAAAATAGTTTTACAGAGAAAAGATTGTTTAAGCTCTAAAACTAAACCAGTTTGAAGCTTAAACTATTACAATGTACAAATAACTGAGGTATACTCAGAATATATGAAATGATGTACAAAGAATTTTTATCAGGGTATGTTTTACAGAGTAAAACTAGCAGCTTTTTGTTTCTCTTGAAATGTAATCTCTTGTTCTGCTTTTCAATGATCTTCAGATGAAGGGTATTTATACCCAGTCTTCAATCCGTTGAAAAATCACCGTTTAGAGATAGCATTTAATGCTTTTTAATCCGTTGTGAGACATGCTCCTGAGCATTCTGTGCGTTCTGAAACTTTTCTGACAACGTCTAAGGTTGCTGCTGACAAAAGCTGCCACAGCTGTTGCTGCAAAAACTGCGCTGCAGAGATTTCCCAAATGGTGTATGAAATTCAAACAACCCAGGAAAGGTCTCTGTGTCTTTGCCAAAATAAGCCTTGAAAAGTTGCGTGCAGCAGAGAGAGATTTGACTCTTCAGAACTTCAGACAAGTCTTCTCACAACTTCAGCAAGATGTGCCACGTCATAAAATACGACTTCAAACGGCTTCAACACTTCAGACGGGTTGAACCTTCAGACGGCTTCAACACTTCAGACAGGTTGAACCTTCAGACAGCTCCAACACTTCAGGCAGGTTGAACCTTCAGACAGTCTTTATTAAGATTAAAGTGGTTTGCTGAAATCATAGATAAAACATTAAAAACATATGTATCCATGATAATTCTTTTAACCAAATTTGTTAAACATTAAAACTTAGGGATTGAGCTGTCTTAAATCATCATAATCTTCCTTATGATATTTTTGAGACTCAACATTCTCCCCCTTTTTAATGATGTCAAATTTGCTTAAAATAAATAAATCTGAAAGGAGTTTTAAATTATCATAAGTGTAATATAAGTATAACTCCCCCTCAGATAAATACTTCTCAGGTCTAACAGTTTCTGATATTTCTCAAATACTCCCCCTGAGACCTGTAACCACTTCAGATTCTGATTTGTTAGATTTTAATACTCCCCCCTTTTGTCATCAATCAAAAGGGAACTTCAGAGCAATAATCATAAATCAAGATCAAGAATAACAATAAGATCAAACAATATAATCAAAGCAATCAGAGCTTATAAAAACACATGATACCAACAACTGATTGTATTAAAGCAAAGTTCAGACAAACAAAAAAAATATAGAATCTGAAAATTAACACAAAACTGAAATAACGTCACACTGGCTACACATCATAGACTATCCATTATTCTTCTTCAGCAAGGCTGCTATCAGTAAAGCAGAAATCTCTTCTTTAGCCTTGTCAATCTGAGAGATAACAGTAGCCTTCAGTTCTTCTTGCCCAGTTCTGATCTGCAACTGTTCTTGGAGAATCTGATCCTATTTGGCAACCAGATCAGCATTCTTCTTCTCTAACCTCTTGACTTGCAGTTTCAGTCTTCTGTTCTCTTCTTCAGGGTCCTTCTCAACCTCATATAGCACAATCTTGATGCTCTCATGATAGAATCTGAAAACCCTGAACCCTTGTGGCAGATGATAGTCTTCAGGATGGCTGACAGCAAAGTGGAACTTATGAATTGGAATCATGACAGGCCAATCCTCTGTGAAAGAAGCCATAGGGAATCTGCCTCTGACATACTGATAATCTACAAGAGTAGAGGCACCAGGATATGTCATGGAGTCTTCATCCTGTCCTGAAGTACCAGAAGAAGATCCAGCACCTTCTCTGATATTCCAGTAGGATGACCACATCCAATCCCTGGAAGAATGATCTAAGCCTCCACCTTGTTTCTTGATCATTGCAGGGAACTTCTTATTCCAGGCAGCTTCAGACAAGAACTCATACATCTGCAGATAATTAGGATAAGTCTTGAGCTCCTTAAACTTGTCTTCAGGGCCTTCCTCCAGGGGATACCTGGGAATGATTCTATCAGTTTGCACTAAGATCTTTGTGGATGGCCTGATGGAAATTGCCCTTGGGGGCCTGTACCCTCTCATGCCTGCCAGCTTCAGATAGTCCCTTTCAAACAGCTCAGCCTCTGTTGATAGGTTCCTAGAAAAGCTCCAATCCTCATTGGACAGCTTCAAAGAGTCAGCAGAAAAAGGGTTAAGAGGAGCCCACTTATGAGCAGGGCCTTTACCCTTTCTGATATTCTCCAGCTGACCATAATATGCCTCATCTGAACTTCCTTGGTACTTTGCTCTTACTTCAGCTGCAGACTGCTTGATAAGACCTTGATGCAGAGAGATAGGGGGCTCATCTCTGAAGTACTGAAGCTCTTCAAATAGATTAGGGAATTTGGGAACCCTGAGCCTTTCAGTAAACAGGCCTTCATACCTGATGTGTGGAACTTCAGAGGCTAACTCAAAATGCCTATCAGTAAGGGGCCATGCATAAGGGTCAAAAGTAGGATCTGTGAAGAAATCCCTACTTTTAGGACCTAACCTCAGTTGCTCAGGCAGCATACCTCCCTTCCAGACTTGAGAATGGCCTTCTTCATGTTGATCTTCTAAGAAATCTTCAGACTGTGTAGCTTCTGAAGATGATAGGGATGATGATGGTGGTGATGGTGGTGATGGTGCAGATTCTTCTTCTTGAATCTCTGAATCCTTCTTCTCAGGTTCAGTTACAACCTTCTCTTCTTCCTTCTTCTCCTCTTTCTTCTTAGGTGAGGATGGTGGAGATGGTGTAACATTGTCAAACCTTACCTTGAGCCTTTTTACAGGAGGCTTCACAACCTCAGATTCCTTTTCTTTGACAGCTTCCTTTTCTTTTTCTTCTCTTCTCCTCTTGAAAAAGAGGTTTGCTTTAACGAAATTTGGTACTTACCAGCTTCATTCATTTCCTCAAGCTGGCTGGCAGTGCTCCTTGTTACTCTGGCAGGTGGTGCAGGGGCTGTCTGAAACAGCTTTGTCCTTGCACTCTTCCTTTGCTGAGCACTTGATATTTTCCTTTTCTTAGATGCTTGGGCTATAGTAGCTAGCCTATCATCTTCAGCAATAGCAAGCTGAGAGGCCACAACTATAGCATAGTCAGATTTTTCTTGTTCTGCCTTCTTCTCCAACTCTTCTTGCTCTAATGCAGTAGCAAGAGCTGCTACCTGAATCAGTTCAGGATCTGATGGACATGAAGCTAAGGGTTCTGCTGGTACTGCCTCAGAGTCAGCAATCTCAGCCATCTCTTGAGCTTTTCCTTCTGGTTCAGAAGTAGGCTTAGGAGACAGAGCCTTAACAGCTTCAGATGTCTGACCCATAATTTCAGACGACTTTTTCATAGCCTTCTGAACAAGTTCAGATCCCCGAGTCTGTAAAGCTTCCAGAGAAACTTTTGCTGAGCTCCTCATAGGGAGTTTCTTTCTCTTCTGCTGGGGGGAAGACTTGAACTCCTTCTTCCTTATATCTCCCTGAAGCTCATCCTCAAGGACTTCTAAGGTTGTTCTCCTCCTTGCAGCTTTTTCAGACAGAATGCTCTCCTTCAGAGAGGGAGATGGAGGCCTTGGAGTTAGCTTTATCTGCATGCTCTTCAAGTTGTTCTCTCTAAAGAAAACTGGGCCTTTGTGATCAAACAGCCTTTCTATGGGAACCTTGAAGTGCAGAAGGATTCTTGTGATGAGAGTGTTGTGGGGAAGACTGGATGCAGAATCTCTGATCTTCTTTTGCATGTGAAACAGAAGGATACTGGGAAGATTCATCTTCTTTTTCTTGATCAGGTTTATTAGACAGAACCTCTCCAGTTCTGAAACATGATCCCTGCTTCCACTCTTAGGGATTATGGTGTTCCCCAAGATAGCATGAAGAACCCTGACTTTCTCCAGCATGTATTTTGCATTCATGCTCTCTGGTTCTTCTGTTCCATACAGCAACTTGGTGAACTCCTTGTGCCCACCTTTCTTCACCTCCCAGCCTGGAGTGAAGGTAACACCTTCAACTTTCACACCCAGAATGGTGGAAAGAATCCCTTCATCAACGAACACAGGGATACCAAGCACAGTAGACTTGATGCTGGTATATACTCCCTTAGAGTTGGGAATACCTTTAGCATAAGTCCAGAACTCCACCACACTTTGTTCATGCCATGCAATGTAGATGTTCTCAAAGAATGGAGTCCATCCTGCTCCATCAAACTCACCAACCAAGTCCATACCAAGGTCTTGAAGCTCCTCTAGGTTAACACCCTTGGTTCTGACCACATTTCTTGCAGAAGATGCCTTAGGTGCCATTGTTGTTGCAGAGAAAAAGATTCGAGAGAGAGAGAAAACTTTCTTGACTGTTGAAGAGAGAGAGATAGTGTGAGAGCTGTAAAAACTTCCTCGACACACTTACTGTTGTATTTATAGACCCACGATGCAATGATTCTCTGTACCGGCTGCGCAGACTTCGGGTAACGTGCGAAGTGGAAGAGACAAAACTTTAAAATAATGGAAATCAACCGTCTCAGACAGCCACGTCAACAGTTATTTCAGACATATGAGAATTTCAGACACCCACACAAAGTTCAGACAAGCTATAAGTTCAGACACACTTAATATATCAGACAACAGCATATTTCAGACAATCATTTAGAAAATGCATGTATGTTCATATTATTGCGTATGAACTTAAATCTATCTTCAGCTAGGGGTTTTATGAATATGTCAGCCCATTGATGCTCTGTGTCAATGAACTGAATATCAAAAACACCTTTCTGAACATAGTCTCTAATGAAATGATGCTTGATTTCTATATGCTTTGCCCTAGAATGTTGGATGGGGTTCTTGGACAGATTAATAGCACTTGTATTATCACAAAGAACAGGTATAGCAGAGATAAGAATGTTAAAATCCTCGAGCTGATACTTCACCCATAGCAGTTGTGAACAACAACTGGCTGCTGAGATGTATTTTGCTTCTGCTGTTGATAAAGCAATGGTGCTTTGCCTTTTGCTTGACCAGCTGATCATGTTATTTCCAAAGAAATGACATCCTCCACTGGTGCTCTTTCTTTCCATTCTATCTCCAGCAAAGTCAGCATCACAATATCCTATTAACCTGCAATCTTTGCTCTTCTTATAGCACAGACCAAGATTAGTAGTATCTTTCAGATACCTAAAAATTCTCTTTACAGCTTTGTAATGAGTAATTCTTGGATCTGATTGAAATCTAGCACAGAGACAAACACTGAACATTATGTCAGGTATGCTTGCAGTTAGATACAACAGAGAACCAATCATTCCTCTATATAAAGTTTGATTCACTGGTTCTTCCTTTTCATCTTTGCTCAAAGATGTAGAGGGATGCATAGGAGTTGACATGGGTTTGCAATCACTCATGTTGAACTTCTTAAGCATTTCTTTTGTATACTTTTCCTGGTGGATCCATATACAATCAGAATCTTGCTTAATCTGAAGCCCTAAGAAAAATTTTAATTCTCCCATTAAACTCATTTCAAACTTTGATTGCATCAACTCAGAAAGCTCCTTACATAGGGAAGAATCAGTTGAACCAAAAATAATATCATCAACATATATCTGAACAAGTATAAAGTCTTTGTTAGACTGTTTTCTGAAAAGGGTTGTGTTTACTTTTCTTCTTTCAAAACCATTTTTGATAAGAAAGCTGCTCAGTCTGTCATACCATGCTCTGGGAGCTTGTTTCAGACCATAAAAAGCCTTTTTCAGTTTGAAAACATAATCAGGAAAAGCAGTATCTTCAAAACCAGAGGGTTGTCTAACAAAAACTTCTTCTTCAATGAACCCATTGAGGAATGCACTTTTAACGTCCATTTGATATAGTTTGATGCCATTATTTACAGCATAAGATAGAAGAATTCTAATTGCTTCTAACCTGGAAACTGGAGCAAAGGTTTCAGTGAAGTCAATACCTTCTTGTTGATTGTATCCTTGAGCCACCAATCTTGCCTTGTTTCTGACCACTTTACCTTCTTCAGACAACTTGTTTCTGAACACCTATTTGGTTCCAATAATAGTTTTCCCATGGGGTTTAGGAGCAAGAGTCCATACATCACTTCTAGCAAACTGATTTAGCTCTTCTTACATGGCTAGGATCCACCTTTCATCATGCAGAGCTTCATCAATGTTCTTTGGCTCAATTTCAGACAAGAGAGCAAGAAAATTCAGATTCTTGAATTTTGATCTTGTCTTAACTCCTTCTGAAGTGCTGCCAATGATTTGCTCCTTAGGATGATGTGACTTGTATCTCCAGTTAGTTTTCTGAGATACTGTCTGATCTGTCTGAGACTCAACATTTGTCTGAAGAGGTTCAGTGACAGATGGTGCTTCAGACACCTGTTCATCCTTCAAGTTGTTATGATCATTTAGCTCCATACCTGCAAAATCATCTTCTAGATCTGATAGTTCCCTATCAGTCTCTTTCTTGTCATTGAATTTTACATGAATTGATTCTTCCACAATTAAAGTTCTAGAGTTGAATACTCTATAGGCTTTAGATGTTTCAGAATATCCTATGAAAAATCCTTTATCAGACTTTGCATCAAATTTACCAAGATCATCCTTAGTGTTGAGTATAAAACACTCACATCCAAAAGGATGAAAATATGATATGTTGGGTTTTCTTCCTTTCCACAATTCATAAGGAGTCTTTTTCAGAATTGGTCTTACCAATATTCTGTTCTGAAGGTAGCAAGCTGTATTAATAGCTTCTGCCCAGAAGGATCTTGGTAGGTTGCAAGAGTTGAGCATGGTTCTTCCCATTTCTTGCAAGCTTCTGTTCTTTCTCTCAACAACCCCATTTTACTGAGGTGTTCTAGCCACAGAGAAATTGTGTGAGATCCCATTCTCATCACAGAATAGTTGGAAGTTTGCATTCTCAAACTCTCCACCATGATCACTTATGATGACAGATATACAGAATTCTTTTTCATTCTGTACCTTCTTGCAAAATATTGTGAAATTCCTGAAAGTCTCATCCTTGCTTCTTAGGAATAACACCCATGTAAATCTAGAATAGTCATCAACAATAACCAACCATATTTCTTACCACTAATGCTTTCTGTTCTAATAGGACCAAACAAGTCAATATGTAACAGTTCTAAAGGTCTGCTAGTGGAAACAACATTCTTACTCTGAAAAGAGTGTCTTGTTTGTTTCCCTTTCAGACAGCTTTCACATAAAATGTCAGATTTGTAAGACAACTTAGGCAGTCCTTTAACAAGGTTGTGTTTTGCTAACTTTGAGATTAATCTCAAGCTGGCATGCCCAAGTCTTTGATGCCAAATCTGTTTTTCATCTTCAACAGAGATAAAACATTTTACATTTTGACTTGCTAGCTCCTATAGATCAATTTTGTACACATTACTGTGTCTTTTAGCAGTAAAAAGGATTTGATCAAGAGAGTCTTTGACTATGCATCCTTCTTTAGTAAAGGAGACCACATATCCACTGTCACATAATTGACTTATGCTCAGTAAATTGTGTTGCAGTCCCTCTACCAGAAGAACATTCTTAATGAGGGAGAGAGGAGACATACCTACAGTCCCTATTCCTGTGATCTTCCCTTGCTGGTTTCCACCAAAGGTGACCACACCTCCTGCTCTGGGCCTAAGGTTTTGGAACAAAGACCTTTCTCCTGTCATGTGTCGCGAGCATCCACTGTCCATGTACCATTTGTGGGGTTTCCTTTGTCCTGTTAAACACATCTGCAACAAGAATGATCAAGTTTTTAGGTACCCATATTCTTTTGGGTCCTTTCTTGTTAGCTTTGGGCCTTGCTTTTCTCTTGTGTTTGCACTGAGCCACATTGTGTCCAGGCTTGCCACAGTGAGAACACCCAATAACCTTCTTTTTGCCTTTAGTAAAATTTAAGACAGTAGGAGGTTCAGAGATGTTGTGATCACAAAAGCCTAAACCACTTTTATCAAGGGAATGCCTTTGATTTCCAAGCATTATATTAAGATTTTTTGTTCCTTTGACAAATTTGGCTAAGTCTCTTGTTAGTTTCTCAACCTGTTTCTGAAGTTTTTGATTTTCTTCAGACACAGTTTGTGAACTACTGTTTTCAGATACAAGGATCTTCTCCTTGAGCATAATATTTTCTATCTCAAGAGCCTCATATTTATTACACATTTCTGTGTGGGCTTTGGACAGATTCTTATACTCTTTGAAGAGTTCCTTGGAACTTTCCTTCAGGTCATCATACATCTCTTAAAGGGTTAAAGGAAATACCTCAGATTCTGAGCTGTCTGATGAGGGCAGGCTGGCCATAAGACATAGATTGGCCTCTTCTGAAGTGTCTTCCTCTTCTTCTGAGGTAGACTCATCAAGATCCTCCCATGTTGCCATCAGACCCTTCTTCTTTTTTAAGAACTTCTTCTTCTTGAAGTTATTCTTCTTTAGTCTTGGGCATTCTGCCTTCATGTGACCTGGTTGTTTACACTCAAAACATAATTTTGTCATTGTGTAAATCCTTACCTGATTTAGAGGTAGAGGATTGGTTCTATCTGAACTTTCCTCTGTTCTACAGCATCCTCTTGATCTTTCTGCTGAGAAGAGCAAGATCATCATCTTCTTCTGAGCTATCTTCAGAGTATCCATCTGCTTCTGAAGTTTCCTCAGCTTGCATGGCTTTTTTGTTCCCATGCCTAGTCTGTCTGGTCCTGGTGTTCAATGCCAGAGATTTAGTTTTGGATTCATCCTCTCCAAGTTCTAACTCATGGACTTTGAGAGAGCCCAATAGTTCCTCCATTTTCAAGGTGTTTAAATCTTTAGCCTCTTGAATGGCAGTAACCTTGGGTCTCCAAGCCTTGGGAAGGCTTCTCAGAATCTTTCGATTATTATCTCCAGATTCATAAGATCTTCCCAAAGATCTCAGTCCATTTGTTATTGTCTGAAACCTACCAAACATTTGGTCAATAGTTTCAGACTCATGCATCTTGAACATCTCATATTGATGAACAAGCATGCTTATCTTGGATTGTTTGACATTATCAATTCCCTCATGGGCTAATGCCAATGTATCCCAGATTTCCTTGGCAGAGGAGCATCCATGAACTTTCTCATACTCTACTTTGTTCAATGAACATACAGGTAGAGTTTTGCCTTAGCATTTAATTGAACCTGAGCTCTCTGCTCCATGGACCATTCAGACCTAGGAATGGGTTCATTACCACGCATGGGAATATAGTCACCTTCAGTTACTATATCCCAGAGACTGATGTTGCTGCTTTCAATAAACAACTTCATGCGATCTCTCCAGTAATGGTAGTCTACACCATTAAAAGCTGGAGGCCTTGTCACAGAGGCTCCTTCTGTGATGTAGTGGCTGCTGTTTGGTTGTGCTTCCATCTAGATATTTAAACCTCAACACTTGTTAGGTGCTCAACCTTGAGTTAAGCTCTTATACCAACTGTAGAAACACAGGGAAACACTAGAAGGAGGGTTGAATAGTGTTTCTTAAATAACTTATGAAAGCTTTTCGCAAACAACTTTTATAATGAAATTTCAGAGAGGTTAAAGGGGCTGTCTGAAGTTTCTTAAGACAGGTTCTGAAAATATGTTTTTAAAAACGTTTCTTGCTTTTATAAATTATCAGAACAGTTTTTCAACACCCTTTGATTAGAATAAACGAATTTGACAAGAGATAAGGGTAATAAAACTTAGCCACATAATTTATCCTGGTTCACTCACTACCACTGTGAGCTACGTCCAGTCCCAATGCCAACGAGCACTTGGATTTTCTCTTAATCTCAACCAGATTACAAGTATTCTTTTACAGTCAAGCCTCTTCAGGCTCTACAATTAAGTATTCTTTTTCAGTCAAGCCTCTCCAGGCTCTTACAAACAAGTATTCTTTAGACAACAAGCCTCTCCAGACTCAAAAACAGTTTTACAGAGAAAAGATTGTTTAAGCTCTAAAACTAAACCAGTTTGAAGCTTAAACTGTTACAATGTACAAATAACTGAGGTATACTCAGAATATATGAAATGATGTACAAAGAATTTTTATCAGAGTATGTTTTACAGAGTAAAACTAGCAGCGTTTTGTTTCTCTTGAAATGTAATCTCTTGTTCTGCCTTTCAATGATCTTCAGATGAAGGGTATTTATACCCAGTCTTCAATCCGTTGAAAAATCACCGTTTAGAGATAGCATTTAATGCTTTTTAATCCGTTGTGAGACATGCTCCTGAGCATTCTGTGCGTTCTGAAACTTTTCTGACAACGTCCAAGGTTGCTGCTGACAAAAGCTGCCACAACTGTTGCTGCAAAAACTACGCTGCAGAGATTTCCCAAATGGTGTATGAAATTCAAACAACCCAGGAAAGGTCTCTGTGTCTTTGCCAAAATAAGCCTTGAAAAGTTGCGTGCAGCAGAGAGAGCTTTGACTCTTCAGAACTTCAGACAAGTCTTCTCACAACTTCAGCAAGATGTGCCACGTCATAAAATACGACTTCAGACGGCTACAACACTTCAGACGGGTTGAACCTTCAGACGGCTTCAACACTTCAGACAGGTTGAACCTTCAGACAACTTCAACACTTAAGACAGGTTGAACTTTCAGACAGTCTTTATTAAGATTAAAGTGGCTTGCTGAAATCATAGATAAAACATTAAAAACATATGTATCCATGATAATTCTTTTAACCAAATTTGTTAAACATTAAAACTTAGGGATTGAGCTGTCTTAAATCATCATAATCTTCCATATGATATTTTGGAGACTCAACATGAGATTCACTTGAGACTTGGATTTTTCTGGTTGTGCAGCAGCATCTCTACCGAGTCTCACCTGTGTCTCTCACACGTCTCACCATAATGAGACTTCCTTCTATAGTCTTCAGAAAACTAGCCGTTAGAAGAGAGAGAGAGCTTTTCACTTTTCTGACATGAGATCAACACTTTTCTGGTGCAGTCTCTACTGTGACAGTGTACTTGCGTTGACTTGCTTTTGCTGCTGAGTCTCTGATTAGTCTGAGTCTGATGTCTGCATCTGATCTTTGCGTCTCAAGTTGAGTCTGATGTTTGCATCTGATCTCTGCGTCTCTAGTCCATCTGATCTCTGCGTCCCAAGTCTGAGTCTAATGTTTGCATCTGATTTCTGCGTCTTAAGTCTGAGTCTGCATCTGAACTTGAGTTAGCATCTATGCTTGAGTCTGCATCTGATCATGAGCCAGCGTCTCAAGTTGAGTCTGCATCTCAAGCTGACTTTGGATCTCATCTTTTCTCAGCTTCATATTTCAAAGTGCTTAGTATGATCTTAAAATATGAGTTTGGGCCTTTCTCAATCTGACTTTGCAATTTGAGCTTGTCTCAAGCTGACTTTGAATCTCTTCTTTGTTTAGCATTTTATATTCTGATCTTATCTCTTGATTCTGAAGCTAAGTCTGAGTCTCATCTCTTAGCAGCTCTTGCATTTGACCGATGATCCTTCTTTTCAAGTTTAGTCTTAGTCTGAGATGATTCTAAGTCTCACCTATGAGTTTGAGCTTGGCCAGTCTTAACTTGACTCTTGCTTTTTCTTGTGCTCAGCTTCATACATCTCAAGTGTTATCTTTTAGATTGAAAGTCTCCTTAGAATCTCAGTTTGTCTTAACATAACAGAAAATTACCCTGCAATATGAGAAGCTAAATTCTGCAAACACTTGAGCACACAGTTTGTAGAAACAAGACATCTCAGATATTTATCTTTTATATTTCCGCTTATCTTGAGTCTTAAATATTGGTTTTCTTGATGCAACTTAGTTCACTGTTTGAGCTCAACTTGACTTGCCTTGATGATTGGTGTTTCTAGTAGAGACTCTTTATGACTGTAACTAAGACTTCATTCTGATGCGCACCTCTCTCAACTTAGGATATCTTCAAATTCAACCATTCTAAGCTTTTGAAGACTTTTGATAAAGAATATTTCTTAAGGCCTTTTTCTGAAATTACCTTCAGCATATAGAACATCAAAGCTTTGCCCATTCTCCATAAATGATTATGAAGTCTGATGCTTCTTAATAGTAGGATTCTGATCTTTCTGAATCTCAGGAAAGACTTGCATTGATTGCTCAATCTCAGGCTGACCTTTATCTTCATCTTCAGCCTGAGGATTACTACTGAGACTATCTATCTCAGTCTGTGGTTGCCTCTCAATCTCAGTCTGAGCTTGTAGTTCTTCTGATATTTTTGAGTTCTTTACTAAGCATAAGAATCCTGTTTTCTAAGATCTTACACACAAAACATCAGTAACTTCAAGAACAGAAAACATTAATTTTGATCAAAAGGTTTGTTGTCATTAAAACCAAATCTCAGAGGGTTTTGCGCTAACAATTGGGTAATCGATTAAACCAGAACGTTTTGTTCACAGAACTCATAACAGGAAACAGGGGTAATCGATTACTACATATGGTAATCGATTAAAACAGTGAGCACCTATTTTTTATATTTTATTAGGTGCAGTGGTAATCGATTATCTTTATCAGGTAATCGATTATTTTTGTTCCTGTAATTGAAATCATGTCGTTTTAAGTTTCGATTAAACTTGGGGTCAATTAAAAACTAAATTAATCGATTATACCAGTAGAAAATCAATACTTGGTTGAGTAATTTAGATTTCAATATATCCAAACTTGAAAACAAAAACATGAGTTCCACTTTCATGATTACAAACAAAGTTAAGACCAATTAACAAACACATATCAATTGCCTAAAGCTAAAAACAAACAATACAAGTGTCACATCTATTGAAACTTGTTTGGCACTGCAAAATGAATTGAAATATAAAATTTCTACTTCCTACAACAAAACCAAAACTTCTTAATATATGAGAGACGTGATGAACAACCTGTATGTTCCAATGTAGCTTAAGTCCAACAAGACGATTACCTTCAAGGAAGTGGCGTTACTGCTTACAATTAGTCCTATCACCAATGCTCAGATGCTCACTCTTGCCTGTCCCTTTTTCAATAGGCCATTGACTATTCCAAGAACTTCTCAACAAAACAGAAACAACAACACCATTGCTAGTGGTGTTAACATCAGGGATGGTGCTAACAAGGGATTAAGGACCTTCGCAAGTGAAACTCCTATTTTGTAAAGCTATTATTTTTCCAATGACAAAGGGAAAAACCAAGTTGTATATCAGAGCTCTAATGCAAGAGGAACCATGGATACTTTTGGTCCCTCAAAGGGTTTGAGTTTTGACTAAATCCCCTACCTTAACAGAGAGAAGAGGGGCATTGCCCTTTAGATTACCATCCAATGTCTAGAGCCAGAGAGTGGGTCTAGCGTTGATGGCATATGTCAGTGGATGACCAAGAATAAGGTTGACCCATGCCTGGTCCAGCTCCAAGCACTCCTAGCTGGCTCAAGCTTGCCACCAACTCCAAGCTGTTAGCTCAGAAATCCACTGAGAGATGCCATCAATTCTAGACCCACTCTCTGGGTCTGGACACTGACTGGGAATCTAAAGGGCAATGCCCCTCTTCTCTCTGTTAAGGTAGGGGATTTAGTAAAAACTCAAACCCTTTGAGGGACCAAAAGTATCCATGGTTCCTCTTGCAATAGAGCTCTGATATACAACTTGGTTTTTCCCTTTGTCATTGGCAAAATAATAGCTTTACAAAATAGGAGTTTCACTTGCGAAGGTCCTTAATCCCTTGTTAGCACCATCCCTGATGTTAACACCACTAGCAATGGTGTTGTTGTTTCTGTTTTGTTGAGAAGTTCCTGGAATAGTCAATGGCCTATTGAAAAAGGGACAGGCAAGAGTGAGCATCTGAGCATTGGTGATAACATTTGGTTGTAGTGGTGACACGATAATACCATAAATTAGTTACATCTTGCTTATGATCTTTTACATTATATAAGCATCAACATTGACCTCTATAATATCAATTGGCAGGTTGAGCTAAAATTTTCAAAGATCACAATTCAACCCTCCTTCTTGTAACTCTCTAAACCACTTCAGCATCAACATGCATGATGGAAATTTTTCGGGTTGACTGTTCCATAAATTCTAACTTTTGACTTTACTATTTCACACAGTCTTGATGAGCTCAAATCACCTGCTTTATATATGAATTTCATTAGTCACTACATAGCTAAATGAATGTTTCTAAAGATGTTATAAATCATGTAGAAAACAATACCTAAGATAGAAAGAATAGCATCACGTGCTACCAACTGCTAAACATCTTTTTATTTTCGGCAGCAATGTCAATGTATGTTGTGCCATTACATATCAAAGATGATACAAAAAGCAGAAGCAATCCTTCTATATGAACAGTCTGGTAAGCAGGTTTTTCCATCTTCATCTTTGCAACATAATCATTGAGAATTGACTTTGAAAAGGAAGTATTCTACAATACAATCACAATTAGTCATAATATAAGGATTCTTCTAAAATTAAATATATTATTAAATGAAAATATAAAACCAAGCCATTGTGAATAACTTCAATATGAATTATGCTATTTCACCACCAAGATAGTGTGACATCATATATTAGCAGTCAACAACAATCAATATTGGTACCATCATTTTTTCCAAACCCAAAAATATATAAAAATAACTACTTCAAAATATACAGGATGTTATTTGTAAGGAAACCATTAAAACCCAACAACTTACATATAGTGTGGCGGATCAAAGATAATATGTTATTTATGAAAAACATTTCATACCAGAAAAGAGGATGACAAATTCTGAATTAACCAAATTTGAAATAGGAAACTAGCTTAAGAATGCGTAACAGAATACAGTCTCTAAACTTATGAAACATATATGATTAACAAATAAAGCAATTTGGATCAATCTATCTTGGCTTGAAAACATTACACTCAAATTAGGTACAATAATAAGCAATCTATCTTATCCTGAAATTAGTTAAATGTTTAGAAAAATGGTAGTAAAAACTAAGAATCATAAGCAACAAACCTCATAAACAAGAGAGCACCCTTCATTTTTAATTCGTACACTCTGGTACTCCAAAGCAACTTTTGCAACCTCTTGATCAGCAAATTTCCGTTGAGAGAAAGTGTTCTGGGGAATGTAACTCATCCCATCCCATTCACCCACACCGTTGCCCTAAACATTGGAGCATGATCAGACCCCTCGTTAACAGTTTGATATATGGGAATTGTTATGCTTGACCTCTGCGCAAATTCTTGTAGACGATTTTTGTATGAATGGGGTTAAGACAAACCTAATGAGATCAATATACGATATTAGAGATATTTTTCATTTGTAAAATTCAAATTAGACAAAAAAATGCAACTATAAAAAATCGGTGACTATGATAAACATACGAATAGGCCAAAAGAGACCATCTTAATAGACTTATTTTATTTAGGAAATGCAGTGAAACTATAAAGTTTAAAACCTAAAGAATACCTAGTAAAAAAATTAAATGGAAAATATTAACTTTCCTTGTTTCTGTGCAATTGAACAAAAGAGTGCATTGAAATGTAGGACTTACGGAGAAGAGCAGTAGCAGAAGATGAAGAGTGGTGAGGAACTACAAAATCCATCTTCAGTAATTGTCAAACGAGAGTGAGAGATGAAACTATTCCTCTTTTTGGTAAAGAATAGAGTGGAGATAGAGGAAATAGAGTGGACAGAAGAATGAGAATGAGAATGAGAATGAGGGTGAGAGTGAGAGGAGAGAAATGTTCTATATAAAGGGCTTTTATAGGAACTGAAAATTGACATAGGCAATTTCCGAGACACTTGAATACTTGTAGTTGTTTTCACTTAAATAATACTTCCTCCGTTATTATTTGAAGTTATAGTTGACCAAATCACATATATCAATAAAATGATTAAAGCTAATTAATTTTATTAGGGTTTTAAAAAATAGTTTAACTTTGTAGTTTCACTTTTAATTAATATTTTTAAGTAACTCCACTATCATTTGATAGTTGAAAAGACATTAAAATAATAATAATAAACGAACATTAAAATTAATAAGTGTAAATAAAAATAATAATAAATATTTCTTTGAAATTGTAAAGTGACTTATAAAAATGAACACAAAAAAACTCCTAAAAGGTACTTCATAAAAATGAACGGAGGAAGTACTACCTTCTATCCTTTTTATAAGAAATGAAAAGGTTTTTTTTATAGGTACTAAATATAAGAAACATGGTGAGTTGTATTACTTACTAAATTTTTTTATTGATTCTTTAACCTAACAAGACCCTAACATTTAAATATATTACATTCAATAAATAAAATATTCAATAATATTAATTATATATATAGCGGTTAAATTAAAACATATATTTAAATATTCTATTTCCTACATAAAATATATCATTTAATATTTTTCTTCATGACAATATTTTAATTATTACATTAAATATAACATTTAATATTTTTTCTTCATGTCAAACTAAATTACATATTGTATTAATTACACTAAATATATTTGGTATTGTTTATTGGGTTAATATTTTATTTCTTACATTGAATATAATATTTAATATTTCTTTTCAAGTCAATATTACTTATGTAATAAAAATCTTTTATTTATTGATTCCTTAACCTAACAAGACCCTAACATTTAATGTATTACATTCAATAAATAAAATATTTAATAATATTAATTAAATATATATAGTGGTTAAATTATAACATATATTTAAATATTTTATTTATTACATTAAATATAACATTTAATATTTTTTCTTCATGTCAAACTAAATTACATTTTGTATTGATTACATTAAATATAATATTTGGTATTGTTCATTAGGTTAATATTTTATTAGTTACATTAAATATAGTATGTAATATTTCTTTCAACTCAATATTACTTATGTTTATTACATAAAATATAATTTTTAATATTTTTTCTTCATGTCAAACTAAATTACATATTGTGTTAGTTAAATGAAATATAACATTTGGTATTGTTCATTAGGTTAATATTTTATTTTTTACATTAAGTATAATATTAAATATTTCTTTTCAAGTCAATATTGCTTATATTTATCACATTAAATAAAACATATAATATTTTACTTCATCTCAAACTAAATTAAATATTACTAATGGGAGTTGGTTCAAGTAGTATATGTTTGATTCCCTTAAGTAAAATATAAGGTCGAGTCTTGTGAATGGAAAAAAAAAAATCCCGCTCAAAGAGCTATCCCTAATATGATATGAATGTTTTTGGATCGTACATGATTGTCTCCCATGAAAAATACAAGTGGTTTAGACCAAAAATCTAAATTACATATTATATTAATTTCATTAAATATAAAATTTGTTATTGTTTATTAAATTATTATTTTATTTCTTACATTAAGTATAATATTTATTGTTTCTTTTCAAGTCAATATTACTTATATTTATAACATTAAATATAACATCTAATATTTTGTCTTCATGTAAAACTAAATTACATATTGTATTAATTACATTAAATATAACATTGGTATTGTTCATTAGGTTAATATTTTATTTCTTACAATAAGTATAGTATTTAATATTTCTTTTCTAGTCAATATTACTCATATTATATTATATTATATTATATTATATTATATTGTATTATATTATGTTATATGTATATGTTATTTAATATAAGATTTAATATATCACATTCATTAAATAAAACATTTAATATTAATAATTATATATTTGTTAAATTGAAACATATTATTTAACATTTTATTTATAGCTTTTAATATCATTTTCAAGTCAATTCTACTATCTTTACCTTTAATGCAAACCATTAGTGCTACGCGAATCAATTCCTATGCAAGATTCATGTCACCAACGAAATTGGCCATAGTTACAACCACACTAATAATTTCCAATTTTTCTCTTACATGTTCTTAGAAGTGGCTTTTACTCCTTTTGGTGATGTTGCTACTAATGTGTATTTTTGACACAACATATTTACAACGTAAGTTTGTGTTTTCTTCACGAGATAAATATGTTAATTATGTTGTTGATGTCATGGGTATCTGTTTATGGTGAAAAATCTAATTTCGAAAATTAAACTTATCACTTTGATTCTAAGAACAATCTGGGGATTAGAATCAGATCCTCTTACGGGACTCTTTTTAAAAAGTAGGTTTATGGTGTTTCTGATTTATTGAAATAGACTTTTCAAAGTTCAATTTTCTGGGTGAAAATGTTTGATTGGTACAGAATTTCACCAAATCAATTATTATGTTTTCGAAAAATCCAGAAATGATAAATTCCAGAAAGTTGATTCAGAATTTTTAACAAAGAACTTTTCTTTCGAAAGAAATTAGAACTACTTGATTCATAATTCTATCAAATAAAGTTCTAAATTGGATTTCTTGAAAATCAAAGTTTCATAGAAATAGAACACATAGAATTTGAAAGAAAGAAAGAAAAAGTACGTGAAATGTAAATTGCAGAATGTAAATTGCGTAAAGTAAATAAAAAAAAGAAAATTGAATTGTAAGAACAATTGCATTAAAAGAAATGGATGGGTTCATCACATACTTATTTCTCCTGGTAACCTGTTTGTCGCAGTGAGTTCGGACGTGTAAGGTGTTTTCAGAGAATTTTAGTATGAGTGATTTTCCAACCCCTATTACATTATGGGTTTACCTATTTATAGATTTCTAATCCTAACGGCTAACTAATGCATGTTTGACACATCAGCAACCTATCTATGTTGGCAACATGTATGCTTGCCACGTTTTCTGTTATCCAGAAAACTAATTACATTTTTCAAAATGAACCACTAACTTAATAACACCTGTCTTTGTCATTTGTAACTTCCTCTAACTGCTCCTTTGGTGTCTTGTGACTTCTGTTTCTTCGAAAACTTGTGTTCGGATTTCTCGAAATCCTGTCTTTAGATTTCTTGAAGTCTTCTTTCTGATTTCTCGAAGAGTCACTTCTAAAATTTAGAAATCTATCAAGTCTTCACACACTCTGTCTTTTCGAATTTCTGCTCTCTGTTCATTTCGAAAATCTACTTATATTTCTCGAAATCTTGTCTTCTGATTTCTCGAAATTCTGCTTGTATTTCTCGAAATCTTATCTTCCGATTTCTCGAAATCTTCTTTCTGGAATTCTGACTTTATGGTTTCGAGATTTTGACTACCTTGTGCCACATGTTTAATTTTATTTGGCCTTTTCAAAGGTTACAAAGACCACCGGCCACCGTCCATTTGATTTTTACCATGAGGATTTTTCTTATTGGGCATAGAAATGGTTTCATTAATGGCACTTGAGTCGTTTTTCTCCTATAAATAGGAGTATTCTTCTTCATCTTTCTCACAACTCTTCCCTCTTTTCTCTTTTCTTATAATTTCTTTTTAGAGAATTCTTCAGAAAATATGAAGAAGGTAATCTCTTTGGCTATTTTGTGCAATCTGATCTTGAATGATTTCATTTTTTATGAGATTGACAAAATAGCCAAAGTCATTGGCTTCTCCAACCTTTGTCTTCGACTTTTTTCTTTTAGATTGCACAAAATAGCCAAATATCCTTTTATTTAATTAATAAATGAACTTATTTAAAGCTATTTATTCTGATCTGATCTGATCTTCTTCCTCTGGTAAGGGCTGTTCAACAGGTTGGAAGCAATATTCTCCTTTCCCTTTCCCAAGTTAACCACTGAGTTGCTTCTAATAAAGCTTTTCGAGGAGAAAGAAGAGAAAGTGGCAGAGCACCATGAGCTAAAGGCTCTCTTAGATTTTAGGATAGTTTCCTTTCTAATGTTTTAGGCATTTAGGATAGTTTTCTTTCTAATGTTCTTTCCATGTATTTGAACTAATGTAATTCGAATTTAGAGTTTGAAAGAATTATCCTTTGTACCTCTCTGAATATCAGAAACATTATGTTTTTTTTCTTCGAATTTCTAAAGTCTTTGTATTAACTTCACTTAAGAATTTTTCTAAGTTAACAGACTTGTTATCCAATTCGAAACAAGGTAACTTCATCCTCTTCTGTAAATTCGAAATGACCTTTACTCATAACATTTTGGGAATTCGAACAATTTGGAAATCAAATCCCAACAGATGCCCCCCCAAAAATAGTCTCTTTCAAATAATAATTTATTTTTTTGTAGAAAGAGATATTTTTGGAACAAACTCTTAGTATTCCTTATAACAACTATTTAAAATTTAAATGGAAAATTTTAAATATCTGTTTCAGATAAACCTTTTATCTTCCAAATAACTTAATATTTTAGTTATTATAAAAGTTAACTGACTTTCCCACAATTTTGGGTTACTGGCTCACGTTCCAAAAACATGATTACCATTTTTAACAGCTGTCTTTTCTTTCTCATATAAATACCAAGCAAAAACCCCTTTTGGTTTCACTTTTCATCATCTTCAACCTTACACATTCTACTCTTTCCTTTTCATCGGCGTTTTTCTTCTCAAGCTCAAGGTATGATCTTTAACTCTTTTTGATCATCTTTTGTCATTTTAAACTTGAGTCTCACCGGTTAAATTCTTCAAAGTTTCTTATTTTACACTCTTTTCTGAATTTTCAGCTCTCTTGCACTATTGCATTACTCTTGTCTTCCTCTTCAAGAAAACTCAAACTCCATTAATGGCTACCGAAGGTCAAACTCCAGTGCCTCTCGCTGTCTGTAAAGGAGATTTGCTTGCTAGGGACGAGCAAGCTTATGTCCCGGAACCTGAGAATGTTGAAGAAAAAATAGCTATCTGGAATTCCCAGGTACTCATTCCTTATTCTATCAAGAAAAAACACTTAGCTTTTCTTGGTCCATACACTCTTCCTTCTTCTCTTGACTAATACAATGAGTTTTTTCCAAGTCTGAGAAAGGAAAAAATTTGAGTTTTTGGTTCAATAATTCGAATGGACCATCTTGAGCATTCAAGTGATGTGTTTCGAGCATCTCCTCCTGCTCGAAAAGATTCCTATATCATGTGGTTGAATAGGGTAGAAAATACTATGGGAGCTTTGTGGAAGCGACTTGGTATTTTCGATCTTATTCAATTAAGTAGATATGATTTAAGTTTTGATCCTGCCTTAATTCTTTCTTCCCTTCTTTTCTGGGAGAGATCTACCAATTCTTTTCACCTTCCTTATGGTATGATCACCCCTACACTTTTTGATATCTCAGCTATTACTGGCCTTCGACCTGAAGGCCAATTAATTCTCCCTTTTCTCAAAGTTCCTGAACCTCTCGTTGAGCCAAATTTCGAAAAGCTGACTTACTCATTCTTTATACAAAACAATTCGAAACCTGGGAAAGTCTCTGAAAATGAGCACGTTGCTTTTCTTCTCTATTGGTTATCTGCATTTGTCTTTTGCTCCAGGTCAAATCAGATTCCCAAATCCTTTCTCCCTATGGCTCAGATGTTAGCCAAGGGTATCAAAATTGATTTGAACAGGTGTCTCTTGGCCCATGTTTATGACATGCTTTCCGAAGCTGTTGGTGCCCTTAAATTGAGAGATCCTGTTCGAAACTTATGTGGTCCCTTTTGGTTTCTTCAATTTTGGCTTAACGCTATCTTCCAAGACAAATTCGAGAGTTCTAAACCTTCAGATTCTAATCTTCCCAATTCTGTTGAAGGTTATAGATTGTCTTATCTTACCCCAACTTCGAAAAAGAATCGTCAGGAGCACTTTAAGTCTTATATTTCCTCTTTCCTCAACTTTAAGAAACATTCTCCTAACCTTGCCCCTTTCTCTGCTCGAACTCGAGGACCTGAATGGTTTACTCGAAAATTTCCTTGTGATACTCCTGGGGCCCAATCTGAAAGTTTGGAAATCTGGAAACAATTTTTGACTCCTGACCTTCTATATTGTGGTTTTCAACCAAAAGACTTCAAAGTCTTTCTTTACCAACCACAACTTGTAGCTCGTCAATTTGGATTGAGCCAACTTCGTCCTACACCCTTCTATACTTCTGAAGACCAAATTTTGATTGAAGACTTGGTAGATGGTGAAGAGGGTTTCGAGAAGTTACAACTCTCGAAGGCTCGTAGACCTCTTTCTCTCGAACCAATCTCGTTCGAAACTTCTTATTATTGCACTTTATCCTTTGAAGAATGGTGGTCAAAATACTATTGTAGTATTCAAGTAGATGAAGCAACATGTTTTTCCAGACTAACCAAGACATTGCTTCTTCGCAGAAACCGACCAAGAAAACCAAAGGTATGCACATCAAAGAAATTGAAGCTTTTGAGAAATATTTTCATGTGTTCTATATTCCTAATAAAATACATAGAACAATTTCTGAAGCAGCTTCTTCTTTAAAAGAAAAAATTTCTTCGAATCAGCAAAGTTTTAAACTTGTAAATCCTAAAGGTACCACAGTTTTCGAAAAGTATTGTCCAAAGTTTCCTCCTTTGCCAACAGCAAAGTTTGGATTGGCAAAAAGTTTAAATGGTCCAGAATGGACTAGACCTTTAGGTTTTGATCTACTTTTTAATAGTCTAAAACCTCTTTCGAAAAGAGTCACTTTAACCAAATATACATTGGACAATTATCCTTTTAAACCTCATGTGGATATAGAACATGTGAGAATTATTTCTAAGAACTACATCGTTCAAGGTAATAACAAAATCATTTTTTAATGATTTCTGATCTTATCCCAAACTTGAACTTACAATTCCTTTCTATTTTATAGCTCAAGAGTGCAATCTTTCGAAGGGTGCTGAAGAAGATTGGGAAAGTGATGAGGAAGAGGAGAAAAAATCTAAGAAGCGAAAAGCTTCAGTCTCTTCTAGAAACTTGTGGTAAGCTGTATTTCGAAAATTTGAACTTTTTCAACTATGAATTTCGAAATTTAACTTTTTATTTGTTTTACTATTTAGACTACTACCCCCAAATCTCGAAAGAAGGCTACGTCTAGTAAGGTCGAAAAAAGTAACGATCCTTCTGACAAGAGCCAATCTGCTTCGGTGGATAAGAAAAGAAAAGTAGATGATTCTAATACTTCCAAGGAGAAAGTAGTCAAGATTTCGAAGAAGAAGAAAAAATCTGAAAAATCTGATGATAGATCTCTCTCAGAGGTATCTTCGAATTCCTTTATCAGTTTCGAAATCTTTATAGAATATGAAGATTCTAGTTGTTATTTCTTCGAAATCTGATACCACTTTGTTTATTTTAACAGGAAAACACTCCTGAACAAACAATTGTTCCTTTGAGAGAGAAAATTTCAAAGAAAGAAAAGAAAGTCCCAAAGTCCAAGGTTCTTTCAGTAATTCCCCCAGGGAAAACCATTGGGGCAGTAAGTTTCGAACTTCCCTTGTACTTATCTTCTTTATTTCTTTTAAAGTCATTTTGAGAACTTTCTCTTCCTTATCTGATTTTCGAAACTTATTTTTCTTTATGTAAAATGTCAGAGAGTTGGCCAAGGTTTAAGACCAAGGCTTATAAGAAACAAATCCAAGTGGGGTTGTAGAACAAGTAAACCTTTTTCTCTCTTTTTTTCAAAATAAAAACGTTTACCATCAATCCCTCCCTTTATTTTATGATTTTAATCTAATCATTTGTTATTTGTAACTTTTCAGGTCAATCTTTCTTCAAGTTCTCAAATTGAAAGTGGAGGAAATGAAGAAAAACACTTTAGAAAGCCCACTTCAAGCTATCTCTTCGAAGAAATCACAAAAATTAGCTTTAGACAATATCGAAGAGAATATTGAAAATCAAGAAGAAGAATAAAGGAGAAGAAGAAGAAGTTCAATCTCCTTCTGTTCCAAATAATGATGACCCCATGGAAAAAGAAAACAAAGAAGACGATCCTGCATCTTCTCAAAATCCACAATCTGAAAAGACTAAAGATTCTGCCTCGAAGGAGATCCAAACCATCTACACTGAATCAGCTACTCTTGAAAAGGCTCCTGGATTTTCGAGGGATTCATCTAGATCCACGCCCATTTATAATGCTAAGGACTTAGATGATTGCCTCAAAGACCTGGATAAGAATCCTTTCTTGGTTTTGGAAGTGCTTTCAGGGGAAGTTTCCTTATCATCTGCACACTCTGAGGCTACTATTCAAAATCCTTTAAGTGAAGAGAACTCAATCGAGCAAATCTTCGAAACGTTTAAAAAATTAACTTTCGAGAAAAACATGATGAGGGAAATCCCCAAGGATCGACTTTATAGGGAAGAGATCGAGAGCTATCTCATTTACTTTGATAAGAAAAATTTTCAACTCTCCGAATCTCAGAAGGCTTGGGTGAAGGATTTTGCTGAACTCTACGAAGACAGTATCAAGACTGTTAATCAAATTGAGCAAACCAAGTTGAAGCTGGTCGCACAGAAAGGGGAAAAAGCTGAGTTGATCGACAAGATGCAACATAGCAAGATTTCAGTGAATAAACATGACCAGTCCATCAAACAAAATTCCCTAAGAGTTGAAGAATTAGAGAAAGAGAATTTAAGGCTCGAAGGCCTCATAAGGCAATATCAAGAGGAGCTTGAAAAATTGAAGAAGGCTAAGAATGAGATTGAGATTACACTTTCAAGGCAACAAACCGCTCGCTCAGATATTATAAGTTCTGTTAAGGATCTTTCGAAGGATGTCGTTCGAATTACCAAACACATTGCACATTTGGAAAATGACGACTTAAGCTTCAAGACTTATTACGAAGACCTTATACACAACTTTGCCAAGCTGAAAAGTGTAGCTCCTTTCTAGCCTATTGTAATTCCTCTTGTTATTTGTTCATAACATTGTTTCGAGCATGGTCTCGAATTTCTAATATTTTTCGAACAATTTTACTCTTGTTAATGTCCAATTTTGATTTCTTGCAAGTTTGGCTTATATTTTTTCAAGTATTTTCCATTTATTGACATTATGCGCAAATCACCAACTAATTCTCGAATTGAATACGCATTACTGGAAAACACTTTTTCAATCTCGAAAGGTCCTTCCCAATTAGGTGACCATTTACCAAACCTCTTAGACTTTTTATCAATTGGCAAAATCAACTTCCAAACATAATCACCAATTTGGAATTCTCTTTTCTTGACCTTCTTATTATAAGAACGAGCTATTTGCTCTTTTTGCCTAATTATATTTTCAAGAGCAATCAATCTTTCTTCATCAAGTTGATTTAATTCATCGAACATCAAATTCCAATAATCTTGAGAAGGTAACTCATATTGCCTTTGAACCCTTATTGATTGTAAATTTACTTCAACTGGTAATATAGCATCATGACCATATACCAACTTATAAGGGGTAGTTCGAGTAGCTTCTCTTGGTGAATTTCTATAAGCCCAAAGAATTTGATTCAAAGTCTCATGCCAATTTCTAGGTTTTTGCCCAATATGCCTTTTAATCAAAGCAATAATATTTTTATTTACTGCTTCAACTTGACCATTGGCTTGTGCATAGTAAGGAGTAGAAGAAAGTAATTTTATTCCTTTTGATTCAACAAACTTAACCATTTTCCTTCCAGTAAACACTGTTCCTTGATCTGTAGTAATGGTTTCTGGTAAGGCCAAATCTGAATATTATATTCTCTTCTACAAAATGGATAATATCTTCTTGAGAACTTCTCTTAAAGGAATTGCTTCTACCCATTTGGTAAAATAATCAACTCCAACTAAAATAAATTTATGGTTTCTCGAAGAAGCTGGGTGTATCATTCCAATTAGATCTAAAGCCCACCCTCGAAAAGGCCAAAGCTTTATGATTGAATGCAATTCACTTGTTGGAATTTGTTGTACATTTCCATGTCTTTGACATTCTTCACAAGCTTTTGCAAAATTGTGACAATCTTTGGCCATTGAAGGCCAAAAGAATAGCTTTCTTTTCAGAATCCATTCCATTTTCTTTCCGGCTTGATGAGCTCCACAAGCACCTTCATGAACTTCAACTAAAGCCAAATATGCTTCTGTTTCACCCAAACATCGAAGCAAATTCCCATCAACAGCTTTCTTATAAAGTTCTTCACCCAAAATACAATAATTCAAAATCTTATATTTCAAGTGCTTCTTATTTGCTAAAGAAGGATTTCGAATAAGTTCCACAATCTCTCTTCTCCAATCATTTTGATCTAAAAGGTTTATATTATGGATGTTGAATCCTTCCTTGGAAACCTTCTTTGAATATCACTAATTTTTCTAAGTGTTCCAATAGAGATTCTATATCCAGAAGCTATTTGAGCCAATTCATTAGCTTCGAAATTTTGACCTCTTGGAATATGTTCAAGTTCATCAAACATTTCCAGAAGTTTATTGGCTTGCACCAAATACTTAGCCAATTTTAGATCTAAATATTTATACTCCTTGGTTATCTGTTTGATAACTAATTGAGAATCTCCTCGAATATGAACATTTCTCGAATTCAAAGAAACCAGAATTTCGAGACCTGTTATTAAAGCTTCATATTCTACTGCATTATTCGAACAAGGATGTTTTATTTCAAACATCATTCGAGTTGGGAATCCTTTTGGGGAAATTAATAAAATTCCAATTCCTGATCCATTCTTATGTTTGGATCCATCGAAATATAATTTCCAAGGTTCTAAACCTACGTATATTGATTCCTCAATTGGAATCTGAGGATGGTCAACCAAGAAATCTGCAACCACTTGTCCTTTCATTGCTTTTAATGGGACAAATTTTAATGAAAACTCAGTTAATGCTAAAGCCCATTTTCCAATTCTACTGTGCAATATAGGTTTCAACAACATATGCTTTATTACATCAAAGTGCGAAATCACAAATACATCATGAGGTTTCACATAATACTTGAGTTTAGTACATGAAAAATATAAACATAAGCATAATTTTTCAATGGCACAATATCTAGTTTCAGCATCATTAAGGACTCTACTTAAATAGTAAATAGCTCTTTCAACGTCATTTTCGTCCTCTTGAGCCAACATACTTCCAATTGTGGCTTATGATGCAGAAATATATAACTTCAAGGGTCTTCCTGGCAAAGGAGGAGTCATAATAGGAGGAGTTGTCAAATAATTCTTGATTTCTTCGAAGGCTTGTTGGTGTTCCTCTTCCCATTTGAAATTTCCTTCTTTCCTCAATTTCAACAATGGAGAAAACACTCTTGTTTTTCCTGAAAGGTTCGAAATAAACCTTCGAAGAAAATTGACTTTTCCCAAAAAAGATTGTAATTGTTTCTTGGTTGTAGTTGGAGATGCTTCGAGAATTGCTTTAGTTTTATTCTTGTCAATCTCAACACCTTTCTTGTGTACAAGAAATCCTAAAAAATTTCCTGCAGATACACCAAAAACACATTTAATAGGATTCATTTTCAACCCATGCTTTCTCATTTTCTCGAAAGCTTGTCTTAAATGGTTCAAATGCAAGCTTTTGATTCAGATTTAACCACAACGTCATCTATATAAACTTGCATAAAATTTCCTATTAAATCATGAAAAATCGAATTCATGGCTCTTTGGTAAGTTGCACCAGCATTTTTTAAACCAAAGGGCATCATTACCCATTCATAAGTACCTATTGCGCCAGGACATCGAAAAGCTATTTTCGAAACATCCTCTTCGGCAATAAAAATCTGATTATAACCTGAATACCCATCTAACATACTTAACAATTCATTTCCTGCTGCCAAATCTATTAACATGTCAGCAATTGGCATTGGATATTCATCTTTAGGAGTTTGCGTTATTTAGATCTCGAAAGTCAATGCATACTCTTAAAGAACCATTTTTCTTAATGACAGGCACAATATTCGAAATCCAATCAACATACCTGGCAGTTCTAATGAACTTAGCTTTCAGAAGACGCTCAATATCTTCTTTGATCTTCGAAACTATTTCTGGAGCGAATCTTCTAGGAGCCTGTTTCACTGGTCTTTTTTTCTGGAAAAGTTGGAAGCTTATGTTCTACCAGTTCTCGACTCAAACCAGGCATTTCATGATAATCCCAAGCGAACAATCTTTATACTCTTTCAACAAGTCAATGATTTCTTCTTTAAAATCTCCTTCGAGATTCTGACTTATGAATGTGGGTCTTTTTTCTTTTTCATCTCCCAAATTTATTTCTTCCAAAGGATCTTGAGCTTCCATCTTCTTAATACCTTGAGACAAAAATCCTTCGAAACCTAAAGGGGAATCGTCATATATGCAATCGAGTTTCTCGAACTCCAACCCTTGTGTTTCTAGCACATATGTCTCAATCTTTTTAATCACTTCCTCAAGATATTCCTGTTGAGAATTTTCAACTTCTTCAGAAGGACCCTGATCTTTTCAGAATCTTCGTTTTTTCTTAATGAAATTTCATTTTGTGAAATTCCTTCTTCTAATATCTCCTCAATAATTATTTTTTCCTCTTGCCACTCGGCCTTGAGGGCCGTTTCTTTTTTATTTTGTTTATTTTGATTGAGTTCGGCTTCGAGAGCCGCCTCTATTCTTTTTTCGGCCACATCGGCCGAAATTCAAGCCAAAAAGCTCGAACTTACTCTGGATCTGACCATTCATTAATTTCTGCGGCTCGAATGGGCCGACATCACATTGTAGAATAAATCCGAAATTTGGATTTATTCTTAGAGAATATGGAATCTTAGTAGGAGCCAGAGCATATTTATCAATGACTTCGAATGTCTAATTTTCATGACTCTTTTCTCTGTGCTCCGAATGTCCACTGCATCTTCCTCTACCTTGAAATAGTTTTTTGTCCCCATCCACATATATGGGGACACCTTCTTTTTGTCCACATGCATAACCTTTGATGCATAGAGGATGGAACAGCACCGACACCATGTATCCACTCTCTACCAAGCAACAAATTGTATTTGCCTTGGAGTCGACCACCACAAACATGGTAGGCCTCATGATAGTTCCCACCGTCAACTCCAAAGACAAAACTTCCCTCAGACCTCGAGGTCTTCCCACTAAAATCTGTAATAATCATTTGGTGGGGCATTAAATCAAACTTGGTTTTCCCCACCTCTTCATCATAAATTTTGGCATTAAATTCACTGCCCTGCTCCTGAATCAACAAGCACTTTAACCAATGCTTTCTCCTTCAACCAATGCTCTAATAAATAGAGGCTTCAAGTGAAGTTGCATTTCCTCTGTAGGCCTTTCGAATACTGCTGATGTATTCTGACAAATTTGCTTGCCAATATAGGTGTAACACACAGGATCCTCACCTATGTCATCTTCCTCGAAGTCTTCCTCTTCTAAACCTTTTTCTAATTCTTCAGCGTATTCAGCAGGCAGAACCGAGACCACTGCACAGATGTCTTCCAGACCATCTGCGAAGCCTGTTTCGAAATTCTCTGTAAGCAAGTCATCTTCATCCTCTTCGAAATTTCCAATAACTTGGAAAGGAGGTTTCTTTTTGACAACTTGAGCATAGGATGGATGATTTGCGTTTGCCTGAACTTGAATTATCTGAGCATTCTTCGCTTGCAAAGGTTTAGTTTGTTGTTTTCCTTCCTCAACATTCATATTTTTCTTTTCTTGTTTTTCAAAGGCTGCTTTCCTCATTCACTGAGCCCTCCTCCATTGGGTCTTCGTCATCTGGGGTCTGTTTCCAAAATAAGGTTTTTGATGAAAATTTTGGAAATTGTTTGGTTGCCTCACATACCCTGGTCGAACCCACTGGTTCGGAGGAACTGAAGATGAAGGTATGAAAGTTCGAGGCTTCATCCTTTCTTGAAAACCTTGGGTAACAGGTAGTTTTCCCTTCTCGAACCTATTAAGATTCCCAGGTGCCTTTTCTCCGGAAATAGATTCAGACTTAGAGATCCATCCCCCCATAAGAAGCATGAGGTTTCTTTTGTTTGACTTCGACCTTTGGGGTTGAGCAGCCACTTTGTGATAATGCGTCTTCATCTATGATTCACGAAACGCTTTTGCTGCTGATCTATCAAATAAGGCATGGCACCTTGGGCAAAGATCAATGGAGGCATCCTCTGCCTTCTTCTGTTCAGAAACTCCAATAGGGATTCTCCTCCCTTTGGAAACACATCTTGTACCTCTTGGTCTCCATCCAAAGCCATCTCTGTGGCCTGACCCACGGAGTTCGAATCCTCAACTTCAACCATGTTAACACTCAAAGGTTCTGCGTAGTTTGCATTCACCTGAAGAGGGTCTGAATCAATCTTCATGGCCATTGGGATTTTTTCTTCGAACTTCAATCTCCCTTGCTTAATAGCCTCTTGAATAATATCCCTGAAACGCACACAACTATTAGTCCAATGACCATAAGTATGATGATATTTACAATATTTTCTACCTCTTCTCTGTTCTTGAGAAGGGATTTTATGGTCATCACTTAGAGTTATTTGTTTGTCTTTCACCAATATATCAAAAATTTGGTCTGCTTTCGAAATATCGAAACCATAATTTTCTTTGGGAATTTAGTCTTTGATTGTCATTACTAGGATTTCCATTGGTTTTTAAAGATTGACAAACATAAGGAGGCCCTGGCTTAAGTTCTGCTACATGAAATCATTATCTTCTATATCATATTCGAAGTCACTATCATCAGAAACTTCTAAATATGCACTTTAATCTTTCGAAAGAACTTTTCAGGTTTCCTGAAACCTTTCTTTTTCTTTCTTAAGGTGTTCAATTTGCCTAACTTTATCAGCCAATTGAGCCATATCTCTAAGTTGTTGATTAATCAATTTCTTTCGAATTGAATAATCTAGTCCTCCTGCAGCCATTTGAACTAAACTCATATTCAGGAATTTGGGTAAATACATCTAGCTTTCATTTGTCTAAATCTATTCAAATAAGTCATCAATTGACTCATTCGAGGATCTCTTAATGTTTACTAAGTCCATAAGAGTAACTTTTGTTCTCCTCGAAAGAATGGTTCATGAAACTTCTTTCTAATTGATTCCATGTGATGAATCGAATTTGGAGAAAGAGTAGTAAACCAAGTAAAAGCATTCTTAGTTAAAGAACTAGGAAAATATTTCATTTTTAATTCTTCATTGTTTGCAAATCTACCTGCTTCGATTTGGTATCGAGCAATGTGTTCGACAGTAGATTCTCCTACTTCTCCAGAAAATTTGGTAAATTTGGGAACTTTCCCATCCCCTTGGCAATTCAGTTTGCAATACCATCTGGGTGAAAGGAGGAGACTACATAAGGGATGATTCGCAAATCCTACATTAAATCCATGTCTATTCAAAACTTGTTCGACAATTCCAACAACATTTTGTTGCCCCCCTAAGTTATTCGCTCTTATCCTTTCGAGAATTTCATCAGCATTTTGATTTCTATTCAGGATAACTCTAGGAGCATTTTCCTCTCTATTTTCGACAGGATTAATACAGGATTTGGTATTTGATTATTTTGATCTCCTTGATTTACCAGGAGGATTCAAATTAGCCACTTGTCTAACTATAGGATCAGTGGGTGCTCCAAACACATCCGCAATCCTTTCCATTTGCCTAGCCAATAAATTATAATTAGGCATTGTAGTTTGGACTAGGGGATCAAATACCTGTGGCCATTTGTGTTGTCAACATATTTACCATTTCATGGTTACTCTCATCCATTTGTGCCTTAGAGTTTGCAACGTAGAATTTGTAATAGATGAAGAAGAATTTTCCCACAAAGGGATTAAACATGGGTCCACGAATCACTGAAGGACCCATTGTTGACATAGTTGGTGGGGCTGTTCCAGAATTTGGAACAAATCCAAATGGCAACCCATATTGTGGTTGTCCATTTTGAGACATAGAAATAAAATTGGGAAAAGGGATAGTAGAACCAATTTGACTACAGGCTCCGTCACAGTAGTAGTGGTTGTAGTAACATTTGTTTGTGGTTCTCTATTAACGCTACTATTTCCATTCATTTCATTATTATTCACAGACTCATCTCTTTGGGGTGGTGGACTTCCCTGATTATTAACATTATTTTCCCTATTATTATTTCCATTTGCATTTTGTCTTGAATTATTAGCCATTTGAACAGATATTAGTTCGACCACTTCTCAAACGCATACAAGACAAATTTTCAGAAATTCATAACACACACTACTTTTTGGCAAAATGTCCCACTGGGCGTGCCAATTTGTTTATGGTGAAAAATCTAATTTCGAAAATTAAACTTATCACTTTGATTCTAAGAACAATCTGGGGATTAGAATCAGATCCTCTTACGGGACTCTTTTTAAAAAGTAGGTTTATGGTGTTTCTGATTTATTGAAATAGACTTTTCAAAGTTCAATTTTCTGGGTGAAAATGTTTGATTGGTACAGAATTTCACCAAATCAATTATATGTTTTCGAAAAATCCAGAAATGAAGATTCCAGAAAGTTGATTCAGAATTTTAACAAAGAACTTTTCTTTCGAAAGAAATTAGAACTACTTGATTCAGAATTCTATCAAATAAAGTTCTAAATTGGATTCTTGAAAATCAAAGTTTCATAGAAATAGAAAACATAGAATTTGAAAGAAAGAAAAAAAAGTACGTGAAATGTAAATTGCAGAATGTAAATTGCGTAAAGTAAAAAAGAAAAGAAAATTGAATTGTAAGAACAATTGCATTAAAAGAAATGGATGGGTTCATCACATACTTATTTCTCCTGGTAACCTGTTTGTCGCAGTGAGTTCGGACGTGTAAGGTGTTTTCAGAGAATTTTAGTATGAGTGATTTGCCAACCCTATTACATTATGGGTTTACCTATTTATAGATTTCTAATCCTAACGGCTAACTAATGCATGTTTGACACATCAGCAACCTATCTATGTTGGCAGCATGTATGCTTGCCACGTTTTCTTATCCAGAAAACTAATTACATTTTTCAAAATGAACCACTAACTTAATGACACCTGTCTTTGTCATTTGTAACTTCCTCTAACTGCTCCTTTGGTGTCTTGTGACTTCTGTTTCTTCGAAAACTTGTGTTCGGATTTCTCGAAATCCTGTCTTTAGATTTCTTGAAGTCTTCTTTCTGATTTCTCGAAGAGTCACTTCTAAAATTTAGAAATTGTCAAGTCTTCACACACTCTGTCTTTTCGAATTTCTGCTCTCTGTTCATTTCGAAAATCTACTTATATTCTCGAAATCTTGTCTTCTGATTTCTCGAAATTCTGCTTGTATTTCTCGAAATCTTATCTTCTGATTTCTCGAAATCTTCTTTCTGGAATTCTGACTTTATGGTTTCGAGATTTTGACTACCTTGTGCCACATGTTTAATTTTATTTGGCCTTTTCAAAGGTTACAAAGACCAGGCCACCGTCCATTTGATTTTTACCATGAGGATTTTTCTTATTGGGCATAGAAATGGTTTCATTAATGGCACTTGAGTTTTTTGCTCCTATAAATAGGAGTATTCTTCTCATCTTTCTCACAACTCTTCCCTCTTTTCTCTTTTCTTATAATTTCTTTTTAGAGAATTCTTCAGAAAATATGAAGAAGGTAATCTCTTTGGCTATTTTGTGCAATCTGATCTTGAATGATTTCATTTTTTATGAGATTGACAAAATAGCCAAAGTCATTGGCTTCTCCAACCTTTGTCTTCGAGTTTTTTCTTTTAGATTGCACAAAATAGCCAAATATCCTTTTATTTAATTAATAAATGAACTTATTTAAAGCTATTTATTCTGATCTGATCTGATCTTCTTCCTCTGGTAAGGGCGTTCAACAGGTTGGAAGCAATATTCTCCTTTCCCTCTCCCAAGTTAACCACTGAGTTGCTTCTAATAAAGCTTTTCGAGGAGAAAGAAGAGAAAGTGGCAGGCACCATGAGCTAAAGGCTCTCTTAGATTTTAGGATAGTTCCTTTCTAATGTTTTAGGCATTAGGATAGTTTTCTTTCTAATGTTCTTTCATGTATTGAACTAATGTAATTCGAATTTAGAGTTGAAAGAATTATCCTTTGTACCTCTCTGAATATCAGAAACATTATGTTTTTTTCTTGAATTTCTAAAGTCTTTGTATTAACTTCACTTAAGAATTTTTAAGTTAACAGATTGTTATCCAATTCGAAAACAAGGTAACTTCATCCTCTTTGTAAATTCGAAATGACCTTTATCATAACATTTTGGGATTCGAACAATTGAAATCAAATCCCACAGCTCCCGACGTGACTTGAGCGGGATACACTCCCGGACGTGCTTTGAGCGGGATACACTCCCGGACGTGCTTTGAGCGGGGTACAATCCCGGACCTGAATCGCAGAATGATGTCGGCTTAATCCCTCGACTATCTCGGGCTTGTCCCTTGAGCATTTTCGGGCTTAGTCCCTCGACACCTCGAACATCGTAGTCCCTCGAGCCATCTCGGACCCAGTTCCTTGAAGTATTTTCGGACTAGCTCCGGGGACCTCAGGTTGCTTATTAGCATTTCAGACTTTGTTCCTTCGAAGGAGCGTCAATATATGCGCCTCAAATAAACCAGCTGCAACGGCTGACTTGTATCGACTGGGAGACATCTCTTCTGGGTTTGGTCCCCTGTTCACGCCTGTTAGACTTACGCTAATATCAACCGTCTTCGCCGAGACGAAGATTGTCTGGGACAACTATGCATAACATGAATGGTTATTAACACCTTACCTACCTGCACTTCCGACTTCAATGAAGTTCACAACTCCGATTAAGGAACTCCGATTGACTACTGTACGTATCAAGCCGGTTGAATGGCCCCAAACTATTTCAAGTCGGATACTTATATCAAAGCACCCAACTTGGGGGGCAACTGTTCTGCAGGTAAATTGCACCTCGGCCCATTCAAGCCGGCATATTCGCGACACCACGTCATAATATCTTAATAATTTGGTTATAACTGAGTAACTAACTTTCCCGCCAACTTACTCCTATAAATACATGATTTTGCATCCTTTCCAGGTACACGCATTCATTCTATATTTCATACACTCTGATCAAAATCCTTACTGACTTGAGCGTTGGAGTCCCTGCAGGTACACAACCCCTGCCCCGCCGTGGGTACGCCGTACTCCGCCGCAGATTACGAGAGGATTCAACACCTTCAACCGGAGGACGCCGCGAGGAAATTTGGTACGAACACCTACCATTTCTATGTAACACCAAAAAGCGAAGTTTTCTACTTTTCTTCCATTTCTCTCTCCCTATCCGTTTCTCTTGAAATTCGTTAATATCAAACAAAGGGTTAGAGAAGGAAATTAAATTGGTGTCAGGTCTTCTTTACAATTACAACCCACCATCATTTCAGAGGCCCTTATTGGTGTTTCATCTCCTGTATTATTTGATGCTACAGGTGTTTATTAATAAGTCCTTTTTTCTTGTTGCCTTGTTTTTCTTTTCTTTATCTATCAAAAGAAATCATTTTTTAATCTCAATTTTCTCTCAAGCTAATTATTTTTAAAATATTTCTTTACACACTTAAATTTCATTAGTCATCCATTCCAAGTCTTACTATTAATATTATTAATTAAGTTAGTATTTTAAATATTTATTTTTATATTGAATTTAAAATTTTTATCCAAATCCTATATCCTTATTCGTTTGAACATGCAATTTATCAATTTTTATTTGTAATTTCAATTATTTTTATTTTTTTAAATTTACAAAAGTACTAGTGCAATAAACAAGTATTTATTAGCTTTATCCACATTAAAATATACGAGTTACATGAAATAATTAGCAGTATATAAATATATCTTTGGAATTCTATAAATAATTAATTTATTTAAAAGATTTTTTTTTATTATTTGTAAAATAATGCCACATACCATATTCGTCCCTCTTGCTAACCCTCACTCTTTTCACGCTCTCCAACTCCAACCCACAAACACGTTACTGTTATTCTTCCAATCTCAACACCTGATCAGTGTGTTTACCAGCTTGTGAACCGTTGCATATGTTACATGAGAAGAATCATGACAACAATTTCTTGTTCCTTCAAATTAGAGTCGGGGTTTGGATAGTTCACATACATGTTATTTTTATTTTTGGATTATCACGGGTGTTTATTATTAAAACACGGTAACTCACCTTTTTAAATGTTAAAATAATTGCATTAAAACTTGAGTTTGGCCAATTAAGAGGCTAAACCAAACGCACACTTATAGCATGTTTTGTTTGATATGTAGAGAAGTGGTCAATTTCAAATTTGAAACTCATAAAGTAACTATTTGTAAGAATATAAACGTGATTTCACATTCCAACACTAACCAAACACAACATCTTCAGATTCACGTTTATCATAAAGCAACAAGAAGCTGCTTTTAAAAAATCCACCTTGGAAGGCCACAAATACGTTTGAGAAAACGTTTGTAAACTTACATATGCATTTCCCATCCCAAAGTGGTTTTTCAAAAGCAACTCATTATTGCTTATAACATGGATCTGAAGGTATTTGAAGGTAATCCAAACATAGGCATAAATAGCTTGGCAGGTTCTATATCACGTTTTGGCAGTTTCCCTAATTCCTTTTGGAAGATCCTTGGTATTTTAATTGGTTCATACATTCAACTTATGCAACCAACGAGTTTTGTGCAGAACCCATAATGAGGGCGTACTTCACACGTGAACAGGGGTTTGGAATCAGTCATTTACTTTTCCAGAAGCAACGAGATTTGTGTAGAAACTCTTTGGTGTTTGCCTAAATCACGTTTTAAATTGTTTTCATAGAAAAGACGCCGAAGTAGATTAAAAGAAAAAACAGAAAGACTAAAATGAATATAATTATGAGAGAAAATCTTTGTTTATAATTCATTCATTCCACCCCATTATAGAAAAACCAAGCTCAATTCAAAAAAGAAGGAACAAAGTTCAAATTCAAACACCCTACAAATAACAAATCACATAGAAGCAGAATAATTATTTTCTTTTTCATGAGTCTCACATAATTATAACAAGCCCTAAACAAGCCCTATATGCTTTATCCAAATCCTATATGCTTATTTGTCTGAACAATTTATCCATTTTTATTTGTAATTTCAATTATTTTCAATTTATATTTAAAAAATTTACAAAAGTAATTGTGCACTAAACAAGATATTTATTAGCTTTATCTAAATAAAAATATACGAGTCACATGAAATAATTGGTAGTATATAAATTATCTTTGGAATTCTATAAATAAATAATTTATTTAGAAGACTTTTTTATTATTATTTGTAAATTAATGCCAGATATCGTATTTGTCCACTTTGCTAACCCTCACTCTTTTCACGCTCTCCAACCCACAAATGCGTTACTATTATTCTTCCATTCTCAACACCCCAGTGCGGTTACCATCTTGTGAACCGTTGCATATGTTACATGAGAAGAATCGTGACAGCAATTTTTTTTCCTTGAGTCGACCAACTCAAAGGTGGGGTTTGGATAGTTCACATACATGTTATTTTCATTTTTGGATTATAACATGTTTAGTATTAAAATGTGGTAAATTCACCTTTTCAAATGTTAAAAATAATTGTGTAGAGACTTGAGTTTGGCCAATTTAGAGGCTAAACCAAACACCTTTATGCATGTTTTGTTTAATGTTAAAAAGTGGTTAAACTCAAATTTAAAACTCTAAAAGTAACTATTTGTAAGGTTGGAAACGTGATTTCACGTTTCAACACTAACCAAACACAACATTAAATATTGTTTAACGCCTTCTGATTCATGTTCGTAAAAAAACAATAAAGCAACAAGGAATTGATTTTGAAAAATCCACCTTGAAAAGCCACAAACACTTCAACACAAACACTATAGTGTGTATTTAGAAAAATGTTGGCAAACTAAGGGCTTGTTTGGTTTGCATTTTCATTTCTTGTTTCCAATTCCTATTTGAATTTTGTTTCCTGTTTTCTAAAAATTTTACAAAGGAAAAACTGGAAATGTAATAAACAAAAATTTTTTGTTCCCAACATTTCTAATTTTACAAAAATAAAAATAAAATGAAAATGTAAATCAAACTAGTTTTTTACATTTCCCAAGACAAAATAACACATTTCAAGCTGGGATGTGAAGGTGTTTGAAGGTAATCCAAACTTAGGCATAAATAGCTGTAGTATTCTATATTGCGTTTTGGCAGTTTCCCTAATTCCTTTTGGAAGATCCTTGGCATTTTAATTGGTTAATATATTCAACTTATGCAACCAACGAGTTTTTTTGTGCAAAAACTGTAACGAGGGCGTACTTCACACATGAACAAGGGGGTTTGGAATCAGGGATGTAATTTTCCAGAAGCAACGAGATTTGTGCAGAAACCCTTCATTGTTTACCTAAATCACGTTTTAAATTGTTTTCATAGAAAAGACGCCGCAGTAGATTAAAAGAAAAAAGAAAGACTAAAATGAATTCTGAGAGAAATTCTGTTTATAATTCATTTCACCCCATTACAGATTCAAAAATCCTAAAAGAAAAAGAAGGAACAAAGTTCAAATTCAAACACTCATACAAATAACAAATCACATAGAAGCAGAATAGTTTTTTCTTTTTCATGAGTCTCACATAATAATTATAATAAGACTAAACAAGCCCTGCAAAGCCTGTGAGCATAACAACCCCAACAACCAAACCCAAACCGAAACCCACACCAAGCCTTGATGAGCCTGAAGGAGACGGCGCCGGAGTATTTATAGAGCGAATTTTCGGAGCAGCTGGCTGCAAGTCGGTGGCCGGTGGCTCAGACGGTGGTGCAGCAGGAACAGGGTGATGTTGTTTAACAGACATAACCAGAACAACAAGCTTTTGACCATTTCTGCAGTGGTCAACGTTACCACTGATGAAGTAAAAGAGACCAGACTGGTAAAGTAGAACATCAGAATCCCCATCGATCAACATTATTATTGGCTTTTTGGTGTTGCACGAATCAAAATCCTCCTTCGTCACCACCTGAACCGAATCAGCCCCTTTCTGGTACTTAAAATCTACATGCAAAAGAATATATACAAAGTTAAATTATTATTAATAAAATAATAAGAATATATATAGATCACAAATTGGACTTACTGAGAGTGTCATTGACTTGAAATCTGTTTCTTTTTGCCCAGTGATTGTAGTCTTCGGAAGGTTTCTCCACCCACCCATCCTTGCCACCAACTTCAAGTTTCTTTGCTTGAGATGAGCTTATAAGAATTAGCAACATCAAAAGCAAAAGGCCGAGAAGCCTGTGAGATACTTGTCCAGGCCCTGCCATTTTCGTTTGATGGAATGGAATATTCTGGAAGCTTGTTAGCTAGCCTGCAGAGAAATGTTATTGAGAGGAGGAGTGAATGTGAGTGAAGATAGAGGAAGAGGGGTTAATAATATATATGGAAGAGTGGGGATAACCGTTGAGGATTGGAGCATGAAAAATGCTTCCTTGGTTAATTTGGATGAGTAAGATCTTGGCTGGCAGAGCAGTGCTGTGTTCGAAGCAGTGTCATAAAATGCGGACGTTTCCGAAGAGATATTTGCTGTGGTTTGGAGCAGTGTTACGTTTACACATGGCAACATGCAAGGGACTCAACGGTAAGACTTCTTTTAGTTTTGAGGTTATTTAAATTTTTTTTTTTATTTTTACACGCAGATCCAAATATCCAATGCTTCTTCTACAACATTGGATGTAGGCCGTCTTCTAAGATAGTAAATTTGTAATATAACCCAATCAAATGACACATACTTAACGTTTTAGGATTCATTATTTTTATAAGGTTCCTCCTAACGAGTGCCCTAAGGGCGTGGTTAAGGAACTAAAAAAGAAGGTTTTTATTGGAAATCACAGTCTTAATTACATCTATGAGATTAAATGTCACACTCTCCAATAAAACCTTCTCTTTTTAGTTCATTAACAAGTGCCCCAAGGGCACTCGTTAGCATTTCCCTTTTTATAAAATAATAATAATAATAGATTATGAAACTGTTTCCTTAAATGAATATATTTTTCATTAAATAGTTTACTTTTGTAGAATACAATATATATTGAATTATATATTGTAAAATATTAATTTGTTAATTTTTTATGGATTTAATTAGTATACATTGTCAGTGTAATTAAAGAAATTTTACACAGACATCCAATGGTGTGCCGCCACGTCATTTAATGAATGTTACACCTCATGTGTTATTAAATTCAATAAATGATGTTGTAGTACATCATTTGACGTCTGTGTAAAATTCATTTACATTGACAGTGTATATATATTAAATTCATTTTTTATTTTAAAAATTTGAGGATTAGTTATAAAAGATATTTACGTTGATACATATATATTTTTTTGGTCAACATACATATATTTTTTACATATTGAATTAGTTTGGTCTTGGTCTAGTTATAAATCAAGTTATGATTGGGGTAAAGTTCGAGTGAACCGGTAAAAAAAAACTTATATTGAGTTGGGCTTGGGCTAAGTTTAAGTCGACTCACGAGCACCTTTAGTTTAATTAATATTATATTATATGTGTGATAAAGCAAATATTTGAAAAGATTTTGAAAAAGAGTTTAATATCTGTACACTATGTAAAGAAGTTTTACACAGACATTCAATGATATACTGTCACATCATTTAATGAATTTAATAACACACGAGATGTCATATTTATTAAATGATGTGGCGGTACATCATTGGATGTCTGTGTAAAAATTCTTTGCACTGAGTGCTTTTAACAATTTCTTTATCTCTTAACAATTTATACCTTTATCAATTCTTATTATGCATTTTTACCTTTACATAATAAATAAATTAAATATCAAGTAAATTGAGTTGTGTTTCTAATTTTATTCATACATATAAATTTCCATTTTTATGAGGTTAAAATAAAAAACTACAAATATATTTATATATTAAATTTAAAATAATTAAGTCATTTTTTGTTTTTAATTTTTTGATCTTAATATTAATTGAGAAAGAAAAAATGTAATATATATAATCTATCTATATCTATATTATCATATTTATATAGTAAAATTAATTTGAACATTACTATTAATGTTGTATTCAATAAATGTAACATATGGAATACAAAACATCTCTTACAATTAATTCATATTATATAATTAGTATAATTAAATATTATAACTATTATAAAATATATTAAATATTAAATTCTAAATGTCAAATACTCATAATTAATTATATTAATTTTAAGTTAAATGAATTATTTAATCTCATATTTTACTAAAAATTTAATTTAGAGATTAAAAAGAGTTAAAGTGAGAAATGTGATGGTAATGTCATGAGAAAGGAAGAGAAAAGGTAATATGCTTTTGTATACAAAATCATTATTTATGTTAAACTTATATAATATACATATATATTATTTTTAATTATGAAATTAAAAAAAGTCGACCAATTATGGTATACATTTTTCAACAATTTATCCTCCACAACAAAGAATAACTTTTTTACCCAATAAATACCTTTCACTATTCCATCATGTTTAGTAAGTAATATAATTTTATTTCTTAACATATTTTTAATATATTTCATCTATAATAATTTTAACATATTTATTTAAAAATTAAACTTATAAAATACACGGGTATTATATCTAGTTCAATGATATATTCATATCATTGAATAAGTTTGACTATGTTCATAACTTATTAAATGAGGTATCAATATATGATTAAATAACAGTATATTCATCTAAATGATGAGAGTTCAAATTACACCGGTGTAAGTTACACCAAGTGTTTCACCGTTGAATAATTTTTTAACAGATTATTGTATTAAATAATCCACCGTTGGATTGAAAGTTACTGTCATATAGATCATACATATAAAATTTTACATCAAATCTTATAATTAAACGTTATTTTCAAACTGATATTACTTTCCTATCTCTAATTCTCGTGATGTCATTCTTCCTATTTTAAAATATGATCTTAAAAGCATATCTCTTTTCTAATGTTGTCCCTATCGATCTTGACATGATTATATTAATATAATAATTAGTATATTTATAACAATTAAGGCTAATTATAATCTTAATAATATGATTTATCTTCTAATAATTTTATTATTATACCTTTTTTTTACTCTGATTTAATTATTATGCTTAATACAATCAAATTTGATTAAAATCTTAATAATCTGACATCTCTCATAATATTTAGAATATTATATTGTTATATCATAATTACGGTTATATTAATATTTACTATTACTATTATAAAACTTCTATTTTTATAAGTATTATTTATTTATCTATTTTATTAAAATTCTAGATTTCTAAATTTTTTTGGGATGTTACAAGTTACACCAAGTGTTTTTTAGTAATTCAACCGTTGAATTATGTTTGTTCATCATTATGATTATATGTACCAAATTTCATAAAATTTTGACACTAATAACTTGATAATCAAATGGTTTGATTTTTCATATATTTCAAATGTATATATAACGTTAATCTTGAGACATCTCAATGACATATCAAATAATTTTGGATTAATTTAAAATTTTATATGTATGATCTATATGACAGTAACTTTCAATCCAATAGTGGATTATTTAATACAATGATCCGTTAAAAAATTATTCACTGGTATAACACTTGGTGTAACTTACACCAGTGTAATTTGAACTCTCCTCTATATATATATATATATTAAATTATTTAATAAATAATACCATATATAATTATAATATAGTAATTTTATTAAAGTATATAATATATTTATACAATATTTAAAATTGATATATATATATAATAATACAGATTAAAAATATATTTTTAAAACTATCTATTTGTGTTTTTTACTTTATAATGTATGACTAATTGGTGTTAATAATTATCTTTTGCACATCACGTAGAATGCTAACACATGATATCCAAGTTTATAAAATAGTGTAATGTGAAAGTATAATATAATATTTAATAAAAAAATTGAACATTAATCATATGTTGTATTTTAGAATATTAACATATTGTGTTTCGATTTAATTAAATTGTTATGTCATTGATATTTAATAAATATGTTTAGATGATTTTGGAGTAATTTTTCAATTGAGTTATAATTCTTTTTAGTCAATATTTTTTTAATGAGTTATTAATTTTTCACTTAACTAAATTGCGGGTAACGGGCGCAGGTATGGACATATAGGTGCCCAGCGGGTATGGGGACGAGTATTAAAGTTGTTGCCCATGCGGGTATGAGCGCAGGTACGAGCTTTTTTTAAAAGTGCGGGTATGGGGACGAACACTATGGTACCCTGCCCAGAGGATATCCATTGTCGTCCCTAGTTATTAGTGTAAAAAATTTTACATTATCATGTGGTACCACATCATTCAATAATAATATAAATAAAAAAATTTACCACTAAAAAAAATATAAATATTTTTTACATTGACAATTTATATTTATTAAATTCTAATCATAATTCATAAGAAATAATTATAAACATATTTTTTTACATTAAACAATGTATTAAAATTAAACTCTAGAAAATTATATAAGGAAATGATCACAACAGAAAAATTTAAAATGCTAAAGAAAACTATGTATGTATACTTAAACGTCAATTTCTATTAAATAAAAATAATTAGGGATCATGGACCTTCTCAATACTAAAAAAGGTTAATATCATTACCTAATAATTTGCAAAATTTTGGTTTACCTAATCACCACCTTCAAATATTTAAAAGTGTAGGTAAATTATTTAAAAGAAATTAGTTATTTGACATTACTCTAATTTTATATCCCCTAATGAATCATATAGTGCATTATCATCTCCTTAATTATTTAAAGAAAATGTAATGAAATTTTTTTATTAGTTACATGAAATTGATACTTTATTTATTTATTTATTTTCTTATAATAATCTCATATAGCATTTGTTAAACATTAGAATAGGGCAAAATAAAATATGGCTTTTGTTTTATATTTATAGTGTATATTAAAACTAGAATAAAATGGAACAAAAGGTGAAAAAAGATAAGTGCATATTGGTCCATCAGAGAGAATGGAGACAAAACAAACTATTTAACATGGAGACAAAATAAACTATTTCACTTTATTATACCTGCATGTTAAAAATTATTTGTAACATCCCAAAATTTCAAACCATTTTCATAAGTGAAATTAATAATATAAAAGGTTTTCATAAAATGAATTAGGTTTTAAAAGTGTTAAATATTGTTTAAAAGGGCATAACACTGTCCCTTTTTCGATCAAGTGAGAAATGACTTGCTTGAGCGAGTGAGAATGTAAATTTGGAGTTTCCATTTTGTTAGATATTCGCTCAGATGAGAGCTTTACAGGAACCAAAATGAAAGAAGTGAAAACCATTTTCCATTCATTGAATATCCCTCTATATGTACAATTCCTCAATGTCTTGTTCATTTGCAACAAGATATTTTCTTATGCAACGATAAAAAATCCCCTTACGGTGAAATACAATTCTACAAATCAAGTCACAATAATCTAACGTGTTGACACTTAACAATTTTACGTAAAGTACAATTCTTTCCATTTTTGAAATGGATCTTATCCATTCTTTCATCAAACTATTTACTCAATCACAATCATTTTTTGAACACGTCTAATAGAGGGACAAATAGTTAATTTTGAAAGAATTTTTTGTCAACCTCTTTTATATATGAATCTATGCAATTGAAGGAATGTCGATTACACTTTTTCCTCATAAAGTTATTTACTTGATCACACACCTCTAACGGAGGGATAAAAAGTTAATTTTTTAACAACCTATTGTCAAACTCTTTTAGATATGAATCTACCAAATTGAAGGGAAGGGCTTGCCTCAATATCTCAATTTAAATCTACACGTGAGTTTGATTCACACTCCATGTTTTGAGAAATGTTTATAATTGGAGAGTAAAATAATGGTCTTCAAGGAAACATGAAGAGATTATTGAACTAGGTTTGAGTTTTCAATAGGAAAGCTCAAACTCATAGTGGTGACACAAATCTACTTTAAGCCATAATATCTACCAACTATATCCTTTTCTAAGTCCCTTAAATCATTTATACAATGGTTAAAGTAAGTAAGCGAATAAGGAAAGTTATGGAAGAGTTTAGGTGAATTGAATCTTGTATTGCTTCGTTGGTGCATGTACTTAATTTGCAAAATAACATAAACAAGGTTGATACCCGCGCGTTGCGCGGTTTGATTGTAAAGATAGATGTATATTAAAATAAATTGTGTAAAATTTGTCAGTATAATTTGTAGTTTATGTTATATGCAATATTTATTTTGAATTCTGAGTATAGTATTTTATAATGATTTTAGGCTTAAATATGTTTTTAGTCCCTATAAATATGTGTTATTTTGCATTTAGTCCCTGTAAAATTATATTTTGGTTTTTCGTCCCTAAAATTTTTTCCGTTAACTTTTTTGGTCTTTGCTGTTAACTTTAAGCTGATGTGGCTAACAAAGTGCAACATCAGCATGCCACATGTGTTGTTCTGTCCAACTTAAATTTGTTTGGGTAAAATATGTTTTTGGTCCCTATAAAATACACCATTTTTGTTTTTCGTCCCTATAAAAAATTTTTTGGTCAAAAAGTCCCTCCAAAATTTTTTTGTTTGCTTCTCATCCCTCTGACTAATTTATGCTGATGTGTCATCCCTTCTCTCCTAGTCATCAATCCCATGTGGAGCTGTTTAATCCTAAATAACCCTCGTTAACCCTACTTAAATTTGACTAATCCTAATTAACGCAAAATTACTCTAATAATATCAATTTTCATTTCCTGGTTGTTTTTTCACTGAGCCTTTTTATCTCCCGGTTGCCCTAACATTCTTCCATTGTTAACTTCTGCTCCCAAAGTTTCACCCTGTGAGAGAAGTTACCCTGCGACTGTGCAAGTTGATTTCCGTTCGATAGAGGGCGAGACGCTTCGGTGACGCGTTCGGTTGCTGAGTAGGAGTGATCCTGTTGTTCTTGGAGAAAAGGTGTGTGGCAAGGCGTGTGTTAGTTCAAAGATTCGGAGGAGCGTAGCGCTGAAAAGGTAAGGTTTTTTCTACTATGCGTGGATTCCTTCAAAATTTTGCATGTGGTATGGTTGTGGGGACCAAGGGAATCATGAATGTTATGTTATGCACATTGTTTATTATTCTCAACCCCACCCCCATATTTTATTTACTGCGTATCTGTGCCTTTGCTGAGGTGTGTGTATTATATAATTGTTAGGCGGTGTTGTTACTATTTTAATTAAAAAATGCATTATTTATTCTGTAGGATGTCATTTTCTGCTTGCTTTCATGTGAAAGGGTCATTTGTGAATGACCCGAGGCCTCATTATCAAGGAGGGGAGGTGCATGTTGTTCATAACCTAGATGAGGACAAGTGGTCCTACTTGAGGTTGTTGGGATAGTGAAAGAGGACCTTGGGGTGTGTGCAAATTTTCTTTGTGGTGGAAGGAGAATGAGTGTTGCTTTGAAGATGGCTTGAAGAAGATAACTAATGATAAGGGAGCGAGGGAGGTTGCTAATTATGCTATTAGCCACAAATGTGAGGTGGACATTTATGTGGATGGTGAGGAAAATGTAGGAGTTGTTAATGCTGGGAAGGGGAAAAATGTGAGTGCAGCTAGTGATGGAGTGAATTCAGCAGGGGGGAAGCATGTTAGAAAATATGATGTGTTAAAGAAAGGTGGGAGTAATGGTGAGAGTTCTAGTCAAAGGAAGGTGAACAGGAAGTCAATTTGTACTGGGAAGAAAAAATTTGTGAGGAACCTGTGATTGATAAGGTGAATGATATTGAGGGTGGTGATGATGAAGAAAGTGAAAACAATGTGGGTGATATTTGTTTCTCTGACAGTGAGGAGGAAAGAATGGATAATTTTGATGATGGGTTTGACATGCCCATTGAAGTTGAAGTTCAGCCTGTATCTGTTATTAGCCTAGTGGGGATGAGGAGGAAGTCATTCCTCCTAGAAGACCAATTGGTGGTGGCGGGGCTAGGAAGAAACAACCTTGGAGGAAAAATGCCAGGAAAGTGGGACAAAGTAGTGGAGCAAATGCTGACACAGGGGGTGATGTATCATCACAGGCTCTTGTCATTGCAAGAGTTGGTGTTGAGTGTGATATGGAGCATGATTATCAGAGTGAAGAGCTGGAAAGTGACTACGGTTCCTCTGGAGATGAGGATGACAGTAAACCAATTTATGTTAGGTTCAAGAAAGAAGAAATGTGTAAGGATTTCAAGTTCAAGCTAGGGATGGAATTCTCTTCACTAAAGGAGTTCAAAGAGGCTATTTTAGAGCACTCAGTCTTGAATGGGAGAGAGGTATACTTTGAGAAAAATGATAAGTTGAGGGTGAGGGCCAGATGCAAGCAATCATGTGATTGGTTGGCTTTTGTTAGCAAGGTGGGAGGGAGCTCTACCTATAGGTTGAAGACTTTAGTCTCAACTCACACATGTGGCAGAGTTTTCAACAATAAAAATGCTAAATCAAAGTGGGTGGAGAAGAAGGTGGCTGATAGGTTTAGGTCTGGCCAAGGTGTTAGGTTGGTGGATATAATGGAGACATAAGAACTGGTTATGCAACTGGGATATTTGTTTATGTTGCATGGAAAGCTAAGAAGCTGGCAAAGGAGTTAGTTGATTGAGATGCTGCCAAGCAATATAGCTTATTGTGGTCATATAGTGAGGAGTTAAGGCGTGCTTGCAGTAGAAATACATGCAAACTGTCTTTGGAAAGGCCTGAGCCCACACTTTTACCCAAATTTGGGAGCTTCTACATGTGTCTAGAAGGTTGTAAAACAGGATTTGTCAAAGGTTGCAGGGCATTCATTGGTGTTGATGGCTGCCATTTAAAGACAAAGTAGAAGGGGCAGCTTCTTGTTGCTGTTGGGAGGGACCCCAATGACCAATACTTTCCACTAGCCTTTGCTATTGTGGAAAATGAAACAAAAGAGAGTTGGAGATGGTTTCTCACTCTTCTGTTGGAGGATATTGGTGATATAACATCTAATAGATGGGTATTTATCTCTGATCAGCAAAAGGTAACACACTATTACTTGTTTAGTTAAGTTTATGTAACTTCAATTTTTTTTACATAAGTTTACATTTTATGTAACTTCTGTTTTGTTTTTTTTTTTTGCCTGACAGGGTTTAATTCCCACCTTTGAAGAAATGTTAGGGGGGTTGAACATAGGTTCTATTTAAGGCATTTATATGCAAACTTTAA